>JAJJMB010002072.1:464931-656177 GCA_023531105.1 Papaver atlanticum | reverse complement strand
AAAACCAAAAATGTTGCAACCAAGGACTGCTAATCTGTTGAGAGTGTGGGAAATGGTGAAGGGTGTTTTATGTAGGATAGGCTCTGACCATCCAGACCTAGGATCAATAAGCTTTGAGGTAGTGCTTGTGATATTATCATGGTCACAGATGGCCGGTACCGGTACATTGATACGAACATAGTCTAGTGTGAGTTCTAAAACTTCATAGCTAAGGGATTCATAAGCACCATTCAATGAAATAAAACTAGCAACTGGGGGACTTACAGACTCATTGCAAGTGATCTCAAATCTGGGACGGTAACAAGTAGGATCATCCACACCAAATGGGTAAGGAATACTTACGTTCCCACATCTTTCTCTGCAATATGGTTGAGCCAATTGACTACTACTACTGGTGCTATTACTTATCGATCTTGTTACTGCTGATGCTGAGTTCAATGCTCTACTTGTTGCTGCAACTTCTACTTCTGCATAAAACACCATTACTAGTACAGATACAAACACAAAGACGGACGGACCTTGAATGACAGATAATAATGATGACATTTGCTTTGGTACATGATTTCTGATCAATGCTTTTTGTTTTATGAGGAATGTTCAGTTCACCAGAACTTCAATTCCAATAACGCGTAATGCGAAGACGGGTCAAATTAAATGATCTTGAGTCAACAAGTATTTGTACGTACAGTGAAATTGATCAGTCGAAATAATGGCCACACCTACAAGCTACCCGGCTGCTTAAATTTTCCACAGGTGGATAGCAGACAGACAAACCAATAATTAAATTTCGACTTGCCGACTAAGAACCAACGAATCAAATCACTTCAAACCTTCCATCATCATTCCATACGTACAACCAGTCCACACCAAGAGGTGGAAAAAGAAACCTTAGCTCCCATTGACCAAACTTTAGAAGAGTCCTTTCCTTCTTTCCAAACCCACTTTCCCCGCATCAAATTGCTTCATATCCCTTAATTGTATTTGTCAAAAATATTTCTCTCTCTTTTGTTTTTGGACGACGGAAAGGAGTTATTCTATGTAATCACAACGGGTTGAAAATGCAATTGGATGCAACATTTTTTTATATTCAATTGAACATGAATTAATCGTTTTTTTCCAAAATTAATTTTATAATTGAAGAGTTATAATTCCCAATTATTAATAAGCACCATCAAATCGATCAAAACTCGAGTTGGCCGATAATTAGTTCGACCTAGAAACCTTGAAAAAACCGTGGCCTAATATAATTTGCCACAGTTTCATTCAATTTAACTCAATTCAACCAAATTAGATCGAAATTTATCGTTCTTTTCCGAAATTGGTTTTGATAATCGACGATTTGGGGTCCCCAATTATATCTCAACTCCATCAAATCGAATGAATTCGATCAATTTTACCTTCAATTGCTTCAAATTAAAACAAAAAGTTGAAAAAGTGTGGCGTACAAAAAATGAAATGCAAAGCAAAAAAATTAGCAACGCATATATGTGTTCCTAATTTGTTTTTCCGTTGCAAATTAGAAGATTTGAGATATAATTAAACCCGATTTTTTTGAATGAATCTTCGGTCGGCTCCCCACCTTGCGTGGTAATCTAGTTTTATTGGTAGAACATTGAAATTATCTTAATAGATATAAAAAAAATCCTGATAACTCTGTCGTCGAAACAAAATTAAACAGCAGTACTATAATTAATAAGTCGTGGTGTGTTAAGAGAGATAATGTCGTTTGACAATGCTCTCAGATTTCAATTCTTTCATTTGATTTCTTACTTACATTACAGGGAAGATAAGACTCAGACACGGACTATTTAAACGCTCTCACAACCGACATCATTGTTAACCACCTGAGACGGTGACTAACGTCCACTCAGACATTCACAGATTACTCTCACACACAAAATATTCTCTAACACCACCCCCCTACCCCACCATAGTCTATGCTGGTGCTGAGATACTGAGCTTGAATCTTAGGAACGAGAATTTGATAGTAGACATGCCTTTAATAAAGATATCAGCAACCTACTCACGAGTAGACAAGAATCGTACCTCAAATGACTTTGCAGCAACCAATTCCCTGACATAGTGAAATGCAATTCCGATGTGCTTCATCCTGTTGTGAAAAATGGGTTTTGCAATCCGATAAGTAGCTACCATATTGTAATGCCACAACGCTGGAGGATCTTGGATAAGAGAACTAAAGTTAAGATAGAAGAGACTGAACACAAACTATTTCAGAAGTTGCATCAGCCAAAGCCTTGTATTCTGCTTCAGGAGACAGTCTTTTGTTTATTTGAACACTAAGAGATTAAGATGGGCCCCTAAAAGTTAGTCCTGCCACTGGTAGATCTTGGCTCAACGATATCACCATCCCAGTCAACATCAGAGTATGCTTGTATTTGGAAGGAGGATGACCTTTTGAACTTTAAACCAAAGGATAATGTTCCACACAGATATCTCAATATTATTTTGACAGCTAACCAATGAGCTAGCCTCTGACGGAGCATGAATATGTTGGCATGTTTCATTAACATCAAGTGCGATATCTGGTCTTGTAATAGTAACACATTAAAGAGCCCCAACAGTACTTCTGTACGATACAACATTTGAAAATATAAAGGCGGATATGCACTCCAATGATTTGTGACAGGAGCATAAGAGTTAGATTGATCATAAGAATTATGATAGTTTCCAAAGTGAGGAACATGATAACCTGAAAATTGTTGACCAAAAGAAGGAGTAGAAGAAACCTGATGTTGTTGTTGTGAAACAGTAGCAAAAGTGACAGTGAGATCAATATTGAAATCAGAATCAATCATAGTCTCCTTTGAAATAAGAAATCCCAACAATTCTGAAGAAGTGATCAGATTATCATTTTTTCAGTTGTTGTGTACTAATTGGAGTTTGAAATGCATTAAACTCAGAAGGTAATTAATATTTGCAGAATATGAAAAAATAGGTCTTCATCGGTAATTAGTCTATCGATATGCGATAGTTGGCGAGCGATGGATCTAGCCTTGTTGAAGTAATTAACATTGATTAAGAACTTTTCTTCAATGTAATGAGATCTCATTTTAACTACATCAATCTAGATTTAGTTGTAGCATTGTAATTATGTTTTAATCGAATCTATACTTCATAGAGAAAGTAAAATCAAGAACCTGGTAATGAATCTCCTCAGGTATAAGATGAAAATAACCAAGAAAGGATAGCTTGATCCTGATTTACCAGTATGTATGTGTCGGATTGCGAACAAACTCATTTTCAGGATCAAAATCAACAAATACAAGATCATTCAAGATTGCAGCACCAGTAATAAAAGTAGATTTCATATCATTGAGGAAGCTAATATATCAACTTATTGTAACCATTATGTTGTAAAACATCACTGGACTAGTGAAAATCTTAGTTATTTTAACAATTTTCATTTCCAATTCTGGAATACCAACGTAACCAACAAATCTTAATCGAACGTGACATTATCACATATTTTTATAATCCAAGATTTTTACCAATAATTAGTGTATCGAAGAAAACAATTATAATTTCTTTCTCGCATGTAAACATGGAGCTTCTTTTGCGAAACTGAAAAAATGAATGCAAAAATAATGGGAAAATTGGATTCAACTGTCAACTGCTTCTACCGGTAATACTATTGACTACGGATTTCGAGCCTGAAAATGAAGCAGAAATTATTTGCTAATCAAGTGAACACCTAATCTTAGTTTTGGAATAGTATTATCTACCTGTAAACCTTGGATTCAAAGAGTAGGGGTACCTCTGCATGTTAGATTTATCTACTGATAGTGTAAATTTAATATATTCCGGCGGGATTACATCCCATTCTCACATAGAAGAAAAGGATTTTGCATGTTTTTCTAAATTAAACATCTGCAAATTCTTTCCCTGTCCTAGGTACAAAATGGAAGCCTAAAAAACAATACAAGATCTCGCTACTTTATCTGCTTCATCTAAGAGACTTTTGCTGCGCCAAGACATATCTGAACTGGATCCATTGGGATACAAAAAGATGCTTTTAAAGTCGCCTTCAATGCTGAAATTTTGAATTCCTTTTTCTTTTGCCCAGTAAGATGCCTGAAGAATGCCTACAGCCTCTGCTTCGTGAGGGTCAAATCTTTATTCATCCTAAAATCTAATCTGTGTAGAGAATGAAAATAAGGCAAACCCTAACCCTGAAATTCCACAACCACCAACATATATCTCCTATCTGTAAATCTATGTTGATCATGATAATCAAGCAATGGAAACAAGAACATTAGCAACAAATATATGGTTGATTGTATAAAGCATCAACAATATCAACTTGTCATCACATAAATACTGGATAAATTTATGGTCTAATTTTTTATCTGAAAATATGATTAACCACACGAATTCGGATAACAAATATTACTCTGAATTGCAGTTTAATTTAATGATTCTACTTCGTCTGTATTCGAAACTATGTTCTGCATGGTGTAAGGGATTTCCAAGAAACTAATGAGGCTAGTCTAGCTAGCAGGGTCCCCTCAGGACTCAGGGGTGTTAGGCCCAATTTTTCCTACCACAGTCGCCTTCAATGCTGAAATTTTGAATTCTTTTTTCTTTTGCCCAGTAAGATGCCTAAAGAATACCTACAGCCTCTGCTTCGTGAGGGTCAAATCTTTATTCATCCTAAAATCTAATCTGTGTAGTTAATTAAAATAAGGAAAACCCTAACCCTGAATTCCACAACCACCAACATATATCTCCTATCTGTAAATCTATGTCGATCATGATAATCAAGCAATGGAAACAAGAACATTAGCAACAAATATATGGTTGATTGTATAATAGCATCAACAACATCAACTTGTCAGCACATAAATACTGGGTAAATTTATGGTCTAATTTTTTGTCTGAAAATATGATTAACCAAACAAATTCGGATAACAAATATTACTTTGAACTGCAGTTTCATTTAATGATTCTACTTCGTCTGTATTCGGAACTATGTTCTGCATGGTGTAAGGGATTACCAAGTAACTAATAAGGCTAGTCTAGCTGGCAGGGTCCCCTCAGGCCTCAGGGGTGTTAGGCCCAATTTTTCCTACAAAAATTGAAAAGATAAAAAACCCTACATCTCGCCTCCTACATAACCCTAATTCGTTTCTTCTAACAAAGTTGTGATAGAGAAATCCTTATGAAAGAGGGGATAATTTTTTTGTTTATTGTTCTGTAGAAACTGCAGATAATGGTGTTACAACATGGGAAGAAACTTACCGTCAGTATAATCTCTGCGCATTTTTGAAGAGGGTGGGTATGCTTGATGAAAGATTTAAGAACATAATAAATGTTAGAGCATAGCTCGGTTGAAAAAACCAAGCGTTGGTATGTCAAGTTTGGTTGTCATATTTTAGTGAATCAAAACTCATTTAAAGAGTCGCTTGATTATTTACTAGAGTCAACTTCGTATAGGTTAGCTAGAAAGTTACTAGGATATGAGACTTATAAGTATTACGTGAAGACTTGAAGAATGTGAAGAAGTAAAGAGCTACAACGACGACATAATCGTATGAATGCTATTGTGATTATGTATGGGTATGTGTGAAGATTTCATCCTAGGAAACAATGTTTTACATTCGTTTAAAGGAAGTACATTCATAAACTTGTTTTGTGAATCGAAAGGGAAATCGCTAGGCTTATTGGTATTGTTATTCATTGCAAATCTTTGGATTACCAATATGTGTGTTTAGTATAACCGCCCATAACTTGTTTATGTATCTTGGTAAAACTATTCAAAATGCCTGACTTTTGTATTGGTATGACTTTTATTAGTGAAACCAATCTTAAGTAATCACTTGAGATGGTATGATCGATTTATTGTAATTGGTATAACCAACTCTAGACATTGGGGAACCGATCCTAGTAAGAAGTGCAACCGATCACTAGAGGGAATCGATCCTTGTAAGAGGTACAACAAGTTTTTAGTAATTGGGGAACCGATCCTATGACTTGTGCAACCGAATACAAGTTTATACCATAAATATGTGGTAACCGATCCTAGTACCTAGTCAACCAACTTTTGGTAACTAGCGTGACTAATCTTAGTACCCACATGGAGGTAGAACTGAAACTTGTTTTGGTAGAACCGTGAAACCCATGATTGGTGATTTGATAGAATAATCAATCACATAGTTCTTGGAAGTCAGATGAACCAATTCTAAACTTGTTTGGAAGTGTGGCAAATCGGTTCCAAGATTGTAAATATGAAAAAGGATTTACAAAGTAAAGATGTCGGCATACTTTGAACATGTGCAGTAACTCTTATCTTTTATTGTTCAAAGATATTCCTTAATAGCTAAAGGAGAATCCCGGATCGAAATAAATTGAGAATCTTTTAATTAATGTTTTTAGTTTTTATATGCTTTTAATTTCAGCAATTAAATGCATATCTTTAGAAAATAAAAATTAGTAATGTGCATTTACTGATTGGAGATTTTCTACTGAGATTTCGGTCAATATTTGGACAGAGCATTTCCAGGAATTATGAAAACCGATTTGGACTTTATTGCATGCATATCTTTGAGAATATTCGGTTTTGGAAATTCCTTGGTGTCCAAACTTCCTTGGTCTATAAATATTGAAGTTTGCATTTCAAGCAAACTAATCCTCAGAGCCAGCAAAACTACCTAGTTGTGTTGTTACTGGTGGAGCCGTCTATTCGGAGAGGAAAGTACGCTAATTAGGCGAAATCTCTTACGACCGCTCGTTTTAAAGACTTCTTTGGGATTGAAAAGCTCTACGAGTACCATTGGTGGGAAACTAGATAATTGCATTTTATTATTAGTTTTCGATTGATTTGATTGACTAACGGTTGTTGAACTTTGATTGCACCTAGCTTGTTTATGCTTGAGAATCTTTTCTTCTGATATAAGATTCAGTCAAACTAGATCGAAGTGTCGACGGGGATCTTTAGAAATATTTGTAGATCTAAAGTCATATTGTAATAATCCATTGTTAACAGACTCCGTTCTGTGTTTAATTGATCACAAGAGATTCAAGTTGTTTGTGTGTAGGTGTTTATTGAAGATCTAAGAAGATTTGAAGACAAAGAAGATTTCTTATTTGAGTTCATAATCGTTGGTGTGCACAAAACTTGATCAAATGGGAATCCAACTATAATCGGTTTATCTTTGTGATAACCTTGATTGATTAGTTGAGTAGATCGGTGTCAATACAATTCTTTGTGATTAAGAGTATTGATTGCATAGTCTAGATAATTACTTTGCTAGTTGTTTAAGAGATAGATCTAAGAACCTGACAAAGGAGTTTATTGGGATAAACGGAAGATCCTTTTGTCAAACTCATATCACGTTGTTTGAAAAGAGTTGTTACCGAACAAATTTGTTGTTCCTTTACTGTTTGGAATACGAACCAAAGGAATTGTTCCAAGTGCGTGACTTATTACAAGTTGGAGGCGCAGGGATACTGAGGGAACTAGGTGAACTATAGGTTTAGTTGCTTGGTCTCAACTATACGAAGTTGGTTTAGATTTTGTATAGCGGCTTAATTCTGAGAGTATTCAATTCTGGACTAGGTCCCGGGGTTTTTCTGCATTTGCGGTTTCCTCGTTACCAAAATCTTGCTGTGTCTTTTAATTTTTTATTTCCGCAATTATAATTGTTTTATTATAATTAGAAGTAAAATACACAAACGTTAATTCCTATTTACTTGATAGCAATCCTATTGTGTTTGGTTAAGTCCGAACCTATTATCAAGTAAACATACTTCGTTGTTGTATTGTCTCGATCTTGTATCCATAGTCAATCATGCAAGTTATCTTGTTGTCGTATTGTCTCGATCTCGTATCCATAGACGATCACACGAAGTGTGAACCGATTAGTTGTATTGTCTCGACTCAGTCCATAGACAATCACTTTCGGAGAAAGGACTTATAGGTGGAAAAGTTTTAGATTAAGGTATATTTGGGTACCCTCGTCTTTTCAATAAAAGTTAAGACACTCATCGAATCATCACTTATGAGTCTGGATGATGCTCTCATGTTATTTCACGACTTCTGAATAAAAAAAGACGTTGTCGTTGTTCAGCAAGTTGAGTTGTCACTGATTTTTTCCTGTTGATCTCATCAGGTATACTCTTAATTTTTGTCAAGGATGACTGTACCGGACCTCCTACAAACTCTCACCTAATTGAATCAGAAGATCACAACTACAACTGAGTCTAGTCGTCTACAATTGTTGCTGCTATTGTTACGGGCAGTTCCCTTATTTGTTGAAACTGTCTTTGAATGTGTACACTGTAAAACTTAAAGCCTGCGAGTATAAATAATAATTCTATCTCCACATCTTTTTTGTGGAAGATATTGACCAAAAACCTTAGTCTAAGTTGGTATCAGCCTTCGATCCTACAACCACGCACACCACTTTCTCTTCAATGGCCACAAATACTCTTCGCCAGGTTCCTATTCATCACCTGGTTATACTGAAACTCACAGAAACCAATTTTATTTTATAGAAAACACAATTCAAACCTATTCTAAAGGGTTACAAAGTTACAGGTTACGTGTTATGTTGTCACTGCTGATGAGATGAAACAGTCAATATGCAATGGATTGAATCAATCCTACGTTCCTATCATCACTGCCTTGGGTACTATTGAAAATATGGACATGGAAACTTTTTATGCCCATCTGCTTACTTTTGGCATGCGTTTGGAGCAACAACTTTCCTTATTGCAATAGCCTATAGGCAATGTAGATGTCTCCAATGCGAGTTCATCATCTACCAGACCAGATCAGAGAAAATCTAATAATACCAGTAAGAGCTCTTATCAGCAAGGTCGTAATCAACATCCTCATAGATCCAATAACCAAACAAATGAAGGACCTTGCCAGATTTGTAAGAGGAGTAACCACACGGCCGACAGATGATGGTTCCACTATGACAAGGTAAGTTCGTCTCAACCAAGTCGCCGACCTACTGCGTATGTTGCTTATAACTGATTACTGGATGATCAAAACTCAGTTGGATTCAATGGTTTGAAAGTGAATTTGATTATAACTGATTACTGGATGCCTGGAATGACTGGATATGAACTCATGAAAAAAATCAAGGTAAATATCATATCCATCCTTTCCTCTGTTTTTTACTCTGTTTTTCTTTTCTTTTTGTTGTTTACATTCAAAAACAAGAATCTGATTGATTTTTTTTTTGTATGAACAGGGATCAAAAACATTCAAAGAAATCCCAGTTGTGATTATGTCATCAGAAAATGTATTGCCTCGGATCACTAGGTGTTTGGAAGAAGGGGCAGAGGAATTTATCGTAAAACCAGTGAAATTATCTGATGTGAAAAGATTGAAAAACAACTTGACAACAAGAGATTCCGATCAAGAAATAGTTATTGATAATCATCAAGTTGAAGAGACTACCCTTAAAAGGAAATTTCATGAGACTGGTGATCAAGAGACTGTTCATGATCAAAATGATGATGATCTTCAATCATCTCCATCATCCTGTTTAACTTCATCAGATTCTCCATCGAAAAGACAGAGGAAGACGATGAATGACAGTGATTGATCGACGTTCTCCACTACTACGAATTTTTTGTTTTTTGATTGGGCATTTTGTGCTTATTTGACATGTCGGTTGACTTAATTTGCCTGACCTTTTGACTATTCCTTTTTGATGTTTTAGTACAGTCCTGTTCTTTATGGCCATAAGCCTTTTTAACAGCGTGCTTTCTTATTAATAGAATTCCATCCTCAAAAACTGGGATCAAAACACCCTTAGAACTTATGTTTGCAAAAGTCCCTGACTATACCTTCTTGAGAGTTTTTGGCTGTCTGTGTTACCCTTGTCTTCGTCCTTATAATTCAAATAAATTGGAACCTAGGTCCACTGCTTGTGTCTTCATTGGATATAGCAGTTCTCATAAGGGATACTTATGTCTACACCGTCCTACAAATAGAATTTATATATCTCGACACGTCAGATTTGAAGAAAGCACATTCCCTTTCTTTCCCAAGCAGAAAGTTGATACTGTGGCGAATGCACAAAGCCAAGTTACTAAACTAGCATACTTGCATCTCTGCCACTCGTCTCACGAAGACATGCAACAACACAATTGCAACAGCCGTTGTTACAGCCAGTTTTAGCTGATCTTCAAACACAGCACCAAGAAACTCCTACAACGTCTGCTACAACTCCACCGGCATCAGTCAGTGCAGAGAATTCTTCACCTGCTACTACAACATGCTTTGCTTCCCCAATTGCGGCTCATTCTCCAATTGCATCTGCGACAGCATCAACAACATCTGGTGGTCCAGAAATTCAAGGGTCTGTAATCTCTCTACCAGACAACTCTCTAGCTACAGACACATGTGATGTTGTAGTAACACATCCGTCTACTCAACAACATCCTATGGTGACGAGAGCAAAATCAGGTATCACAAAGCCTATTCAAAAACTTTGCGTTTCTGCGACCAAGCACCCGCTACAAGATAGTGACTTCATGGAACCCACCTGCTACTCGAAAGCGTGCACAGAACCTAAATGGAGAATAGCTGTGGATGTACAAATTAATGCACTAATAAGAAATGGCACCTGGTCACTGGAAAAGTATGAGGATTGTATGAATGTTGTTGGCTCAAAGTGGGTTTTTCGTATCAAAAGAAATCCGGATGGTAGTATGGAAAGATACAAGGCTCGTCTAGTCGCTAAGGGGTTTCATCAGCAGGAAGGGATTGATTATGGAGAAACATTCAGCCCGGGACGGTAACATTTACTATCATCCATACCAGGGTGGAGCCAGAAACTCTCCTAAGGGGGAGCAAAATATTTCTAGGGGTTGCAAGATAGCAAAAATAGGCTTAGGGTTTCAAAATCTCAGAAAATTTAGGCTTGAGATCTGATTTAGCAGGGTGCATACCCTTGCTTTTAACTGCCTCCGCCACTGATCCATACCAAATGGGTAAGGGATAGTTACATTCCCACATCTTTCTATGCAACCGGGTTGAGCCAACCGATTGCTACTGCAATTACTAGAGCCATTACTTATAGATATTGTTACTGCAGATGCTGAGCTCAGTACTGCTCTTATTGCCGCAACTACTGCTTCTAATGCAAAAAAACACCATTAATTGTACGAGGCCGATAGACCTCGATTGGCGGATAATAATGAAGACATTTGTTCTGATATTTGATTTCTGATATACGAGGGAATGAATATTAAGTTCATGAAATGTATAAAACACCACCAGTAGTTGAATTCTAATAACGCGTAATGGGAAGACGGGTCAACTTAAATTATCCATAGTCAACAAGTCTTTGTACGTACAGTGAAATTGATTTGAGTAGAAATAATGGTAACAGACTCACAGATGCTTGAATTCTCCACAAGAGGTAGCCAATTAAGACCCAACAAGGCAGAGATAAAGACCAATTATTAAAATTCCCACTTGACCACTAAATAAGAACCAATTAATCAAATCCTAATTCCATACAAAGAAACCTTAGCTCCCATTGACCAAACTTTAGAAGAATCTAATCCGTAGCAACAAGGTCGATGAAAGAACTAACCGACTTTCAAAGAAAAATATCAAAATAAAGAACCAATAGACCTATTACTAGTCCCATCACCTATACTCACTTCAAGCAATCCTTAATAGCATCCCTACCTTTTATAGAACTTCTCCATCTAGCAGAAGACCCACACTTAGTGTCAGTACTCCAGAAATACATAAACTGGTGATATTTAGTTCTTAAGAGTCTAGCCATAAAACTGTCAGGCTCAGAAAATACTTTCCAAGCAATCTTGGCTAGTAAGGAGAGATTGTTCAGTTCAAGGTCCCTGATGAGTTATGACCTTGATCTTCACACTTTAGTTTTACATGTAGCCCAGTTCACATCAATAAAAAATAAAAACAAGTTCACATCATGAAGAGTTCTTTCATCTTTGTCACCCGCCCAGAAAAAGTTCCTTCTAATTAAACTTATCAAGCTTGTTTAAAGAAGATATAGGAAGTTTCAGCATAGGCAAAATATGAAAACACTTAACATAGTATTTCTTCCGGCCATATTCATTTTACGTTCAAGGACGGGCCCAGGATTCTTTCTGTGTAAGGCCGGTATTGCGTCCAAAGACCGCGCCAGTATTTTGTTTTTGTGAAGTCTCTTACTTAGTAGGCAAGCACGGTTTGCTTGTGTAACACGTGATAGATTAAAGACCGGATGGAGCCTGATTTCGGTAAGCAGTGGCTACGGAAATCTACTCCGGTGATGGGAGAGGAGGAGGAGGAAGAAGAGGGAGGATGTGGAAGTACGGGGATTGGAAAAAATCACGGGTGTACGGAAATATTTGATGGATCCGTTGGTGTCGACATTCTGTTGACTAATGTGATGCCACCTGTGCTCCTTGAACCGTGCGTTAATAATTCAATTTTTGAATCTTCTTTGCCAGTCAACGAAGCATGTGATGCACATGATGTAAACGAAGCACGGAGTAGTTAACAATCAGGTTGGGCCAACTTGTCAAGCCCATTTGGTTTTAAACTCAAAGAATGAACCATTTTTTGGGGACAACTTTGTGATGAACGATGTTTTGGGGACTACTCCAAATAGGTGGGGGACTATTCTTCTATTTTGGGTGGATATTTGAAGTAATTTTGGGTCACCTCTTATCTATTTTTTTTTAAATACCAAATTTACCCTTGGTAATTAAATTAGTTAGTTTATTGATTAGTTAGTGTTAGTGTAATGATTAATTACTGATTAGTTAGTGATTAGTGAGTTATTAATATGATAGTTTTGTTAGAAGAAGAAGAAAAGATGAAGAAAAAGAGGGAAGAGCCCTCAAAATCTTATTTTGAGTTTAGTAAATATGATATGAGTGATTCATGTGATGATACCTCCTCCTCAGAATCAGAACCTCCTTCATCTCTTAATATATTTGTCAATATTTCTAATGATCCGGATATGAGTTATTTGTTAGATGATGAAAGCTATTTACCCCAAACACAACCTAATGACCCAAATGATGAATTTTATCAGCCACAACCAGAAGATGAAGTTATGGGTACTCAGGTATGTCTTAAATTTAGTTAATGTAGCTTGAATTGTGCAAAAAATTGGCCAAATCGAAAATTTCAGGAAGAAATTTCGGCTAGGTCAAAGTAGTTCGGTTAGCAATCATGCAGAACAGGTAGCCGAACTCTCCTATATGTGCAGTTCGGTTACTCATTTCAGCATACGCAGGTAACCGAACTCTGTTTTAATGGAGGTTTTTGAGAGTTCGGTTATCTTTTTCCAGAAAACGTTGCCGAACTAATTTTATAGAGTATACAGTTAATAGTTCGGTTTAGTCGAGTTTAGTCCCTTTGTTACCGAAGTTTATGTTCGGCAAGCTCGCAAATCACGTTCATTGAATAGGTAACCGAACTTTGAAGTTCGGTTTAGTCGATAGTAGTAATTATGTTGCCGAACTATACCATAGAAAATTCCAAAGAACAAGTTCGGCAAGATCGCAATTTTTTTTCATAACCGAACTTTTTGTTCGGCAGGATCGTTTTTATTTTTACATTGCCGAAAATTTAAGTATTTCTTATTTTTAGTTGGTATTGACGTTGTGCTATTACTCGTAGGTTACATCTGATCCAATAGAACCAATGGAAAATCAACCTACCCCTGTTGATATTTTGTACGATGACACGTCCCATCACTACATGAATGACTTGGTATTCAAAAGTCCTTTAGAGGCAAAGAGTTGGCTAGACAACATGCACTAAAAGACATGTGCGTATTAGTATTGAATGGGAGAGAAAGCAAAACCCGCTTTGAAATGGTTTGTGAGAGAAGCGGTGATCCCGATAAAAGCCACAAGAGGAAGGGTTATGTTTATAAAGGAAAGACAAATAGGAAGAACAAAACTTTCACAAAGAAGATTAAATGCCCATTCAAGCTTGCATTTAATTACAACGAAGAATTTGGTGGATGGGTTCTCCACAAGGTTATGGAAGGTTGTCATAACCACCCTCGTCCGGAGAATCTTGAAGGACATTTCATGGCGTCCAAGCTAACTCCTGAAGAGATGGAAAAGGTAACTAAAATGAGGAAAATGGGTCTTTCACCGATTCAAATGCTCCAAATACTAAAGGAGGATAACAAGGATAACCACTCATCTTTGTCCACCGTTTGTAATGCAATTGTGACAATTAGAAAGAAGGAATGGAGAGATAGACAAGTGATGCACCAATTGTTTTTTTTGGCCAAAGAGAAAGACTACGCGGTTCAAAAGGATGTGGATTCGGACAGAGAGATAACACAACTCTTCATTGCGCATCCAACGAGTGTTCAATTGGCTCAATGCTTTCATGAAGTTCTCATAATGGATTGTACTTATAAGACGAACAAGTACGAGATGCCATTGTTGAATATTGTTGGGCGTACTTCGACGCAATCACCGTTTACTGTGGCGTTTTGTTTCTTAAGGGACGAGCAAGAACCTAGTTACATTTGGGCACTACAACAAGTTAAGGCAATCTTCCGAGGTGATGATATTCCCTGGGTTATAGTCACCGACAATGAAGTCGCATTGATGAATGCAATAGATGTAGTGTTTCCATTAGCACACAATATGCTTTGTACGTTTTATATATGGTGTAATTTGATAAATAGGTGCAAGCCAACAATTTGTCCACCCAAGAAAAAAGGATATGAAGAGATTAAGATGCTACCGGAACATGAAAGAGCGGATGCAAAAGAGGAAGTTGAAAAACAATACGATCTAAATTACGCTAAATGGGTTTCTTTCAACGGTGAATGGGAATCATTTTGTTGGCCTCTTACCGAGGAAGAGTATCATCTAAATCTTGCGGAGTTTATCGCCCATTGGGATACTCCCGATTATCCCGGTGTTGTATCGTATGTTCTTCGCCAATGGTTGGAACCACACAAAGAGAGGTTTTTTAATGCCTATATCAACCAATATAAACACTTGGGAAATCAAGCGACAAGTTTAGTAGAGTCGGCTCACTATCGGTTGAAGAAGAATCTCTTTGGATGTGTTGATAATTTCGTAACCGTGTGCAATGCTATGGAGAATTACTTCAAGCGCGACATTGATAGAATTAAAGAGAAGTTCCAAAAAAGCCGTATATTCAAAACGACCGGAAAATATGCCGACATTGATAGAATCAACAACTTGGGCCTTTCATCGAAGGTGGCAAGCTATTTAATGGGTGTGCAATCACTCATATAAGGCAAAGGTTGTTGTCCAAACTAAAGGAGAATCCGGCATTTTACAAGACAATGTTGTGCGATTGGGTGGGTGGTCTCAATGAGCAATTTGTTAAGTATCAACGTTGTCTTCATGGGGACCATCCGATCACAACGGATTATTGGATGAGCATACCGATATGTGGACACTTAATCGCCGAAGGATTTAATTGTGTGGTTCATTATTTCTCAAAGTATGCTAGTTTCACCTTCACCCCGAAAACAACCGTATGTATCGAGCAACTCAAACGAAGGAGATGTGTGATGGCATTGACTAACAACAACCACTTTATAGGCCTTCGTTTAAAACCCGATTGTTCACTGCCTCCAATATCCGGAAACTCTTATTGGCCTGCATTTAACTCCGATATAATGTTGGGTTGGTGTATTATGTATGATCATAACATGGAGATGTGAAAAGCTTTGGAGAAATCGGACGAAATTGTACATGAAGGTCAAATTTCCCTTGAGGATGATTAAATTACACAGGTAATGGAACTAAGTATGCTTATCAATCTAATACTATGTTTTTTGAAGTGTGGTATTCATTATCGAGTTAATTTTAGTATTTTATTGAGTTGAACGATAGTAGTTCGGTAAGCACATATGATTATCCAGGTTGCCGAATAAGACGAACTGCATCATTATGATCCTACAAAAATAACATAACACTATTAATACTTGACGAAACATGTCCCAAAAAAAATATCGTTTTGTTAGTTAAGAATGAATTTAAAGAATACCTTTGTCGCATAGATCTTCGCAGCCCATGAGTGTTTGTAGCCAAACAATATGGCCCCTCCATCATTTGGAGTACCATAAGTTGGGTTCACTGGTGGCAAACACAAATTATCAGGGGGAATGTGTGAGTATCTATCACAAGGCGGCTTCCGCTTCTTTTTCTCTTTAACAGGAACTATTTCTTGCTCTTCTTCCTCTTCCTCCACTTCATCCTCTTCCTCCTCTTCATCCTCTCCCTCCTCTTCCTCCTCTTCATCCTCTCCCTCGTCTTCCTCCTCTTCTTCCCCATCCTTCTCTTCCTCTTGTCCTTCTCTTTCTTTGCCCGGTCCTTATTCTTCTTCCTCTACATTTTCAACGTGTTCTCTTTGTTGTTCAACCTCTTCATTTCCTTGCTCTTCTTCATCATCATTCTCTTCTTCAATAACATTATCAATTGTATTCTCTATCACCTCTTGATTGACTTCCTGTAATGACCCCCCTCCATGTTTTGCACTTTTAGTACCACGGTTTCGGAAATCCAAATGTATCCTACCGCGAGGGGTTGGAGTTCTCAAATCTTCGGCTACGTGGGGATTAGATTTTTTCCCTTTGTTCCTAATGAATGAAAACCACATTATTAGCTAAACAGAATATTGTCTTATCAAATAAAATTGAACATGGGATTACATAAACACAAAATGTTAACAGACTAAAGTTCGGTTATCTGGTATAAGTTTCGAGGTAACCGAACTACAAGTTTGTATGTGACAGATCAAAGTTCGGTTACCACATAGAAAGTGCGAGGTAACCGAACTATATTTTATCAAAGTTCGGTTACCTATATAAATTTATCGAGGTAACCGAACTCAAAATTTTCATATAAAGAAGGAGTTCGGTTACGTTGTTTTTTTGCGAGCTTACCGAACTTCATAGTTCGGTTACCTAAAAATTCCTAATTGGCCGAACTGTTCTTCATATTGAAAGTTCGGTTACCAAATTCTAGGGTTTTAAAATTTTCTCCTAGCCGAAATATCTACTGTAACAACCATTTTCATTGGTTTTTGATGATTTCTAATCGATTTCTTCAACCAAAAACGATTCAAAGGAATGGGTATGAAGGAAATTACCTGCGGATTTTCATTTTGATAGAATCAGACTCCTTGGTTGATGTTGGATGCTTCACTTCGTCTCCCAACTTTTCTTGAAGTTGTTTATCAACTTCAAATTGATTTGGGAGATTCGTTATGTTAGCCAGACTCGGACTCAATCCGGGAATTCTAGGTGTCTGCTTAGAACGCATTGTTTATAAAGATTGATTAATCGACGATGAATTTTTTTCGAATCGACGATGTATAAGAAGAAGAGGAGAAGAAGAAGAAGAAGAAGAAGATGAAGAAGAAAAAAAAAGAAAAAAAAAAGGGTTTTAAAACTGACTTTATGTTTTAATTTAGGGGGTTAGATTAGTGGGTAGTGGTTAAATTAGTGGGTTATAAGGATTAGTTATAACCTTAATTAGGACAAGGGAAGATTAGTCTTCCCTAATCTTTTAGGACACCCCTTAAAATTTGAGTTGGGCATTCATATAAAAGAGTAGTCCCCCACTGTTTAGAGGTAATCCCCAAAACATCGTTCTTTGTGATAGGAATGTCTACCCTATACTTATAAGGGGTGTCATAAAGTGTGGAAATGATTAACCTACCCTTAACATAATTATAATTAAAACTAATCTAATAATACATATATATATATATGACCTAATCTAAATCATTAAAACAAAATCAAAATTAAAATTATAATAAATCCATTACTTTTAATTTTTCATAAATCTATTATTATTAGAGGGCTCATTTTCTTCTCTTCTTTCTGCTTCATCGTCTCGATTCAAAAAAAAAATCCACAAACCCATTACTTGGTTGAAAAAATGAGTAGTAATCATCAAAATGAGTTGAAAATGGAAGTTGCAGACAGAAGTTCGTCTCGGAATTATGTTAAACAGTTTGTCGAACTAGCCGAACTCAGCTTTAGTGGAATTTTTTCTTTCAGAGAAAAGTTCGGTTACCTCGCAAAAATTTTTCCCAGCCGAACTTTTAGTTCGGTTACGTCGCAACTTTTTTTCCTAGCCGAACTTTTAGTTCGGTTACGTCGCAATTTTTTTCTCCTAACCGAACTTTTCTCTGAAAATCTATATATTGAGTTCGGTTACGTCGATTTTTTTTTTCCCAGCCGAACTTTTAGTTCAGTTACGTCGCAACTTTTTTTTTCCTAGCCGAACTTTTCTCTGAAAGCAAAAACTCCATTAAAGCTGAGTTCGGCTACCTTTGTCTTCAGAACCATTAGACGAACTACACTTGCAGATGAGTTCGGCTACCTGTTCTTCAAATGTCGTAGCCGAATTTTATTTCCATGGTCGAAATCAGTTTATAAATTTTTCATTTTTTCGAAAGTTTTTGCCAATTCAAGCGACATTAACTAAATTTGAAGTATACCTAAGTACCCAAAACTCTCATTTCATAATCAACCATCTTAAAAAAAATAAAAAAATAAAAAATAAACCTTTCTTCTCAAAAATTATTCTTTTAAAAACACCCAACTAATTAATCTAACCTCACTAATTAATCATTACACTAACACTAATTAATCATTACACTAACTAATTTAATTACTAAGGGCAAGTTCGGTATTAAAAAAAAAATAGATAAGGGGTGGCTCATTATTACTTCTAATATCCACCCAAAAAATTGAAGAGTAGTCCCTCTCCATTTTCTAGTAGTCCCCAAAAAATCATTCCAAAAAATGCTACAAGTCGTGATAGTGGGTCTGATACTAAGTGCTCAAGCTCAGTTGGCGTAAACTCTTCTTCCCTGAGAAGTTTGATAAAACAATTGAAGACCAAAATGTCTAACGGTGTTTCATCATCTTCTGTTTCATTTGGTTCAATCAACAAAGATGCTACCGGTGGTGCCAAGAGATATGAAGAGGTTCAACAGGATGCTTCAACAAAGGGCATAACAACTGATGATGAGGACGATGCTGCATCCCACACTAGTGCCAGTACTGTAAACAAAGTTGAAGAGCCTGTTGACGCTGCAAAGATGGCAAAAAGAATAGTTGAAAAATTCAATTTCTTATATGGAAAACTAAATGGTGCGGGTAAGGATTCCGGAATCACTCAATCTAAAAATGAAATCTCGTTTGTTACAAGCACAATTCTATCTCATGAAAACGCTTTGAAAGATGAATTTGTTAGGGAGGCATGCAACCGGCGGTAATTTCTTGGGATTGTGTTTTTCTTTATTCATTTGGGTTGTCATTGTTCTCGATGCTTAACATAGTTTCTTGGAATGTAAATGGTCTAGGGGATCCGGAAAAGCGGTCGAAGTTGAAAAATCTTGTGAAGAAATGGAAGCCTACAATTCTCATTATTCAAGAAACCAAGCTTGGTGTTTGCTCCGATTTTATTGTGCACCAATGTTGGGGAGTGTCGTCTTGTAAGTGGATTGCGCTATACTCTTATGGAAGATCCGGTGGTATATTGATAATATGGAATTCGGATTTAATTAAAGTGGATGACTTTCTTGAAGGTATCTTTACTATAAGTATCTCTTGTCGTAATTTGGAAGATAATTTTCGTTGGGTTCTTACCGGTGTTTATGGTCCTTGTAATGTTCAAGAAAAGAAAAGATTTCGCATGTAGTTGGTTACTTTGCGTAGTTATTGGGACGGTTTACCGTGGTGCATCGGGGGTGATTTTAATGAAATAAGAGTTATGGAGGAAAGAAAGGAATGCCGTAGAGTCTCAAACTCAATGCAATTTTTTGATGATCTTTGCAACGATCTCGATCTCGTGGACTTTCCTATTTCTGGTGCAAAGTACACGTGGAGTAGACCACCAAACAAGAAGAGAAAGATTGATCGTTTTTTATTTACCTCGGATTGGGAGGATCATTTCCCAAATCTTGTCTTGAAGCGGCATGTGAGGCCTTTGTCGGATCATTTCCCTATTGAGTTATGCTCTCTTGTGACCGATTGGGGAGCTTTTCCATTCCGGTTTCAATTAGCGTGGCTTGAAGGTACTAACATAATTGCTTTAATGAAAGAATGGTGGGAGTCTTTCTTTTTTGTAGGTTCCGCGAGTGCATGCTTCTCTAAGAAACTAAATGCTTTGAAAGAAAAATTGAAGGAGTGGAATAGAGATACTTTTGGTAGTGTTGATAAATCTCTTGATGCGGCACTTGACAAGATTAAAGTTTTGGATGATCTTGATGACGATAGACGTCTTACCGAGGTCGAAGAAGATATGCTTGTGACGGCCAAAGTTGAGTTTGAGACGGCATATAGGCGTAAAGAAATCTTGATTAGACAAAAATCAAGAGTCAAAGGGATTCGTGACGGTGATAGAAATACCAAGCATTTTCATCGTATTCGAAAGAGTCATAGAGCTTTCAACAACATCAATAATCTTTGCATCAATGGTAGATGGACCGGGGATAAAGATGAGATCAAAGAAGGCATTGCCAGCCACTTTGAAGAAGCTTTCAAGGAAGCCTCAAATGATAGAGCGAGAATTAAAGATATGTGTTTAAAGAAAATTGATGAAGAAGCTAGAAATTGGTTGGAGAGGTCGTTTAGTGAAGAAGAAGGAAAGAAAGCAATTCATGATTTAGGTGTGGATAGAGCTCCGGGTCCGGACGGATTCCCTATGAAATTTTATATTGTTGGTTGGGAGTTCTTAAAAGAAGATTTAATGAAGGTGTTCAAAGAATTTCATGATCATAATATCCTTGATATATCTTTAGAGAACAATTTTATTTCTCTCATTCCTAAAAAGATCGTTGACGAGGAGGTCAAGGATTTTCGACCTATTAGCCTCATAGGTAGTGTTTACAAGATCATCTCCAAAGTTCTAGCGTATCGGCTTAAGGTATATCTTCATATCTTGATTTCTCTCTCTCAATTTAGCTTTATAAAGGGTCGTCAAATTTTATATGGAGTCTTGATAGCAAATTAGTGTGTGGATTCTAGACTTCGTCAAAAAGATCCGGGGTTAGTGTGCAAGTTAGACTTTGAAAAGGCGTTTGATAATGTTAATTGGAACTTCTTAAATTAAGTTTTATATAAAATGGGCTTCGGAGGTGTTTGGCGTGCTTGGATAAGAAATTGTTTATCTTTCTCAAAATTATAGGTTCTTGTGAATGGTTCGGCTCATGGGTTCTTTAATAGTAGCTAGGGACTTCGTCAAGGTGATCCTCTTTTACCATTCCTTTTTACCATCGTCGGAGAAGTGTTGAGTCATATGTTGAGTAAGGCGCAAGAAGTTGGTAACATATCGGGGTTTTCGGTGAAAAATGAAGGAATAAAAGTTAATCATCTACAATTTTCCGACGATACCA
This sequence comes from Papaver atlanticum, assembly GCA_023531105.1. Lineage (NCBI taxonomy): Eukaryota > Viridiplantae > Streptophyta > Magnoliopsida > Ranunculales > Papaveraceae > Papaver > Papaver atlanticum. The sequence continues at coordinate 634,795 of JAJJMB010002072.1, read as the reverse complement.
TTTTTTTTCTTGATGCGAAGCATGAGAAAGTGGATGCTCTCCGATATTTACTACCTTGTTTTGAGTTAACCTCGGGGTTGAAGATTAATTTATCTAAAAGTTGTTTGTTTGGTGTCGCCCTTAATGAAGATATTGATGGGTTTGCGAGTATGCTAGGGTGTAAAAGATCTAATTTCCCAGGCATATACCTTGGTATACCTTTGGGTGATAAGGCTAGTGGATCACTAAAGTGGAAGAAAATTTTGGAATCTTGTGCTTCTAGACTTTCTTCGTGGAAAGGGCGGTAAATATAAAGAGGAGGTAAGTTGACTCTTATAAGAAGTGTTTTGGCTAGTTTGCCCATATATTATCTATCAATATTTCTTGCTCCATGCTCCATAACTTACAAACCTTATAGAATAGTAAGAATTTTTTTATGGGATGACGACTTAAACAAGAAGAGAATTCATAATATTGATTGGCCCACGGTTGTGAAGTCTAAAAAAAGTGGAAGTCTTGGGATCCGAGTGTCTAAACATGTAAATTCGACTCTTCTTAAAAAATGGTGGTGGAGATTCGGGGTGGAAAAAGATGACTTTTGGAGAAAAATAGTTGAGGAGAAATTTGGTGAAATTTCGACGGGATGGGAAACTCTTAAACCAAAAGGACCAAAGGGGTGTAGTTTGTGGCATAATATATATAATGAGCTTGAAGACTTCAATAAACATGTAAGATTCAAGATTGGGGCGGGTAACGAAACTAGATTTTGGTAAGACCTTTGGATCGGAGATGTTGTCTTATGCAATAGATTTTTGTTAGCTTTTGGAGCTTCAAGAACTAAAGAGTGTGTAGTGGCCCAGTTGTATGAGATATCAAGTGATGGCATCAAATGGAAGTTTATGTCCCGCGAAAGATACTCACAAGCTATAATGAGGGAGGTTGATTCTATAAAATCTTCATTAGAATTGGTAAATATCCAAGAAGGAGTTGTAGATTCTAAATTATGGATGTTGGGGATAATGGCAAGTTGGAGGCATATACGGTAAAGAATGGAGTTAGCTCTCTAAGTGAGCCGGGTGATATAAATTTCCCAAACGAGATTATATGGAGTCGGTTATATCCTTATAAAGTCAATTTCTTTCTATGGCTTCTCTCCCACGATAAGTTGATGACGACCGATAATCTTACTAGACGAGGTATGGATGTGGATACGTCTTGTCGGTTTTGTGAAGAAGAAGATGAAACAAGTTCTCATTTGTTTTATGATTGTCGGAGAATTAAAAGAATTTGGGCTTACTTTGTTGAAGGATGTAGTTTCCATTGGAATTACAATACTTGAATTGCCACAACTATTCAAACTTGGAGTTGTGATTGGGGTGATGAGCGGCTCAACCGTATTTGGAATAATCTTCCGGTTACGATATGGTGGTGCATTTGGAAGGAACGGAATGCAAGGATTTTCAACAGCAAAAAGAGAAATTTAGCAAGCATAATTAGAGATATCAAGATTCAAGCTTATTTTTGGGCCGAATCAAACACTAAGATGATAGGTTTAACGGCTAATATGGTAGTTTTTTATGGGATTCAAATTTCTATCGTCCTATTTGAGAGGGCATGGAGTTGCAAGAGTATGTGTCTACTCTTGCTCTTGTAAAAAAAAATCGTTCTTTTTTGTGATCGACTCCCATGTTGGTTTCCATTTTTTGTTTTGGTTGTATTTATTGGGTTAAGGTACCCCTTAAATACCATATTTTCAATAAATTTTCCTTTTGACCGATCAAAAGAAAAAATATACACGTGATAAATTAAAGAAAAAATATTAAAGTAAACACGAGATATAATAAGAAAGATTGATCGGTGGGAAACTATATAGGAGGTTTGCGGTAGGCACGTGCAATCACAAATAAAAATTTCTAGTGCGTGAAGATGTCCAAATTTTACTCATATATGTTATTTTCTTCATGTTCCATTACATGAGAGGGAGGGCTAACATGTAATTTATGTGAACCTTTTAAGCCTAATTTTCTTCTTTTTTTTGGCAAAATCAGGTACGGGGCAATAGCCTAGTTTAGCCCATTTGTAGGCGCGTCCTCAAGGGCAGAGCCAAGAGTTCTGGAATGGGGTGCAAAAATTTATTTTGGGATTGCAATTTGTTTTAGGGGGTTGCAAATAAACAAAATTAGACTTATAAATAACAAAAAAAAATCAATTGGGCATAAATTAGGCTTTGGAGCCAACTGGGTAGGGAGTGCAAGTGCACACCCTTGCAATGGGCTGGCTCCTCCTTTTTCCGTCCCCATTTTAATTTATCAGCAATATCCATAAGATCTTTTTCACTAATCCTGTCTCATTGCAATAGTATGCCTGAATATTTACCTAGATCAGAAGGAATTTGGACCTTTAGAGCATTTGTCATACATATCCGACACATCCAAGAGCAGAACTTGGCGAACACACTCCTCGTGCTAAGAACAATTTCACAGGAAGCCTTAAAAAAAAACAATATTATCATCGATAAACAAGGGTAATCATGGGAAATCAATAGTAAAATTAATAAGCTTCTTCAGAGTTTCAAGGAAAAGAATGAAAAGGTAGGGGGTGGGGACAGAGGATCCCTTTGATTAAAATTAGAGAATTAGCTTTTATTTTATATATCTGAGGGCTACTGGAACTCCAAACTAACTAAATTCTCTCTCAAGTTAGTGTAACAATAAAAGAGTATATGGGTCGTATGTATAGTAGTGGTATCTACTGTGTATACTAACCACTAACTCTAACTTCTAACTCTAACTATAAGCATTGGAGTTTAAAAGAAAACTGACCACTAAATCTAATAAGAAAATAGATAAATGAAAGTAAAAAGGGGAAGTCTCATTACTATTCTATTTCTCAAGTTGTAGTTACATCCGAAAGTGGAGACTACTCGGCTATTTATAGCCTGGAGTATTAAGGCGGTAACAAACCAAAGGCTACACGTGTTAACAATCTAAGATTTACTTAGATATTAAGCTGGTGATATTTATCTTGTTTAGGCGGTCAAGAAGTAATCCAGTGTTTACTGGATTGTTCCAACAAATGGTGGGCCACCCCTCAAGACTTGTTCACACAATACTCCCTCTTGGACCACCATTTCTAAGTACATTGCCTCATTAAAACCTTGTCGGTAAAACCCAGTGGGACAAAATCCAGACAAAGGAAAAAGAGTACAACATAAATCTTAGAACAGTGTTGGATACGCATATGCTGCCTCGTTAAAACATTGACAAGGAAAACCCAGTGGGACAAAACAGTACATCGCGTCATAGTCCAAAATCTCCCCCTCAACAAAATCTCCGTTAATTTGTCTGTTTGTATTTGTGGCGCATTCCGATCCCGTAGGCTAACTTCCAGAAGGACGTTGTCGGTAATGCCTTGGTGAACGGATCAGCATAATTATCAAAAGATTGTATCTTCTGGATTTCAATCTCGTTGTTCTTCTGGAGGTGGTGAGCGTAAAATAACTTTGGCGAAATATGCTTTATCCTATCACCTTTGATATAGCCTTCTGTAATTTGCGCTATGCAAGCTGAGTTGTCTTCACAAATTATTGTTGGGGTACTGGTAATGGACGGTAGACCACAAGAGCTTCTGATATGCTCGACTAATGATCGCAGCCACACACATTCTCGACTTGCTTCATGTATAGCAATTATTTCAGAGTGATTGGAGGAGGTAGCTGGCATGCTCTTCTTACAAGATCTCCAGGAAATTGCCGTGTCACCGCTTGTAAAGACATATCCTTTCTGAGAGATTGCTTTGTGGGGTTCTGAAAGATAACCAGCATCTGTGTATCCCTTAATCTTCGAGCAGTTCTCTGAGTCTTTTGAGTAGAACAGTCCCATATCCGTAGTGCCACGTAGATAGCGGAAAATGTGTTTTACTCCATCCCAATGTCTCTTTGTTGGTGCGGAATTGTACCTGGATAAGAGATTTACTGCAAAAGAAATATCTGGTCTAGTACACTGAGCTAAATACAATAACCCACCAATGGCACTTAAATATGGCACTTGTTGACCAAGGAGTGTTTTGTTTTCCTCTTTAGAACGAAATGGATCTCTTTTGGGGTCAAGAGATCTCACAACCATTGGAGTGCTAAGCGGATAAGATTTGTCCATATTAAAGCATTTGATAAGTTTCTCTATATACGCTGATTGATGGACAAGAATACCGCCTTCATAATGCTCAAGTTGTAGACCTAGACAAAACTTTGTTTTACCGAGATCTTTCATCTCGAACTCCTGCTTTAAGCATTTTTGTGCTTTGGAGAGCTTTTTAGGAGTTCCAATAAGGTTGATGTCATCTACATATACAACAATTATGGCAAACCCAGTGTCTGCCTTTTTAATGAAAATACATGGGCATATAGGATTGTTCACATAACCTTGACTTAACAAGTATTCACTTAGGTGATTGTTCCACATTCGTCCAGATTGTTTCAAACCATACAAGGCTCGATTTAATTTTAGTGAATACATATGACATGGTTTATCTGCTGACAACTGAAAAACTTCATGGATTTTCATATAGATATCTGTATCCAGTTTCCCATACAGATACACAGTAACCACGTCCATTAGATGCATGCCGAGTCCTTCATGGACTACCAGACTAATCAAATACCGAAAGGTAATTGCATCCATTACAGGAGAATATGTTTCCTCGTAATCGATCCCTGGTTTATGTGAGAAACCTTGTGCCACTAGTCTCGCTTTATAGCGAGCGACTTCATTTTTCTCATTTCGCTTGCGCACAAACACCCATTCGCATCCAACTAGGCTCACATTATCTGGTGTTTAGACTGCAGTACCAAAAACATTGCGCTTAGCGAGAGAAAGTAATTCTGCTTGGATTTCCTTTTTCCATTTCGGCCAATCTCCCCTTTGACGACATTCCTCTATAGAGTGTGGTTCAACACCATCATTATCCAAGGAAATGTCAGTAACTACTGTAAATAAAAATATGTCATCAACAATCATTGAGTTTCGATCCCAAACTTCTCTATTGCATGCATAATTAATAGAGGCCTCCTCATTTTGAGGTTCCATTGTCTCCATCGAGACATTCTCCTCGTCAGGAGATCTATTCTCAGAGAGTTTGGATCCTTCTTCAATAGTCTCCTCAAGAGCACTATTAGTCAATGATTGAGATTGGCTTTTCCTCTTTCGAGGAGCAGAATCCTTCGATCCAACTGGTCTTCCACCTTTACGGCGTGGCTCAGACGACTTATTTGCTACTACACCCACGACATGTTCCATAGGAATATCAATACATGATGGAGCATTTCTAGCTGGCACATCTGCTTTTATTATTTTTGTTGTATCTGTAAATGCATCAGGCATTTGATTTGCAATACTTTGAAGATGTAAAATCTTCTATACCTCATTTTCACACTGATTTGTGCGTATATCAAGATGAGACAATTCTGGTGTATACCAGGATAATTCACGTCGTTCCTCAGCAGTAGTTTTCCTCTCCCTAACGGCGGGAAGACTGTCTCATCAAAATGAAAATTTGCAAATCTTGCCGTAAAAACATCCCCTGTTAATGGTTCAAGATATCGAATTATAGATGGTGAGTCAAATCTAACATATATCCCAAGTCGATGTTGTGGTCCAAACTTGGTGCGTTGTGGTGGTGCAATAGGAACATAAACAACACAACCAAAAACACGCAAATGGGATATATCGGGTGGATAACCTAGTACATGTTGTAAGGGGGAATACTGATTATTTGCACAAGGTCGATAACGCACCAGTGCAGCAGCATGCAAAATAGCATGTCCCCAAGCAAAAACAGGGAGCTGAGTTTTCATAAGCATAGGTCTGGCAATGAGTTGCAGGTGTTTATTGAATGATTCTGCTAAACCATTCTATGTATGCACATTAACAACAGGGTGCTCAACTTCAATGCCTAATGACATACAGTATGCGTCAAATGCTTTTGAAGAAAACTCCGCTGCACCATCAAGTCGGATAGACTTGATAGAATAATCAGGAAAATGAGTACGTAATTTAATAATTTGGGAAAGGATCCGAGCAAATGCTAAATTACGTGTCGAAAGTAAACAAACATGTGACCATCTAGCAGATGCATCGATTAGAACCATAAAGTACTGAAAAGGTCTACTATAGGGATGTATAGGACCACATATATCACCTTGTATTCTTTGTAAGAAAGTAGGTGATTCAAGAACTACTTTTGTCAAGGACGGTTTTGTAATCAATTTCCCCAAAAAACAAGCAGTACAACCAAGTTCTTTGTTAAGCAAGAGTTTCTGCAAAGGATGTCCCTGACAGGTCTGAACAATTCTACTCATCATAGTAGAACCTGGGTTCCCAAGTCGATTGTGCCATAACATAAACGTATTAGGGTCATAAAACTTTCGAACTATGACCGAATAAGATTCAACTCTTCGAATCTTTGTATGGTACAACCCAGAAGCGAGAGCTGGAAGCCTCTAAACAATATGCCTTCCATTAGGCGATGTAATATACAAGTACTCCTTATTGTTATCATCAATTGTTTTAATATGGTATCCATTACTGCGTATATCTTTAAAACTCAACAGATTCCTGTGGGATCCAGAGGAATATAACGCATCATTGATAGTGAATATGGTACCACACGGTAATGAGACACAAGCTTTGCCAGTACCTTCTATTAGGTTAGATGAACCACTGATGGTGGTAATATTATCCTTGAACCTTTTCAAGGATACAAAGTACTTAGTACTTCGAAATATTGAATTTGTCGTTCCACTATCAACAAGACAAAATTCACCATCGGGATTTCTTTCGGAGTCCATATCCTTCCATATACATAAAAAAGGTGTAAGGTAGTTGCACAAAATAATTTTAGCAACACATGTATATTACATATACTCATACATATTACACATATGTAAACCCAAAAATTAGTACAAGCCAAGAAAACATCAAAAGGTGCAAGCACAAGATACTAACTACATTCTAGAAAACAGGATATTACAACTTTTAATTTACACTAAACAAACCATCAGCAAACTGATCAAACCCAGTCTGGTATACAGTTCCCTCAAAATCGAGTAGGTAGTCAGAAACCACTAGCTTTGGAGATTCAGTGGAAATATTGCGTTCTGCCAAATTCATCTCAATGTTTGCTTCCTTTTTCTTGTGAGGCTCACAGAGATCAGCACGGCAGGATCTATACCAATGGTCTATAGAACAACAGCGATAGCAACCCTCGTCATTTTTCTTGGGGGGATTCTCAGATTTCTTTTGAGAATTGAAAGTCGATCCTTCCCTTTATCTTGCTTCGCTTCCGTATTTTTGTTATATGGATGGTTGTGGGCATTTCTATGCCTATAGCCTCCGCTCTTACGCTTTTTTCCACGATAACCCTGCTTACCACGATCATGTCCGTGTCCAGAATACAATGCCCTATTTACTTCTAGCACCGGAACAGAACCACAAGGACGAGACTCATGATTTTTCATTAACAATTCGTTATTCTGCTCAGCCACGAGAAGGAAGCATATTAGATTAGAATACCGTGTAAAATGGCGTTCCCGATATAACTACTGAAGTACAATATGTGAAGCATGAAAGGTACTCAACGTCTTCTCTATCTTGGATTCTTCTGACAACGGCTCACCGCACATCTCAAACTAAGCAGCGATTTTGTACAATTCAGAATTGTAAGCCGATACGGATTTAAAATCCTGGAACCTCAGATGAATCCATTGATTAAGAATTCTTGGCAGGGTAACCACCTTAAAATGGTCATATTTCCCTTTAATGGTATTCCATAACTTTTGAGGTTCTCTACAGTTTGCTACCTCATGTTTCAGGGTTGGCAAACTGTAGAGGGCCCAAGTAAGCTACGGCCCAGGGTTGGGGAGAGGTGACGGCGCAAGTAAGCTACGGCCCTGGCGCGTTCGTCTGACGTACAATCTTCCCCGTTGATCGTATGACCAAGTTTATTCGCTTCCAGATGCAACTCAGCATCGAGCGCCCATGAGAGATAGTTTTCACCAGAGTCCTCAAGTGGCATAAAATCAAGGCTAACTAAATTCGACGACATTTTAAATAAATGTAACAAAAATGTCAAACTTGTCGAAAACGGAGCCTGAGAACGATCGAAACAGACGACCACTCCTTAGCTTGATTAATCGCTAGAACACCACGTACACACCGAGCTATTTCGTGCTGATAACGTTTTATATATTTGAGGGCTACTGGAACTCCAAACTAACTAAATTCTCTCTCAAGTTAGTGTAACAATAAAAGAGTATATGGGTCGTATGTATAGTAGTGGTATCTACTATGTATACTAACCACTAACTCTAACTACAAGCTTTGGAGTTTAAAAGAAAACTGACCACTAACTCTAATAAGAGAATAGATAAATGAAAGTAAAAAAGGGAAGTCTCATTACTATTCTATTTCTCAAGTTGTAGTTACATCCGAAAGTGGAGACTACTCGGCTATTTATAGCCTGGAGTATTAAGGCGGTAACAAACCAAAGGCTACACGTGTTAACAATCTAAGATTTACTTAGATATTAAGCTGGTGATATTTATCTTGTTTAGGCGGTCAAGAAGGAATCCAGTGTTTACTTGGTTGTTCCAGCAAATGGTGGGCCACCCCTTAAGACTTGTTTACACAACATTTTAATTGTTTAGGTTTAAAAATTTTATTTATATTTTTTTTTGGTACACAAAGAGAAAGCACAACTTACAAAGAAGAAATATCGCGTTGCAAACAAGACACGATACAGGAAGGAGGTTTGGGGGAAAGCCACCACATATTAGAGTGCAGATGGGATGAGGCATACTTAGCCAGAGCATGGGAAACATTGTTCCCATCTCTTTTGTTGAACACTATCTTGACTTCAGTTATTTTCTTCAGGAGAGTTCTGATCTGAATGATAAGTCGGTGCACTCTCTAGGGTATGTGACTATTCTCCTTAGTCAGCAGATTAACCACTTTTTCAGCATCACTTTCAATAATCACCTTCTATAGTTGGGTCATCACAACAAATTCAGCAGCTAGTAGTATAACTCTTGTTTCCGCTTCCATCGGACTCATCACATCATGGGCCATTGTACCACACCATGTGAACTCAATTTCAGAGTTCCTAGCCACCATTGCCCAGCCACCTTTGTAGTCTTCAAAAGGAGCATTTGTATTCAGCTTAGTCCAATTAGTATCAGGAGGATTCCACTTGGATGCGCGCTAAAGATATCAAATTCTCTGAGAAGAGTACTTGCAACATGTTAACCTCTACTGAAACTAGCATTCAGGTAAATGGCAGGAATATCCAATCAAAAGTTTTGAAGTCTCTTTGGGAAAGCAATGGTATTCAGTGGATAAAACTCTTTGTATGGAAAGGAATTACTTAAATAAATTGTACCACCTAGATGTATGCATGAAGTCTTCAACAATGGTATTGGAATTCAGTGTGGCTCTTGTGGCATAAACAATAAGACTATAAAGCACATTTATCGTGGGTGCATACATGTTAGAGATGTATGGAGAGATATCAACATCAACATTGATGGGGTAAGAAAAAAATTACAGCAGTGTCTCTGAAAGGGTTACTTCTTGGTTTGCTAATAATAATGCAACATATGGTGAAAGATCGATGGACTCACTCTCTAATGATTGGCGCTTGGACTATTCAGAGGAAAAACCCTTAACTGTATTATAACCTTATGAACTTATTTTCTTGTGAGTTACAATAATGACAGTAATAATTTTTTTGATGGGGGATTACATCTGTGTTAGATCTGAATGGAAACCTCCTCAAGCAGAAGTGTTGAAAATAAATATTGATACCTATTTTGATTCAGATGCTAACAAAAATGAAATTGTCTTATGTTTGCGTGATCATACGGGTCATTGTGGAGGCATCAAAGGAACGTATGCAGTGGAAGTTGCATGCAATTCATAAAGAAGGGGAATGCATGGAAGTTTGAGAGGCATTAAGTTGGGTTAAAGTGATGCAACTCACTAGGATTAATGTTGAAGCAGACACAAAGTTACTTTTACAAGCAATAACAAATGATGCTCTCCTGATTTATTGGGAGAAAAAAAACATTATCAAGGAAATTAAACATCTTATTTTGGAGTTTCCTTTTTTTGACATTTTTCTTTTGTTAAGCATGATCACAATCAAATGGTTGATACAGTTCCTAGAAATGTTAAAGAAACTGCAAGTAATGTTCAAAGTTATGATTGTTTTTCATCTCTAGTTTGCAATCTGTTAGCTAGAGATCAAAACTTTATTCCTTGATTTAATAAATTTCTTTAGTTGTAAAAAAAATCACTATCTTGGCCACATTGTAACGAAATTTCTAAAATGTAGAGAAAAGTAACTCTTGTGGTCAGTTGCTCTACAATGAGGTATACAACCAAGACTTGGCAAGGCTTCACATGTGCAATATTTGATATCAAACCCTAGGCGCATGGAGAGCGAGTATCCATTTGGGACGGATACTCGGTATTCAATCGGTAGCTCTTTGGCCCCCACTTTTGTTCTCAATTTATTAGTTTTGATATAAATAAATACAAATTAATTATATCTAAAAAAGACCAAAGAAAAATATTAGGCTAAGTCCTATGGTTTTCTAATCTAGCAGTCCACGTCAGCTAAGGAAACCTCCTAAGTCCTATAGAAGTGATAATCTAGCAGCTAGATTAGCAGTCCACGTCAGATGGGACCACTGCCCAGCGCTGTTTGGTTCAGCGCTTTAAATTTCATCCGTCAGATCAAATTTTGTGATTTTTGTGATCCGTGTGATTTTTGTGAGCGCTGAACGGTTCAGCGCTAAGGTCACTTTTTCAGCGCTGAATGATTTAGCGTTTCAATCTCGCTTCTAGTTGAACTGCGAGCACTTGTTAGGAGAGAGAAATAGTGTTAACTTTTAGACCACACTTTTTTTTTGATTTGCAACACTTTTTGGCCAATCTAGCCCATAAGGGTTAGCCTTAATGTAACTTTCACAATTATTTCAGTATTTCAGATATTTTCAAAGATATATTAGAACTATTATTGTTAAATGTGTGTTTATCACATGATACCTATTTTTAATAATTAAGTTATATTAATGCTCCCTACAAAAGCATTGAAATGTTATTAACAATCAAATCATTGAAATATGATTAGCAAAAAACAGATACGTATGAGCATAATATTAGTAGAGAATTTTTTTTACATACGAAACCCATCGAGGGTTAGGATCAATAGAGGCAAAGAAGAAATGACAGTCTAAAGCACCACGAGCTGGTGTTGGTTGACAGAATTGATAGGTGAGAGTAGCCAAGTGTTGCGCATTCGGAGGTGGAAGTCCTCCAATTCTCAGGTCATCCGTTTCTGTTTTGGGATGCCGATTAACTGCCTCATAATGTGACAGTGTGCTACAACACACAGCATAACAACTTTCGTACTTCCTTAGCTTATCAACTCCTCTGAAATTCCTATACACCCTCGACTTCAACAGAGTCACAAGAAAGTAAATAATAAACTAAGAATATCATAGAGTACTCACAACTCTTTGTCTGGATGCTTCCAGGATAAGATCAAGCTTTGATTCGGATAAATATTCAATACCATACAAACTCTACACAAATAGGAAATAAAATCAAAATCAAATTAGGTCGCAGTTTTGAATAGGTAACATTTTTGAATATAAAAGCTAAATTCTCATGATTCTGAACCATTTTACCTTTGTTTGGATTACCAAGTCAGTGTAGGTGACAACAACAGCTTGCTCAAGCTTCTGAACATCTTGGATACCTTCGGAGACAACTGCAAAAGTTTGAAGAAATTTGTAAGATAAATAAATAACATTCAAAATCAAGAAAATTAGCAAAGAAGAAGAAGAAATCAAATTTTAGAAAAAAAAATAAAAAAAATCAGTGCAAGGTGGATACCTTATCGACATTTATGGTGATTGTATTTTTTTTGACATTTTATTTTATAATACTTATATAATTACACGACTATATTACTATACTAATAAAACAATAAATTGATTATCTATTGAATTAAAAAAACCAACAACCAGTAGATCTATATACCACCACCATCATTAGTTCCTCCTTCATCATCATTAGGTAACATGACAATTATGAGTCTTAAAGAAGCTTATAAGTTCGTATGGGGAGTTTTTAAGTTCAAAACCTTGAATGAAGCTGAGATTTGTTTAGAAGTCTTCTCTTTTGGTACTTCTAAGTGGAAAATTTGTGTGTATCCAAATGGAGAAAATGAATCGGTGGAAGGGTACATCTCGTTGTTCTTAAGTTATGTTTATTCACAAGAAACACCTGTTATTACTACTTTTTATTGTCTGTAGTCAGTCAACCTAATTCTGAACCAGACATCCCAGATTCACAGTTCTTCATGAGAAAAGAAATTGATCATAAATTTTTATGACAATAACCAGGAAAGAGCGGGTATGGAGACTTTCACGGCACATCAACAACTGAATGAACCTAATAATTGCTTTTATGTGAATTATGCTATCGAAGTTGAAGTCGAGATTGGTTGTAGCTGGGAGTTGAAGAATGATGATAATATGATAAAATATATAGGATGGTATGAATGGTGATGATAATGATAATTGAAGAAATTTTGTAATAATAGGTAGTAGGGGATGATTTGAGGTAGGTTTTGTTCGGATAATATGGAACTGACTGAAATTAAAGTTTAGTAAAGATTACTTTATGTTGAAACTGAATTGGTGCTTTCATCATTACATGTTATCGCTAATATATTTTGTAAGACTTATGTTTCTTGAAATGAAAAAAAATGTTGTTTCAAAAGCTTTATAAGTAGTTTTAAAAAAAAAAATCGAGCCAGAGACCTAGAAGAATATTGAGAAAAGTTGGTTTATTAAAATGGTAAAAATGTGGATACTCATTAGAGTTAAGAGTGAACATTTGATATCTAAGCGCATTATTTACCTGTATTACTTTTATGGTTTAATTCGTTGTTGTAATGTTTTTCTTTAGGTTTTACACATTTTGTTAACTTGTTTTTGTGTTGTATAAGAGTTTTCAATTTGATTTGATCAATGTTGAAAGAATGAGTTTAATGCGATTCTAATATAAAGATCACAATCAGTAAGGTTTTGGCCGAGAACATTACAGATTATTGAGTGAAATTATACTGAAAAACTTGAGGGTCTCCATAATTTGGGTCTTGGTGTACGATCCTGCTGATAATCACAAGATTCGATTGTGGTCACTTTTTGACACAAAATTGACTTCTAACTTGAGAAAATTTAGTTATAAAGAGATTTTATGGCCTAGATTTCTGAGATCTATATAAGAAGACCCCTAGGGCCTAGACTCTGAAAAGAACGTAGAATACACTCTACAAAATTAGGAGAACAAGAAGCTAGAGAATGAGTTGGGATATTGGAAATTCAATTTCAACAAATATAACTAAATTTTGTTTTCTTTCTTGAATATTTTATATGGGGAAACCCTAATGAACTAATTTTGTTTTATTGGTTAGAGATGTGATCTCATCTATCTAGTTGAATTTTTACCTCGATAAAGTAATTCAGCCGATCGAACAACCACCAATCCTTTAACATGTAATGCCATTCCAAACATATGAAGTATAAGTTATAGAAATGCTTTGATAAAGTAGGTCTCCATTTGAAGTATTTAGATTTAAGAATTTGAACCCATAACAGACTAGAATCAGAACAAATTCTCCAAGCTAAGTGTTTGTGCAAAAATATATCTTAATTGCTTAAACACCCATGCACGTAGATGATGATGATGAAAATATGGAGAAACGAATTAATGACAAATAAAAGAAACCAGGGAGTTAAAGTGGTTCGGCGAAATATGCCTATTCCACGGATGAATCCCTGTAGCAATTTTTTTTGTTTTTCTGTTATCAAGATACAATAGTTTTTCTATCCTACATTGGGTTTCTTCGCTTATCTTTTTAGGGTTCAGATCCCTCTATTTATATTGTTGAGTATCTATAACAAACCTTGATTTTTGAGATAAACTTTATCTGTGGTAACTATTGGCTAGCAAGACATCTGGAATACTCTAGAACTTTTCCCGTAGTAACTTGGTTAGCAAGCAATCATGAAACTTCCTTAACATTCCTCTAGGGTTTGGAATAGGTACGGGGAAACGGTCCCAACCGACATGGGCTATCATATACGGCCAGTAGACCTTGATTGCATGTCGACTTTTAAATCGTGCTAAAATAACAAGATATCCAAAATAATTTTCTTTTAAATTTATAATTTTGACTCTAAGGATCGAAGTTCGAGTTTCTATAGCTCTAGATTTAGGATATTTTTTTACTTAGTTTTCTTTAGGATCGGTTCTAAACACTATTAAGACTAGTCTCGCACCTAGTTAAAAATTCGGGGTACGTGGAATGTACGGGAAGGCAAACATATGAGTATAATTGGTTTTGACGAAATGTTAACTCGGTCCACTATTCGGTCAACAGTTCATGATTCAGGAACGGTTTACGTACGTGTATATTTCGATTTAGAGATAAGAATTCGGCACAAAATTCAGCATATATTAATCTATAAAAAAATCACTTTTAACATAATCTCGCCTTAGATACTATGATTTAACAATTTAAATGAACTATACGTATGATATATATACAATATAATCAGCAAATAACATATACATCGGTGGTATATGGCTTAAATTGGTATATGTAAGATTTTAAAAGTAAAAATGTGATACAAAATGATAATTTAGTGATGACGTGAGAAAGTATTATACACACCATATAATTCAGTAATTCCTAAATACACATATAACTTGTTTTAGGTTTGGAAATTGCCAATCTAAATTGGAACATGTTCCAAACGTACGGATGATACAAAAGGATTCGGCGATACAAATGGATTTGCAAATTATACCGGTTCTAGACTTCTAGGAGCATCCTGCTGGGCCTGCCAGCGCCACTTTGATTCCAGGAAACGTCAACATCTGACCATTGATCCAAAATATCTCTGCATTTTCAAACACCGATTATACGGTATCGATCATCTATTTCCTGACCCCACAATAGAAAATACAGCTATCTCATATTCTCGTCATACACTGTAATACATCATCCTGTTCAAAAACCCTAAACCTCAATTCCTCCGCCGCTTCATCATCTCTGCAACTCCTCTATATGATCCCAATCGAAATTCCTCTCGCCGTAAAAACCCTTTAACCAGTTCTTCACAAGAACCTCAGAACCCCCAAAAATGTCTGAACTTGTCATCTCCCGTTCAGAGAAATCAAAGAAAAACAAGCCCCAAAAAGAAGATGATGAAGAAATTGAGGAAATCAAGACCCAGAAAGGAGAAGAAGGAGATTATCTAATCAAACCCCAGAGTTTTACCCCATCACTGGACACATCTCAATGGCCGATTCTTCTCAAGAACTATGATAAGCTCAATGTCCGTACAGGTCACTATACGCCACTCCCATCAGGTTATTCACCACTGAAACGCCCGTTAGCTGAATACATAAGGTATGGGATTATTAATCTTGATAAGCCTGCTAATCCATCATCTCATGAAGTTGTTGCTTGGATTAAACGTATTTTGCGTGTCGAAAAAACAGGGCATAGTGGTACATTAGATCCTAAAGTAACTGGTAATTTGATTGTTTGCATTGATCGTGCTACTCGTTTAGTTAAGTCACAGCAAGGTGCAGGGAAAGAGTATGTTTGTATTGCTAGATTGCATTCAGCTGTGCCAGAAATGGCCAAAGTTGCTAGGGCACTTGAGACGTTGACAGGGGCGGTTTTTCAAAGGCCGCCTCTGATATCTGCTGTTAAGAGGCAATTGCGTGTTAGGACAATCTATGAGAGTAAATTGCTTGAATATGATGCTGAGAAACATTTGGTTGTGTTTTGGATTTCTTGTGAAGCCGGGACTTATGTTAGGACATTGTGTGTTCATTTGGGTTTGATATTGGGTGTAGGTTCGCATATGCAAGAGCTTCGTAGAGTTCGGTCAGGGATTTTAGGTGAGAAAGAGAATATGGTTAGTATGCATGATGTGATGGATGGCCAATGGGTTTATGATAATTACAGGAGTGAGGATTATTTGAGACGTATTATTATGCCGTTGGAAGTTTTGTTGACTAGTTATAAGAGATTGGTTGTCAAGGATTCGGCTGTTAATGCTATTTGTTATGGTGCTAAATTGATGATTCCTGGTTTATTGAGGTTTGAGAATGATATTGTTAATGGGGAGGAAGTTGTTTTGATGACAACTAAGGGTGAAGCAATTGCTTTGGGTATAGCTGAAATGACAACTGCTGTTATGGCAACTTGTGATCATGGTGTGGTTGCAAAAATCAAGAGGGTTGTGATGGATAGGGATACTTACCCAAGGAAATGGGGATTGGGTCCTAAAGCTTCAGTGAAGAAGAAGTTGATTGCTGAGGGTAAGTTGGATAAGCATGGGAAGCCAAATGAGAAGACCCCTGCTGAGTGGAATAGGAATATTGTTCTTCCAACTGGAGGTGATGCTATGGTTGCAGGACAGGCTGCTTTGAGTGATCCAGTCAAGGAAGATGTTGCTGTGGTAGAGGAGAAGAAGGATGGAGAAGACGGGGAGGACCGTAAGCGTAAGTTAGATGAAACCACCGACAGCCCTGCTCCAGTTACTGCTAAGAAGGCAAAGGTTGAGGAAGTGGTTGAAGGGGAGAAGAAGGAAAAGAAGAAGAAGAAAAAGAAAGATAAGGAGGAGAATGGTGATGCTGGTCCTTCTTCTGATGAGGAGAAATCTGAGAAGAAGAAAAAGAAGAAGAAAGACAAGGAGGGGAATGGTGATGCTGGTCTTGCTTCTGATGAGGAGAAGTCTGAGAAGAAGAAAAAAAAGAAAAAAGACAAAGAGAATGAGAAGAGTGAACATGTGACATCTGATGAGGAGAAGTCTGAGAAGAAGAAGAAGAAAAAAAAGAGTAAGGATGTCGAGGGCGATAATCAAGGAGATGGAGAAAGAAGTGAAAAGAAGAAGAAAGACAGAACAAAGAAGAATAAGGAACCAGAGGATTAAAGGTAACTTGCACAAACCACTAATTGCATTGGATATAAGCGCCTCTATACTCATATTTACTTTAGTTTGCCTCTGACTGAGCATCCAAAGCTTATTTATAGCTTTGAGCATGTTTGCTTCGGACGTAATTTTTCACTAATAAGTATTAATTATAGTTATTTGATAATAGACTTGGTTTTAAGTAGGCTAGAAAATATTTTCAGACATGGTTTTGTTGTCTTATGTTCGTATGTAACACAATTCACTCCCATACTGTGTTTACTTGATCTTGTAAGATCAACACGAATTCTTAGTTCAATTTCTTTTACATGCATTTTATCCATTTTAATTCATACTTTGTTAGGAAGGAACACATGTTTGCAATATGATGGCTATTATGCTTTTCTGACTCTAATATCATTAGCTTTGCAAATGGTTAGTAGATTTAATTGCTTGAGTTTCAATATGTAAGTTGCCTCGGTACCTTTATTTTTCTTTCTTAGTTCTCCAATGTGTAATTTCATCACACTTGGTGCCACATATTACTTGCCGGTTTGGCCGTTCTTTCACATAAACAGTATCTGAGTTTAGAACCAGCTTCAGGTGGCCTTCATGTTTGTTTGACCTCCTTATTGGCCGATTAACTGAATCTGGGTTCCTAGCTTTTCTTGTTGTTGTCTATGAATGGAGATGAATGAATGGGTACCCTTTTTTTGTTGTTCTCGTCACGACTGTTGGATTTTGTTCTGTAAGAACAACTTGCAATTAAGCACCCCGGAGATTTATCGTTTCTGTGCTTGATATTAATAGAGGCAGGAGGCTCTGCCCGTTAATTACTCAGAGACGGTAAATGTAGGCTAGAAAACATGGTCTGTTGTCTTATGTTCTAATGTGACACAATTCACTCCCATATTGTGTTTACTTGGCTTTTAAGATCAACCAGAATTCTTAGTTTACATGCATTTTATTCTTTTCAATTTGTACTTTGTTTAGGACTACGAGCGACTATTACACTGACTCCTAATATCGATATCTTTGCTATGGGTTATAGATATAGGCGTTTTGAATTTCAAAATGTGCTTGTCATCTAAGTTTCCCATTGTGTTATTTCATCGTACTTTAGGACAACATATTACTTGCAAGTTTGGACACCTTTGATCGTGAAATATGGACTGCTTGTTGATTTCTTTCACATAAACAGTAAGTACCTTTTGTTGTTGTTATTGTTGTCTATGAATCGAGATGAATGGATGGGTACCTGTATCTTATACTCTCGTCACGATTGTTGGATTCTGTTCTATTTTTATTCTGTGACTGCATCTTGTGTAAACCAGGATTAGCAACAAGCACTATGGAGGCTCTGACTGTTATTTTCTTAAAGTAAATGTAACAGACATGTTTGGAACTGAGAATGTAATTGCCTGCGTCAGTGGTGGTTTTGTTGTCTCTGTGTTATTTGGGCTTTTAGTGCTAGCTTGATTCTATTGGGCAATCATGTACTGTTCACTTCGAGCACAAGTGTGGCTCCTCTTGAAGTATAGGCTAGAGAGCCGGTGGTGGCATCGCTTACTGTCACCATTATCCGGAATAAGTCTACCTTCATCCATGACCAGGAGTCAAACAAGGGTACATATGACGATTGCAGCTGTCCACAAATTTCCCATTTATGCCTGTGATTGCGGCCAGTTCAATCACATGGACTTGTGTCACTCGGACCCATCAATACAGCTAGTAGGAAACCAATCTCTCATTAGATGTCTGAATCAAACATTTTCTTCATTCATAAATTTTTCTTTCTTTCTTATTAAGTATTATTACGCGAGCCATGAATCATGGATTGTTTGTTTGTTAGGTATACAAGGAGAGTTAGGTTATATCAGTTTTCTGTAGAGTTAAGTCTTCTTCTCTTTGGGTTTCAGATAGAGACCGAAAACCATAGAGTTGTGTGATCCAACTAAGTTTTTATTAGCATCATTCAACGTCAGCATCTAATTGAATTTTCATATGCCTAAGCATAGCAGCATTGCAGAAGGAATCTTGCCATGATAGAAACATCCAAATTCCCACCAGAAAATGATTCATTTTGCTGATTATTTTTCTTCTTTTCTTTGCAAGCTACCAGACATATACACGTAGTCCATGTGCAACCCTCTAGTAGGTAGCTTTTGCCAAAAGTGTTATCTATTATAGCTAGCTTGCATTTCTGTGGGTCAATTGAAAATTGAAAATTTTGATACTACAAACAGCTAAAAGTTGAGGAGCATGGGGGGCAAAAAAAAAAAAAAAAAAAAGGACCCCCCCTCTAGGACTTTGTGTATGCTTTAGGACAATCACTGTAGGTATCTTATGATCTGTACAAGAAAAAACCAAAACCCAAAGGTAAACAGTTTTGCAGTTCAGGGTACCGGGTCAGAATATGGTCCATAGTTAATTATCTAACCAGGATAGAAACTATTAGCCCGATCTTCTTCGCTGTGCATCCCGGGTTGGTACATTGCTAACCATGTGATGATAAATTCTTGGAAAATGGTTTTATTTTAGAATTCAGTCTCGGAGTTAATTATCTCACTGGTGGAGAAATTGTTAGCCTGATTGGTGGCGGCGGTGGTTGCGTGTCGCCGGATTGCCAGATTGGTAACCACGGTTGTTGCTGGCCAATGTGAGAATTTTTATGTGATCAAAGGTCCACGTTGAGACATTGGTCCCAGGAGGGAGGGGGGAGATAACTTAAAAACCCATAATAAATGAGCACGCTGCAGCTGGAACAACTCACATTTCTTTACATCTTTTTTTTTCTCGTTCGTAAAGTTGGTATTTTATTTATTCGCCTAAAGTTTAGAGCAAATATTAAAAATATAAATATAGTATAAAATCTTTTGCTACAGCGAAAGCATAGTTGGTAAAATTAGATTACACAAAATGATTAATTGGTTTGAAAAAACTGCCTAATTAAAATGCCAAAAATTGCCTAAACTAAGGTTAGATTTCTTAGTTTGATAGGTCATAAATTTCGTACCAAACGCGGAAAGTCAAGTCATGCAGCTGGCTTCCTTTTATGTGTTTCCATGACGTAAATTTCCAAAATTATACCTCATTTACCAATCAAATTCTACTTATAACATTTCTTAAAACACTTTTGAATATGGCGTTGAATAAGATGTTGATAGGATGCTGATATCTCTACTCATTCGACATGTTTAAGATCTTGCTCTTTCCTGTTATCATTTTCTCAGTTATTTTTTCACACATTATTTGCTTTCTCAATTAATCCGCTATTAACTACCTCTATACCTATAAATTATGCAATCGTTAAAATGCATAATAGTAGATTTCAATATTCAGCAATCAAAATTCTAAATTACTCATAAAGTACTTAGAGCTTTTTAGTTTTATTTTTGAGGCAACCACGCCTACAAGCACAATCTTATAGCTTTCGTCCGAGAGTAACATCAAAAAACTTGTGGATCTCTGGAATGCCATCATTTTGAAAAGGCACTTGTGTGTTCGTTATGAAAACTCCTCCAACGTTATAACCAGAATGCCAAACAAAATTTCCTTGCAACTATTAATAAATAAATTTTAAATTATGGATAATCTATCATCTAGCCTAAAATTTAGAAACCGGCTTGTCTGCAGCCGCACATCCCAAAGTCGGCTCGGCTTAACTCTGGTAAAGTCATCTCCTTCACCTCCTCTCTGTACTTACACACACACGACCAGCCACATACTCCCATCTCTTTCTCTCTCTAAAAACCCATCTCTGCATCACCAGAGAGAGAGAGACCCTTTCTTCTTCTCTCTGTGAGTAAGTAATGGAGACAGGAGTGTTAGTACAGAAACTGATTGATACAATCAATGAAATCTCTAAAATATCTGATTACAGATTTGTTGTCAAGAAACAGTATACAAGTTTAGCTAGAAAACTCAAACTATTGTTACCATTGTTTGAAGAAATCAAAGATATTATAGATCAGATCAATGTAGATACTCATGAGGATGAGGAGAATGATCATGATGAAGATGATGATGATCTGATGAAATCATTGATGGGTTTCAAATTAGCTCTTGATTCTGCTGTTAATTTACTGACATTTGGTTCTCAAGGTAGCAGGATTTACCTGGTAAGTGTGTTTCGAACCAATCTCTTTGAGTTACTTCAATTTGTGATTTTAGGGTTTTTTTTTTTTTTTTTGGGTGAGATTGATTTGATTGTTTTATTTACTATTTTGGGAAGAGATTTTGAATAGGATATGATCATTACTTGAATGGGGTTGAATTTTTTTGAAACTTTATGGATAAAAATGGAAAAAAAGTGATCTAATTTTTAAGTTTGAATATGAATTGTGAATTGAAATTTCTAGGTCAGTAAAGTGAAACTTTTAGTCTACTCTTTTTCTTCTTCTTCTGGTCTTGTTTTAATTGGTGAAACAGTCACTATTTGGGGGTTAGTCAATAAAGAATTGGAAAAACATAATGATTATTGGTGTTCAAATTTGGGTAGAGAAACTAGCCAATGGTTTTTCAGTCAAGAGGATACCATTCCAAGGATGATTAATTGACAATTAGGTCATGGTAAACGTCGCTGAAGACTAATTTTGTTGCTTTGATAGTTTGTGTGGAAATTTGATCCAGATTTGTCAATGATTGAGAAGTTGGTTGGTTAGCTTTTTGTGCTGAGCATGGATGTATTTTACCTTTCTAAACCTGGGTTCTGGTGTCCGGAGAGCGTGGATGTGTACTCCTAAAAGATGTATTTAACATCAATTCGTAAATGGGTTTATGGAACACTATAGATGGCTGTTATTTGCGGGCAAATTCTCTTTTGATGAACTTAGTACTTGTAATATCTCCTCTTCTGATATGCTTCTCCAGTCGCATTAAGGAAGTGTTGTGACATGATGTTTTGTGCTCTAAATCTTGAGTAGGCTATTAACTAAGATAAGATATATGAATTATTTGCCACACATAATGTCTTCTGAAGGCAGCATGCTGTATAGTCTAGAATATGGTGTTTAACCTTGATCTGCAATTAATTTTAGGATGTGATTGTGGACTTATCGTAGATATGGTTACAAGTGTAAAGTACTACCGTCTGGGATCCAAATTTTCAGCTCAAAATTTAAAGAGTTGATCCCTTATTTCAGGTGCTGGAGAGGGAGCAGACAATGCGCAAATACCAGGAAATATCAGCCCGTTTGGAGCAATGCTTGAGTGGGATTATCTTGGGAAAACTTGACATATCAGATGAAGTGAAGGAACAGGTACATATCCATCCTACAAAGCACCTGGTGTTCTTGTTAAAAACCTTAGACTTGCTCTTCCCATGTTTTAGTATGATACATTAAATAGTAACCAGGTGGGTAATTGGAAAATCTTTTCACTTTCTGCAGGTTGATCTAGTTATTTCCCAATTCAGAAGAGCCAAAGGGCTGGTAGATCCACATGATGTGGATCTCTTTGTGGATCTTATATCCGTTTACAGAGAGAGCAGTGTTGCAAATACAGATTCGGCAGTCTTAAGGAGATTGGCCGAAAAATTGCATTTGATGGGCATAAATGACCTTAAACAAGAGTCAGAAGCATTGCATGAGATGGTCGCCAGCAAAGGTGGTGATCCTGGGGGAAGAATAGAAAAGATATCAATGCTGCTGAAGAAAATCAAAGATTTTGTGCTGACCGAAAACCCTGATATTAATGGCCCTGTTAACGAGAAAGTTACCCCTTCCAGTGGAAAATGCCAGGCCTCAAAGAATTCCAAATCTCCTGCAGTACCAGATGATTTTCGGTGTCCGATATCACTGGAGATGATGAGAGATCCTGTCACGGTCTCAACGGGACAGGTATTCACACCCTACTGGATCTATATAGTTCTCATGTAGCATGAATTAAGATCAAAAAGTCTAGGGCTTTCTACCAAGTTTTTAGTGAATCATCCGATATGGTTCTTGAAGCTTTTGTTTTATTTACTGTTCGGCAGTAGTACAGGTTGGTGCTGTGTCTTTGTATTGTGCATTATCATTTAACTTCTACTTGATTTCTGTTTGCTGCAGACCTATGAACGTGGGTGCATTGAGAAATGGGTTGAAGCAGGGCACGTTACTTGTCCGAAGACACAGCAAAGCCTTACTAACTTGACCCTCACTCCCAACTATGTCTTGCGTAGTCTCATATCTAAGTGGTGCGAGTCCAATGGTCTGGAATCACCCAAAAGAACAGGAAATTGTGGGGCCTATACCACTACCTCTTTCTGCACTCCTGCGGAGCGTGCTAAAGTTGGTATTTTACTTCGCAAGCTTCAATCAGGGAATCTGGAGGACCAGCGATCTGCCGCTGGTGAGCTTCGTCTTCTCGCCAAGAAGAATGCTGACAATCGTATTTGCATTACTGAAGCTGGTGCAATCCCGCTGCTCATAGGACTGCTTTCAACAGTTGATCGCCGTACTCAGGAGCATGCTGTTACTGCACTTCTAAACCTTTCCATATGTGAGGATAACAAAAGTTGCATCATAACTTCTGGTGCTCTACCTGGTATAGTTCATGTGCTCAAAAAAGGCAGCATGGAAGCACGAGAGAATGCAGCGGCCACACTTTTCAGCTTGTCAGTTTTGGATGCCAACAAGGCCACAATCGGCTCATCGGGTGCTATCACACCGCTTGTTGCATTACTTGAGGAGGGTAGTCAGCGTGGTAAGAAGGATGCTGCAACTGCACTCTTCAACCTATGCAAATACCAAGGGAATAAGGGAAAGGCAGTTAGGGCTGGACTAGCGCCGGCATTGTTGAAGCTTCTGAAAGAGCCTGGAGCTTCAATGGCCGATGAATCAGTGGCTATACTGTCAATGCTTGCAAGCCATACGGAAGGGAAGGCAGCTATTGGAGCTGCAGATGATGCATTACCTACCTTAGTGAATTTGATTGGAAGTGGTTCCCCTAGGAACAGAGAAAACGCAACTTCAGTTCTTGTTCGTCTATGTTCCAGTGAGCAAAAACATTTAATCGAGGCACAAGAACTTGGGATAATGGGTCCACTTCTTGACCTGGCTGAAAACGGTACAGAAAGAGGTAAAAGAAAAGCTGCACAGTTGCTAGAATGTATTAACAGGTTCATTGAAACCCGGAAATTAGCCGATGCAGAAGCCACCGAACACGTTCAGGGGTAAGCAGACAGACCCATCATTCTTTTAGTAAGAGCGCGTAATATAAGATGAGTTCACTATTTCTTCTCTTGGTTTCTTGCCGCTGAGAAACTAGGAAGGATTTTGCTTGTGATTAAGAAGGGGAGGTGGCAAATCACCCGCCCTTGCATATTAGGTAATTCATTTTAGTCTGTCGGAGGGTGCAGTCTATTATTCAATCAATGGATGAAGATTTTTAGAGCCATCCAAAGAAATCAGAGGAAAGCTAACATCATCATGTCATTGACATGTATGTGCAATGTATAAATGTTCCATTTTTTTACTACTACTTTGTAAACAACCTCAATTTTTTTCTTTCCCAAGGAAATATCAATGTGTCATTTTATTTTCGCTGTTATTTGCTTAGGGAAATTTGTTTATATCCAACATAATAATGAGAAACTGCTAGCTGCATAATGTTATGGAAATCTACCTTTTGGCTTGGCAGAATAGGCTTTGCCCAATTACTGTGACTAGGGTTTAAGTAACAGTTAATTTTTAGTGAGAATTATCACAACTGCGGGGATAGCTCAGTTGGGAGAGCGTCAGACTGAAGATCTGAAGGTCGCGTGTTCGATCCACGCTCACCGCATTAACCTTTTTTATTTTATTTTGCCCTTCTAAATTCGAAACTGGTTCGCCTCATCGCATTACCTTATCTTCGTTTGTTTTTTTTTTGCGCCTTCTCTTCGTTTTTTTTTTGTTTTTTTTTGGGCCTTCTAAATTTGAAATCCCTGGAATCTATAAATATGGTTGCAACAGATCGTCCTTGGCATTGGTTCCCAAAAGCACTCTGAAAGAGAGTTGTTTTAGAGATGACTGCTGAAATTGCTAAGCTGTCTGGAGATGATGGGGTTCTATTCGTTGAGGTGCAACTTAAGAAATTGAGGAAGAGGAGGCTTCCTTTAGAGGAACCAATTGTAAGGGCTGGTGGATGTGCTGTTCTTACCAAATACACCTACAGATGTGAATGCGGGAAGATGTATTTAGTTTACAACACCCGCGGCAAGTATGGTCCTATGGAGTATGTAACTTGTTGCCCATGTGGTGCCCGAGATCGAATCATATTTCGAGAGCGCTGAAGCCATGTTTTATTTTTATTGGAGAGGTAGTTTTCTTCAGTCCATTTGTGTAAAAATTAATTCTTCCTCATTGTCTGTTTGACATTTTATTTATTCTTCGTTTCTTCTTCTTTATATTTCTGTTTTAAAATTCAAAAAATGATCGGAATGGTGTCCCAAATTGGTAGCGTGCTAGACCATGGCATCTGGTCCTCTGCCATATGCTTTCGCCGGAATATACTTGTCGGCCGAACCTAATTTTGTAAATAAAAAAAGGATTATAAATAATTAAACAAAATTTTGATTTTTTTTAATAAATAAAAGAATTAACTACATGATGTTTTTCAAAAATTAAATTAACAAAAATGAATAAAAAGAAATAGGGAGGGTATTACTTTAAGGGGTTATTAAAATGTACCGTATCCCCCAAATTATGATTCATCTAGAAAGAGAAAATTGAGAGGGTTACTTAGAAACAAGTCAAGGCCCAATGTTGATATTGATGTTATTAGTGTTATGGGCCTATAGGCTCTAACAGTGAGATACTTGAGTTGAGTCAATCTTTGTAAATGGTATCATATATTGTTGGGACTTGGGAGGCAGGACTCAGGAGTGTCTTAGCTTTCTTCTCTGGATGGTTATGTATGTTTCTTTTTTTTTTAAATAAAATTTCGTAAAAATAAAATAATCAAACATCATTTTTTAAGGAAAAAGAATGAACTTGGTTAGAGGGTAGGATAAAAAACCTGGTCAAATTGGGGTATACCCAAATTAATTGGGTATATCAATTTTAAGTGGACTCTTTTTAAAGGCTAAGGGGGGTGTCCAAACGGGTGAAGTTACAAAACTACTCTTTCCCATTATAATTAAAACTAAATCTAATTCATCTTCTCATTTCATTATCATTTCATCTTTTCCTCTTCTTCTCCTCTACCATACCGGCTGAAATTGGTCCCCCTTCATAAAAAACCGATTGAAAACTCGTCGTAATCGTCGGTTTGAAAATTCCATTGTCGATTAATCTCCTCAAAAATGCATAATCCGAAGCGTATGAAAAGCACTTCTAGAAGACCTAGTACTGAAGACCCTGGATTTGCAAAAGTAATTCAACACAAACGGAATACAAAAACAGTTGACGAAGAAGAAACTGCTGAAACCAAATTAAAATAAGGGACTACTTAAAATCACTCATGTAGTTAAATTTAATGTTTGCATGTCAAATTAGGTCAGAAAAATCGAATTTGTGAATCTGCAGTTACTTAGCCGGAACGGTCTCTGATTCACGACCCTGCCGACTTTTCATATGTATAGTTAGTTGTTGTCTTCCTAGGTTGAAGACCATGCTGACTTTTCATATCTGGAAATGCCATTTACAAGGTCGGCACGATATTCAACAATAAGACCTTGCCGACTAAATGTAGTTTTGTTAGTCGTTGATTCTTGAAAATTCTAACCTGCCGACTAATTGTGTGGAAAATCCTGAGTTTCCTGAGTCCCATATAGGTTTAATCCGGCATGTTAGTTCAATACAACCCTGCCGACTTAATATTAGTCGGCACTCTATAGATTTACGATGCTGCCGACCAATTGTGTAGAAATCTGTGTGTTCCCGTGTCCCAGTTTCTTAATAGCCGGCATGCTATTTGAATACTTCCCTGCCGACTACTGTTTAGTCCGCATAGATTATTGTTTTCGTCCCTGCCGACTATTTTGTAGTCGGCATTGTTGGTTGTTGTCGACCCTAACGACTTCTTCATTTTTTTTTTAATTGTTCTTGTTTAGGTTGCAAAATCTCAAGCAAGAAAAGAAGAAACTTGTTACTCCTACTTCAAGACCTCCTCGCGTTGGTAACAAACTCTTGATTGCAACACATCGAGGGGCATTCGTTGAGCCGGGAATGCTCAAGATCCGTGAACGGAGTGATTCTAAACCACCATCGGAACCAAGTGATTCAGATGAAACTCCAGATGAAGACCAATCAATTCCATCTGGTAGAAGAGGTAATAATGATGATGATATTGAAAGAACTCCGGCTGCTGGAGGAGATAACGATGATGATGATGATGATCAGGACATGGCACCTGTTGGAGGAGGTAATGATGATGGTGATAACAATGATGGAGATAAAGATAATGATGGACAAGGTGAAATTGTTGAAGAGGAGGAAGAAGAAGGTGGAGAAGAAACAGGTAATGATCAAGTTAGTTACAGGAACCAACTTCAAGTGGTTACACAGTTACTAATCCCAACAGGCATATCAAATAGGTAGAATTAGTGAAGAATTGTGTTGGTTTGTCAACAGACATATAGCCATGAAGAGATGGTTTATTGGGTTTCATTTCATGAAACACATCTCTACGAAGCATTGCGACCTTAGTGGTCAAGTGTCTGTTTAGTCTCTATATATGCATAGAGCAATTGATTTCCCTGAATATGGGATCTCTTTCTCTTATTCTTCTCTACCAATAGTGCAGTTTCTTATGTTTATGCTTACTGTGCATAAACATTGTGCTTTGCCTTAATCTGATTTCTTATTGTTCGTAGGAATCCAGTATTGAGAGTGCACTCTTACTGGGTTGAGATCGTTGAATCCTGGAGAATAAACGCCATTAAACCGTTTGCACCGTAGGGGCTAAATCTATTCTTAAGAACAACGATTATATCACGACTCGATCTGTTCTTGTTCGCATAGTATAGCATCCTTTGCCTAAGATTTCCAACACTCACCACCGTCATCACCACCACATACACCACCATCTCTACCAACTTCATCATCAATTATCGGCAGCAACGATGATATCTTAACACAATTTCTGATTTGCCTTCCTAACAAGTCATTGCGTAGATTCAGATGTGTATCTAAACAAGGGTTCTCGCTCATCTCAGGTAACTATTTCATCCAAAAACGTCGCGGTCGTAAATACCGGCACCGTTCTATCAACGGACTGTTCTTGCACAGACGGCTAGATCCAGGCAGCAGGGATAATACCTGGAAATTTGACTTTATCTCAATTGATACAAACATTAGGGGTAATGTGGTCGTAACAATCATATTAGATCTGTTCTTGGCCCTCCACCTCAAACTCAAGTTGTTGTTTGTTAGTGGTGTAATACAATGGGACATACAGCACAGAATTGTCATCATCTAAGTCAAGCTCCAAATTTTGATCTTCCACAGGCTTTTTCAGCAATGCAGAATCAACCTATGCCGTATGAGAATCAATGGTTTGCTGACACAGATGCCTCTGCCCATATGACATCTGATTCCTCTCAGATGAACAATCGTCTTGACTACAACGGTAATGATATAGTTTTTGTTGGTGATGGTAAACTATTACCTATCACGGGAATTGGTGATGTAACTCTTACCTCACCTTCCTCAAAGTTGACTCTGAAAAACACACTTCACGTTCCGTCTCTTGCTAAAAATTTAGTGTCTGTTGGGCAACTTACACGTGATTCTAACTGTTTTTTTCACTTTGATCGTCATGGTTTTTGTACAAAGGATCGGCTAACGGGAACTCTTCTATACAAGGGAAAGAATGAAGATGGCATGTACCCTATTCTCTCCAGTGCTTCCTCTCCTTCTCAGTCATCATATGTCCCATTTTTTTCCGCTACCACTCTTGGCATTCGAGCTAGCCCAACAGTGTGGCACATGCGCTTAGGCCATCCAAACAATGCAATTTTTCAGTCTCTTAGGTCCAGTTTATCATTAGATTCTAGTTCTTCTTTATCTAGCTCAATTTGTTCTAGTTGTGTTGGTGCTAAGCATCATCGTCTTCCATTTTCATCCCGAACTATTTATTCTAATAAAATTGTTACCGTTATACACTCAGATTTATGGGGTCCTGAACCTTTTTTATCTAATTGTGGTTTTCACTACTTTCTTTTGTTTGTTGATGAATGTTCTCGTTTTTATTGGGTATATTTTCTATCTGACAAAACACAAGTGTTTCGTTGCTTTCTTAACTTCAAAGCTATGGTTGAAAATCAATTTTCAACAACCATACAAGTCTTGCAAACTGATGGTGGTACTGAATATGCTGAACCATTAAAATCTTTTTTAACTGAGCATGGCATTCTTAGCAGGTCTTCTTGTCCCAGTACGCCTCAACAAAATGGCCTTGCTGAACGGAAGATTCGCCACATCACTGAAACTGGTCGTGCTTTAATGCTTCAAAGTGGTTAACCTGAGAGTTTTTGGGATGAATTCTATACAACCGCTGTCTATTTGATAAATCGACTCCCTACTCCTATTTTGTCCAATAACTCTCCTTATTCTGCTGTTCACAATCGTTCTCATGACTACACCTTTTTAAAGGCTTTTGGCTGTCATTGTTATCCTATCCTAAATCATTTTCGACACAATAAGTTACAGCCAAAAACACTACCATGTGTTTTTATTGGTTATAGTGATAGACATAAAGGCTATAAGTGTCTTGAAGTTAAGAGCAACAAAATCTATATATCTCGTCATGTTATCTTTGATGAGTCCCTCTTCCCATATCCTAATGATGCTGGTGTTATGATTCCTCCTCTAAAATCTAATACAACTACTAGTACTCTTCTTGCTTGGCCTCATCCTATTACTGCAACACATCTCTCTTCTTCACCTTCATCTCCATCTTTTCCTTCCTATGAAATAACTATTACTCCTATTCCTTCGTATCCTGTGAAATCAATTCCTTCTTCTCCTGCTCATGGCTTTCCTACAAATTCTACACCCATTTCGTCTTCCCCAGCACATTCTCCTTTATCTTTGTCTCCTCGACGTCTCTCTTTTTCTGATACCAGTACAACTACTGCACCATCTTCTCCTATAGTATCTTCTACTACTCCACTCTGTTCTAATGTTTCATCTTCATCGTCCTCCCCTTCTGATTCTCCTTCTCTATCTACATCAACAGCGGACTTGCCTATTATACAGGAGCTCCCTCAGTCGACTGCTAATACACACCACATGGTTACTAGACTCAAGGACCATACAATTCAACCTAGAAGCTTTAAAGGTTGTATTTCTACTCGATATCCTATATTGCAGTGTTTTGCAGCACAGTTTAACTCACTTTCCTCTGATCCTACTTTCTTTACTGCTGCATCTAAATTTAAGGAATGGTGGGCAGCCATGCTTGAAGAATTTAATGCTCTTTTGCGCAATCGTACTTGGTCACTTGTTCCTCGTCGCTTTGGTATGAATGTTATTGGTTCAAAATGGGTATATCGTGTGAAGCAAAAATCTTATGGCTCTCTTGACAGACGTAAAGTACGTCTTGTTGCTAAGGGTTACTCATAACAATATGGAATTGATTATGATGAGACGTTCAGCCCTGTTGTAAAGCAAGTCACAGTCCGTCTGGTTCTCAGCATTACAGTCTCTTGTTCTTGGAAAATTAAGCAACTTGATGTTAAGAACGCGTTTCTACATGGTTCCCTTGATCAAGAAGTGTATATGGAACAACCTCAGGGATTCGTAGACCCTCGTTATCCTAATTATGTCTGCCTATTGCACAAGGCTCTTTATGGTTTGAAACAAGCTCCTCGTGTATGGTTTCATCGCTTTGCTGCTTTTCTCTTGAATATTGGGTTCAAATCTTCACATTCTGATCATTCGATGTTTATTAAACGATCAAGTGGTGGTATTCTCATCTTATTGCTATATGTTGACGATATAATTCTCACTGGAAGTGATACTGTTGGTCTTCAAAATCTTTTGCCTACACTTCAAGAAGAATTCTCTATGACAGATTTGGGGGACTTACACTATTTTCTTGGTCTGAAAGCTACACGAACCAAGGACGGTTTGGTTTTAACCCAAAACAGATACACATTGGATCTTTTAAAAAGGGTTGATCTTTCTGATTCAAAACCAGTCTCTACTCCTGTTTCGCCTCGTTCTAAACTATACTCCACTGATGCTGTTTTGTTTCCTGACATTACATTATATCGCAGTCTGGTTGGCGGATTACAATATCTCAACATGACACGCCCTGACATTATTTATGCAGTAAATCAGGTTAGTCGGTTTATGCATCGATCAACTCAATCTCACTTTCCGGCTGTGAAGCGTATACTACGGTATCTTAAAGGCACACTTGGTCATGGCATCTCCTTTTGGCGCAATAATCCTATGCAGCTCACGGCTTTTTCTGATGCTGATTGGGGTGGTGATCCTGATACTTCTCGTTCTTCCACAGGTCATTGTATTTTCTTAGGTAAGAATCTTATTCCATGGGGATCTAAAAAGCAGCCAACAGTTTCTACCAGCAGCACTGAGGCTGAGTATCGTGCTTTATCTTCTACATTTGCTGAACTTACATGGATTCAATACTTACTGCATGATCTTGGTTTATCTTTAAAGCAGCCACCAATTCTGTATTGTGATAATATCAGTGCAACTTATCTTGCCATCAATCCTATTCAACATTCAAGATCCAAGCATATTCAAATTCATTATCATTTTGTCAGAGAACGTATATCATCAGGACATCTACCATTGTGTTACATTGCTACTGCAGATCAACTTGATGATCTGTTTACCAAGGGACTATCCACTACAAGATTTCATTTTCTATGTAACAAGCTTTCACGTTGTCTACCACCACGTACAGCTTGAGAGGGGTGTAGAATATAATCCAATGTATATGGTCTGGTCCATGTATAGTCCATACATATAGTCGGTCTACCTGTAAAGAGTCCAATATAATATATGTCCATTAATCTCTTAATATAAATACATGCCTCTGGCACCCCAACAGGGTCAAGAGAGCTTATACAATTGTTCACGTGAGGAACTTGCAGATCTTAAGTTCTTCAGAGAAAAAAGCCTGGCATATATAAATTAATGTGAAGCATGTATATGCAAGTATACAACTTGCATCGGGGTGTAATTGTTTTTTGATATTGGGCCTTATTAGTTATTACGGACTTCACCGTTGTAGCGTTCGACTGAAATACGATTTGAGAAATAAAACAAACAAAAACCCACGTGTGTAGAGTGTAGAAAGTCTTCTTCTCTTATTATCTCCGCCTCTCTGATACTCAACCACCATCACCACTTGGTTCACTTTTCACTCTCTTTCACCATCCTCTTCTAGTACACAGCACACATAACTTCTGCTATAAGCTTAATTTTGCAATTTTAATCACTGATAAATCATGTTTTTTTTCTATGGGAATCAGTACTAAAAAGAATTATGAATCCAATAGACGTTGTTTTCTTAGGATCAAGTATATGTGTAATCTAATCACAATCTTATTGAATCGTAATCTTATGATAACAACTGTGAAAAGAAAATTCATTGTTTAAAGGGAATTGAAAAAGAAAGATAGATGTTATCTGAAAAAAGGTGGTGGCAGAGGTGATGGAAGTAGTTGTTGTGACAGGCCAACGGCGGAGGT
Source organism: Papaver atlanticum (assembly GCA_023531105.1). Lineage (NCBI taxonomy): Eukaryota > Viridiplantae > Streptophyta > Magnoliopsida > Ranunculales > Papaveraceae > Papaver > Papaver atlanticum. The sequence continues at coordinate 602,117 of JAJJMB010002072.1, read as the reverse complement.
AGGGAAAACATCGAGGGGTAGTTTAGATTTGAAGGTATTTAAAGGGGCCGGTAACTTATATTTGACAGTGGGTGGTGGTTCAAATTGTGTTCCGCAAAAAAAAAAAAAAACAAAAAAAAAACGGGGCTATTGGCGGCATCAGTGGTTGTGCTGATGGTAAAAGTGGTGGAGGCAGAGGTGGTGCTGGCGGAGGTGGTTCTTGGGACAGTAGCGGTGTAATGGTTCGTGTCTTTTAGATTTAACGGGGATATGGGGGGATTATTTGGATTTTAGGGGGGCTATTCATGTCCAAATAATAGTAACCAATTTTTTTTTTGAAACACCAAAAGAGCCCTTTTCTTTATTATAGTATAAGATGATCCAACCACGGAACAGTACACTAACTTACCTCGGTTTGACGTTGGGAAGTACAGTTATGGACCGTATTTCAGTGTTAGTTTAGCTTTTAATCCGATTAAATCACCTCATTACAAAATTATTTGCATGCTGAAGAATGGCAACTACGATTATGAGATACGTATCTACTCTTCGGAGACATGTTCATGGAAGGTCATTAAACGTTCGCATTATTTTCCTAATATATGTGTTTCTGGTGTCTTCTGGAATGGTTTGTTGAATTGGCACAATGTTGATGACTATTTGGTTTATTTCGATATTGAGAGAGAAATATTTGGAAAAGAACCGATTCCAAGATGTGTTCTTTCGAAATCAATAAGTGAGACTAGTTTGTACTTCGGTGAGTGCAAGGGTCATTTGTATTATATTGAGCTTTCTGAACACTGGCAATACTTGGATTCGACCATTATTAATCACTATCAGTAGATTAGGACAGTTACTATGTCTGAAGAAGATTGGGTATAACAACATCTTAAAGAAAGATGTCAAAGCGTTACTCATCGATGGTGAAGAAATTGAAGAAGAATATGAGTCTCCGAAATTGGTTTTACACATACGGGATAAAGTTTTTTCTTTCGATCTTGGAGATCCGGAGAACATCAAAGAAATTCATGATACAGTACCTGGAGTACTCGCTGTTAAAGGGTTTTTGCAACAACATGAAGTTGTTCGTGCTTACCAGTACATCAAGTCATTCGCTACGATCTGATGTCAGTTGTATCGACTTCGGTCCGTGTTTAGTGTTAGTCCGAGCATCGGCCGAAGAAAACAAGATAATTAACTTGTCCATTAGCCAGATCATATAATTTTTTTTTTTTTTTTTTTTGATCTTTCTAGAGGGCTGTATTTTTTTTTTTTTGAAGTAAGAATATAGACGAGACTCCACCGTTGTACAGCCTATTTAAATGATTGTAATACGTCATTACACTGAACTGGTATCGACTAGTAGCGGAACCTGCGATCTCGCAGCTGAGTCAAGCTACCCACAAAAACAAAAATTTAAGCTGCACGGACCTAGACAAATTTTAGGACCCTGGAAGACCTACACCCAAGTACCTACTGCTCACATGTTCAGCCTCAACTTGCAGCCGCCTGTCATTACAACCAATGAAAGATTATTTGCATTGTGTTTTGAGTTTGAGAGAACCACCACAGCAACACTCTTATGACGTCATCGCGTTGAGCTTCTTCTTCTTCTTCTTAGAATTTTTTTTTTTAGGAAATGTTTTTTTTCGTGAATAAAAAAAGTAATTAAAACAAAATTAAACAAAATTTAAGGAAATGTTTTAAGAAAAATATGATTAGGATTCGTACAAAGCTTTAGTTGGTAACCGAGCAACAAGCTGGCACCAACTCCTTTTTAAATAGCAACACCTAGTCTATGAAAAATAAAACTACCTAGACCACTGCCAGCATCATTACTAACTAAACAGTTCTTCAGACGCTTAAAAAAACAAACAGTATCCTCACTAAACTCTCCCAAGGTAGTGAAAGCCAAAACACCCAAACCATACCCGTGTGAAGTACATTCATCTAAGTATTTAGTACGTTTACGCAAAATTGCTTTCGTAATGGCTTGACCTGGAACAAAAGCACGGACCCCCTCCCCAATGAAGGGAGAGACACCTGTGACATCCATACACACATCTTGGCCGTTTTCCCAGTTAAGGACAAGGATATCTGCTGGACGTAAATCCTTATTATTATCTGACAAAAATCCCAAAGCAATTTCTTTTCGCACAGGCACACCAGCTTTGTAGCAAATATCCGCAATTACATCACGAACAAGGTCATGGCGAAACTTGAGGGAAACATCTTTGGCACAATGGAGTGCATGATCACCAAGAATATCCATAGGCTTATTACAACTAGAGCACAAACCATCTTCGACAAACAAAGGGATGCCGAGCCGATAGCAAACTACCTCTCTGAACTGTCTGGGCCCAAGGCATTGATCTAAACCACTAATGGGGACGTCCAAAAGATAATCTTGTGCATGTTTGACCCGGTTACATTGCCAAAGAATGGAATCTCTTGCAGACAAAGAAAATTTGACATGGGTTTACTTCTTAACTGCATCAAAATAAGTGACTGCCAAGGAGTGCATAGAAGGGGGGAAAGTATCATCGACATAATAAGTAGAATGCAAACCACATACGTGAACGAAGTTCTGAAGAGCCAACTGGTAGGTGAAACCATTATCTATTGAGAATAAGCTACCAAGTATCACCTTACGCACTGAAGTAGTCCGACTCTGAGAAGCAAGATAACAATAAGTGCGAGTGTCCGCCATAGTGTAAATACGAAGCCCGCCATCTTTTATAGGAAGTGTAGATAGTCTCTGCTGCAAAGGCCAAAAACCATCTCCATCTCCCGTGATTAAAAGTCTCAAATACTTGAGTAAATGGTCATCGAAAGATCAGTAGCCTGTTGTAAAGCTGCAGGATTGGTAGTACGCATATAAAAATATAATCTGGACACACCGGCGCAATAGCGAAGTAATAACATCTCACTTTGAGGATCCTTGAGTTTTTTGATGGTGGACATTATTTGAACAGTCTTGTTCACCCTGCTCAGCACCATGTCACTCATGAAATTCAAGTCCAGACTTACAGGTCCTCCTAAATGTTTAACGCCATTATTGGGCCTAACAATATCAATGGGGAAAACACCTTCATCAAAGATTCGTGAATCTATTGAAGGACAAAAGACTTCAGTTTTCTTAATATTAAGATGTAGACCCCTACCCGGCCCTTCAGATTCTATAATACTCAAAGCCTTGGCCACCTCAAACATATCACCAATGATAGTTCCATAATCAAGTTACCAGGCGTGCAAATTAAGCTTACAACGAGAACCAATAGATTTCATAAGCGGATGTAGTGTAAGAGAAAACAAAAGGGGACCGAGAGGGTCGCCTTGTTGAACACCAAGTGCAGAAGACAAAATATATTGGTCAAAGTATAGTCTGACAGGCCTGGCATAACAAAATTCAACCCAACGAGAAATACATGGACATTGGAGTTGAACCTCCTTAATGAGATGAGATCTGCACACCATGTTGAACGCATTCGAGAAGTCAATAAGTAGCATTGACATCTTATCTGAATGACCCTTCAACTCCAGCATCCCATTTACAGCATGTAAAATACCCTCACCCCCAACCGACACACCAACACCAAATTGATGATCCCCTAAATAAGATGTCATAGCCTTGCCAACGGAGAAGGAAGCCACCTTGGAGACTAGTCGACGCCAAATGTTACCAACCACAATAGGCCTGAGCCCACCCCCAGGTTTGAGTAATGGCGTAAGAGGTGCACTAGCAATGTATTCAACTAGATAATTAGGGCATTTACCTGCCAACCAAAGGTTGACAACCCCTGTAATTGATGCCAGAAACTCATCAGCAACTGCCGATGCTACCCCACTCAACGCATCAACAAGATGTTTTGCACGTAGGCCATCACGGCCACAAGAGGTTCCTTTTGGGAAACTATTGACTGCACAAAAGACCGCCTTCGAATCAACCGTAATGGGGTCACAACTGACTGCCTCATTTGGAATAGAGGGTAGAGGGGCAAATGGGTGTTTAGATTGCAGATCAGTCAAGGTATTCACATTGCGAGGGGAAATGCCGTTCGAAGACAATACATGGATTGCAGCAGCATAATGTCTGTAGCTTATTTTCTTTTGGAAGGCACTTAAATTGGCAGATTCAGGTTTCTTCTTTTTTCCATCCTGTTTAGCAGTCCGTTGTCGAATTGGCGAGTGCAACAACCTGTTGAGTAACGTGTAGCAACCATTGGGATCCTTCCAGGTCGAAAGAGCTTGATGAATAGCATCCACCTGAAGACGTCTCATGTTGCTGGACCTTTCTTCAGCCGAGCTCTTGGGTCGATATAATGACAAGGTACAAACAGGCAGGAGAATAAGTTGAATCCAAGAAGATAAATTACCCGGATTAACTAAAACCTTGTCGAGGAAGGCCTTCAAGACGTTCGAGAAGCTTAGCCTGCACTGATAGGGAATGGAGAAGACAGTGGTGAACTTCCTTTGGAAGGATGCATTAAGCAGTTCTGTAGAAAGTGAGGCAAGCTCAACCTCAGCTCTACAATCATCCCTCTCTGTAAAGCTTCCACCTGCAATTCCCACCTCACCAGGTTCTGACACACCATCTGTAATGCTTCCACAAGCTTCTCTGATCTCACTTAAATCAGCAGGTTTTGGCAATCCGTGGATGAGAAAATCTGCAATACAGCCATTGAGAGGGCCAACGATAACCTTACTGTGAACAGCACCATCCTGGCCTTTACAAGGCATTTTCCAAGAGTGTATGTGCATGCACTTGCCATATAACCACATACGCAAAAGAAGAAGAACCTTCTCCCATGCAAGGTAAACTTGCAAATCAGTAGAGATCAGATTTCTGCAAATGCTTTGTTGTCGTCTGAAAAAAGATTCCTGTCCTGTAGATGACGAAGGAAAGACCCCTTTGCATAACCTCGTCTATTCACCCCATTGTGACAGCTATCAAAATTCTTGAATGGGCATTGGCAGTAGCCTTCAATTGTTATATCGTCTTCTACAGACGAAAAGGAACCATTCAAAGAACTCTCTGAAGCTGCAGTTTGTGAAGAAAGGGAGGGAAGCAGCTGTAGACGAGACTTGGAAGCTCTGGTAGACCTAGGCATACTACCCTAACCAAAACCCAAAAAAAAAAGGCCGTAAACCCTAAAAGAAGAAAATGCAGATACCAAAAAAGAAAACTAAGAAAAAACAGCAAGATTAGGTTCCAAAGAGAAATCAAAAGCGATTGAAAAACGAAAACAGATGAAAAAGGTGAAGAAAACATGGTGAAACTGGTGAATAAACCTAGTTTTCATTCACCAGGAATATCGCCAGAGCCATGTAATTTTAAATTTTCTCTAATGAATAAAAAAATTAAGTAAGTGATGTTTATCAAAAATTAAATTAACAAAAAAATAATAATAATAAGGGAGGGTATTAGTGTAAGGGGTTATTAAAATGAACCGTACGCCCCAAATTATGATTCATCTAGAAAGAGAAAATTGAGATGTACTTAAAATTAGAAACAAGTCAGGGCCTAGTGTTGATATTGTGTTGGACATTAAATTGTTATTAGTGTTATGGGCCTCTAGGCTCTAAGAGCATCTTCAACAGTGGGTGTAAAAAATCCTACGTGAAAGTCTAATTAAGATTTTTATTTAAAAGATTTTTACACATATAGTAAATGTAGGACGGGTTTAATCTTTAGAATATTTTATATGATAAAATCTTAACCGTTTATCTTTACTTTAACTAATTTCTAAAATAATAAAATAATTAAAAATATGACTTGGAGGTGTAAGTGAAGGTGTAAATAAGACTTTCCTAAACACATTCTTATTTATTTTCCATCCCTCCTAGTTTGTAGGATACAACCACTGGAGATGAATTTATGTTAATGGAGGGTCTAAAATAAGACAAAAAACTTCACTCTTTATTGGAGATGCTCTAACAGTGAGATACTTAAGTCAATCTTTGTAAATGGCATCATATATGTCTTAGCTCTCTCCTCTCGATTGTCTCATGCGATGGTTATATACGCTTTTCTTGTTTTTATTTATAAAATTTCGTAAAAATAAAATAAAATAATCAAACGTACTTGGTTGGAGGGTAGGATAAAAAAAATATAGCGGCAGCTATTAAATTTCTTAGGAAGAAAAAAAAAATTGTTTGAAAAGTATCACAGAAACATACACAGATGCTTGAGAGAAGAAAAAGAGCCTGAAGAAAAATTAACCACGCCCAATACATACATAATACGAGCACAAATCTGAGAGTCTGTCCACTGACGGAACAACTCGAGAGTCAGTCCACGGGCCAAGTTATTAGGCTAAAAGAACTAATAATCAGACTAATCTTGAGAGTCGGTGCACAGGCCAAGTTAGGCTCTAGATCACTTTTACTGGATTATTAATATCCTGACAAAATACATATAACCGATCGCTCTGTGCTTGTTAGGGTTTCTTAAGTTTTACCATCATGTTATCACCACCGTCATCGCCACCACCACCACCACCACCAACACCAAGGGCACCACTTCCACCAACATCGTCATCAATTATCGCAAACAACGATGATATCTTAACACAACTCCTAGTTTGTCTTCCTAACAAATCACTGCATAGATTCAGATGTGTATCGAAACAATGGTGCTCGCTAATCTGAGGTAACTATTTCATTCAAAAACGTAGCAGTCGTAAATACCGCCACCGTTCTATCAATGGACTGTTCTTGCACAGATGGCTTGATTCACGCAGCACGGATAACACCTGGAAATTCGATTTTATCTCCATTGATTCCAACGTTAGGGCGAGCATTATCCCCTCTAAAACCTTAAGTTTCACCAATGATATAGGTGGTTTACAAATCGAACAATCTTGTAATGGTCTTCTGCTGTGTAGTACCTTCCAATTATACAACTTCGACACTAGAAGCTTTGATTTAAGCGCTCGAAACTACTACATATATAATCCAACCACTGAACAGTACACTATCCTACCTCGATTTGTGGATCGAAAATACAGTTTTAGATCAGGTTTCTGTGTTAGTTTCAGTGTTAGTTTAGCTTTTAATCCGATTAAATCACCTCATTACAAAGTTATTGGCATGTTGAGGAATTTGAAAAACGATTATGAGATAAATATCTACTCTTCGGAAACATGTACATGGAAAGTCGTTGCACATTCACATGCTTTGCCTAATATATGTGGTTCTGGTGTCTTTTGGAATGGTTTGTTGAATTGGCACAATGTAGATGAGGCTTGGGTTTATTTTGATATTGAGAAAGAAGTATTTGGATCAGCACCGATGCCACACCGTTCTCTTGCGAAATCTTACACTAGTTTGTACTTCGGTGAGTGCAAGGGTCATTTGTATTACATTGAGCTTTCTGACGACTGGGTAATTTCTGATCCGAGCATCCTTATCTATGAGAGGCACTACAGTACTGGATGGTGTATAAAATGTCGTATCAGTTTCCGAAGCTTGAGAGAGTTATTTCATAAGAAGGTTGGGTATTATATTGTAAAGTACGATGTCAAAGTGTTACTTCTCGATGGTGAAGAAATAAAAGAAGAATATGAGTCGCCAAAGTTGGTTTTACTTATACGGGATAAAGTTCTTTCTTTTGATCTTAGAGATCTGAAGAGCATGAATGAAATTCACGACATAGAAGTACCTGCAGTATTCGTTGCTCAAGGGTTTTTTCCGCTTCTTCCTAAAGTCATTCATGCTTACCAGTACATCAAGTCATTCGCTTCGGTTCAATGATGAAATTTATTGCTTTTGTTGAAGCTACCTCGTGTCAGTTCTATCGACTTTGATCTGCGTCTAGTGTTACTTCTAGCTTTGGCCGAAGAAAACAAATCAAAGTTAATAATTACCGTGTTAAGCTCATAAAATTATGAGCCAGTTCATACGTACAATTCTTTTATTTTTATTTTTTATGAGGGCTGTAAATTGTTTGAAACAAGAATGTAGACGAGTTTCCAGCATTTTACAGCCTATTTGAATGATTGCATCTGGTTTATTATTTTGATAATATTGGGCAATTCTGAGTCATTACACTCAACTTGTATCGGCTTATTTTGATAATATTGCGCAAATCTGACTCACTAAACTGAACCGGTGCTTGATTTAGATTCCAAGCTGGTGGTGGAGAAATAAAGGATTTTTCTGTAACAACCTGGTTATGTCGACAACGGTATGCCGGCGATATTCATGGCTTTGGTAGGGTTCTTTTTGTTATTTTGCGCTTGCTATTCGGAGTTGAAGAAGGAGAAATAGTCCTGCAGCTATTGCATGTCATATCCCCATTGATCTAGTCGAGAGAAGTCATAGTTCTGTACTTTCGATGTAATTTTGTCTGTGTATTTGTCATGAGACAAATTGGTTTGAGCGTGAAAGAAATTTAGTTTGCCGGCGGTAATCTATATATCTTAACAGACCTAGATCACTATGACACGTAGGTATCTGGTACCAGAGAGTCATTTAATAAAATCAAAAACTCTAAATGGACCACATGAACAACCATGCCAAAACCGTCATTCTAATTCCCTGGCCCGCGTGTGAGGGGGCGGTTTTTGCATAGTTCATTTACACGGTCTGTGTAAAACTACTGTAATAGAATTTGGTTAAGAAAAGGTGGGATTACATGGTCCCACACTTTGTTGAAAAATTTCCCTCTTGGTTTCCATCTCCCGTAATGTTTGCTAGACCATTTTCTGCTTGATTCCCTTCTCTATAGTTGTGTTATATATCGCACCGAGGGATTTGTCGCATTCTTCGTTTTATCTCGTCAATCATTCCACCGATACACCAAGGAGTTTCAGTTGAAGATTTTATGAAGCGCATGAGATTTTCTGAGTCAGTCTCAAATAGAACTTTCGGCCACAGTCGCCCCATTGCCGTCCTGGTTGCTAATAGTTTGCCCACGCTTCGGCCGTTAGCGCAGTAGTTATTCCTAAAGGTTGTGCAAGAGTCATCACAGTTTGCGCATTTGAATCCTTGCAAATGAAATCTGCTCCTTCCATTTCCGAGTCATCCCTAGTAGCACCATCAATGTGGAATTTTATCCAATCCGATTCTGGGCTGGATCATCCTGCTGAGATAGTTGTTGTTGTTCTGATATTGGTTGATGAAACTCTGGAGGGTGATTCTCTAGTGTGAACTGGGGGTGATATCTTTATTTCCCATTCGAAATCTTGTTGTCGTTTCAAATTTCTTGCCATGATGTCTTTTGGAGGTGTACGGCTTTGTTGGAAGATGAGTCCATTTATGGTCGTCCAAAGAGTCCATAGTAGAAAACAATATGTCGTGATAGATACAAGGTCTGATTCTTGCAGAATTTGCAAAATGGTTATTTAAGGATTTAAAGCAGTTGGGGAGTTGCCTGTGGGGGCTGGTTTGATAAAAGGCGAGTGTAGAGGCTGGTCCAAGTGGTTACTGAAACGACAGCGAATAAGCACGTGATTTGCTGACTCCCATTCGGCGTTGCACCGGGGCATATGTAGGAGTTGGCGAGGTCGAGGCCCAGTGTTGGACTTTAAATTGTTATTAGTGTTACTTATGGGCGTCTATGCTCTAACAGTGACTCACTGTCGGAGAGATACTTGAGTCGGTCTGTAAATTGCATCATATATAGTTGGAAGGCAGGAGTGTCTTAGCTTTCTTCTCTCGATCGTCTCATTAAATGGTTATATATATGCTTTTCTTATTTTTATTTATAAAATTTCTTAAGAAAAATAAAATAATCAAACATCATTTTTTTTTAAGGAAAAAGAACGAACTTGGTTCGAGGGTAGGATAAAAAAGTACCAGCAGCTATCAATTTTCTTAGGATTTTTTTTTTTATCACAAAAACATACACAGATGCTTCAAAGAAAAAAAGAACCTTAGGAAAAATTTACCACGCCCGGTACATGCATAATATGAGCACAAATTTAGAATTAATATTAAAGATTAATGTTAAAGGTTAGCGTAGAAACTCGAAAAACTAATTCGAGAATTTGTACACTGGCCTAAGAACTCGAACATCTGAGAGTCAGTCCCGAGGCCAAGTTATTAGGTTAGAAAAACTAATAATTTTGGGAGTCAGTCAACTGGCCTAAGATTGGACATGGCGCATGGAGTCGGGGACTTGAATAAGCTAAATCTTGAGAGTCAGTGCAGAGGCCAAGTTAGGCTCTAGACCAACTTTTACTGATTTATCAATAGCCTGAAAAAATACATATAACCGATCGCTCTGTGCTTGGTAGGGTTCTTAGGGTTTCATCATGTTATCACCACCGTCGTCACCACCACCAGAAGCACCACCTCCACCAACATCGTCATCAATTATAGCCAACAACGATGATATCTTGACACAACTTCTAGTTTGCCTTTCTAAGAAGTCACTTCTTAGATTCAGATGTGTATCGAAACAATGGTGCTCCCTCATCTCCGGTAACTATTTAAATCAAAAACGTCGCAATCGTAAATACCGCCACCGTTCTGTCAACGGACTGTTCTTGCACACACAGCTTGATGATCCATGCAGCAGCAGCAGCGTTAATACCTGGAAATTTGACTTTATCTCCATTGATGCAAACGTTAGGGGTAATTTTATATCCCCTACAACCTTAAGTTTCACCAATGATATAGGAGGTATACAAATCGAACAATCTTGTAATGGTCTTTTATTGTGTAGTACATTCAATTTATACAATCCTGGAAGGTTTGATAAAAACGATCGAAACTACTACATATACAATCCAACCACCGAACAATACACTATCCTACCTCGATTTGTCGATCAAAAATCCAGTTATAGATCATATTTCAGTGTTAGTTTAGCTTTTAATCCTATTAAATCACCTTATTATAAAGTTATTTGCATGGTGAACGGCAATTATGAGATACACATTTACTCTTCCGAAACATGTTCATGGAGGGTCCTTGTATATTCACATGCTTTGCCTAATATATGTGGTTCTGGTGTGTTTTGGAATGGTTGGTTGAATTGGCACAATGTGGATGAGTCTTCGGTTTATTTCGATATTGAGAGGGAAACATTTGGTGAAGAACCAATGTCAGACTGTTTTCTTTCGGAATCAAGCATGACTAGTTTGTACTTCGGTGAGTGCAAAGGTCATTTGTATTACGTCGAGCTTTCAGAACACTACTCAGATCCGAGCATTGTTATCTATGAGAGGCATTACAGTACTGGATGGTGTGAAAAATTCAGTATCCCTATCAGAAGATTAAGAGAGTCGTGTCAGAAGAAAATTGGGAATTATATCTTAAAGAACGATGTCAAAGTGTTATTTATAGATGGTGAAGAAAGAAAAGAAGAATACGAGTCGCCCAAGTTGGTTTTACTAATACGGGATAAAGTTCTTTCTTTTGATCTTGGAGATCGGAAGAGCATCAATGTAATTCATGACACAGAACCTGCAGTACTCGTTGTTCAAGCAACATCGTAAAGTCGTACGTGCTTACCAGTACATCAAGTCATTCGCTTCGGTCTGATGATGAAATTTAATGCATTTTATTTAACTCATAGTTACAATGGACGATTATTACATTATTAAATTTTTTTACTTAGTTGGTGCATTTTTTCCCACACCGAGCATTGATACAATCATCCACTTGCTGAGGAGTGGATTCTTTGTTGGCGCAATTCAGGAACCCACAACCAAGGTTGCAATAATCAGTAGTCGAAGATGTAATAACCATATTATTATCCAAGGAAACCTCATCATGCTTACCCTTACAATCTATCAAGCAGAATATAGCACATGGAACCCATCCAATTGGATCTTGACATTGCTTCATACATGTTGTCCAGCACGCTGAACTCTACCCTGCCAACATTCCCGACGCTAAGATCACCAGAAAGTAAGACATCTTCAAGTTCTTTCCTTCCATTTTTTGTTGGTACTAAACTCTAATTTTAACTTCTCTTTTTTCTCTAGAAATTTTGATTGAATGACTAATTTATAGGATTAAATCCGAATGGACATTAAATGTTTAGATCTTAATTTCAGGACGAACTTAATAGGAAATATATCTAATGCTTCTTCTGCACTACAAAATGCGGTGATAATTAATAGGGATATGCAAGAACACAGCACCGAACATGTGGATACAAATACCGCACAACCATTGGTAACGCGTAAGAGTTCATTTGGCAACAGGCGAATATGACGCGTGAAGCATACTTCTGCTGACGAACAGGATGACGTCACCAAGTCACACCAAAAGTGTGAAGATCAACGCGGTAGTTAAAAGGTGAACACGGCAATATAGAAATCAGGGCGAAGTTGACGCGCTCCAGATCCGAAAACAGGGGCTTTATTAGCTGTCCTCCACTATGTAACCCCTATAAAAGGGACAAGAAGCCATTGTAGAGGGGGAGATCTTTGGGAGAGTTGAGATAAGCGTTTTAGGAGAGAGAAAGTAGTATTGTTCATTAAGTTAGGGTTTCCATTCATCCTTTTTGTATTTGTTCAACCTTTAATGAAATGATTTAGAGTTCTTCTTATGATGTTCTGAACATTAGTTCATAGTTTTACTTGGGTTTGGTTGTAGGATTTCCTGCAACTACATTTTGGCGCTAGAATACAACTTGGATGATATACACTGTTGGTGAAATTCTTGAAAAATTAGTTTAAAAATATTCATCGCTTTTCATCATCTTATTGTTAATCTTGAGAGTTTCTGAAATTTAGATCTGTAAAACGAAACAAAAAGTTTTCATCTCAGAAAAGTAGTTGTCGTTGATAGCATTTCCGAATCTATGAAGAATACTTTTTCCTTTGTCAAGAGAAGATATTATTTCAGGAACAAAAGATGGTGAGGCAAGCATCTACATCAGAGCACGTGATAGCAACTAGGAGGAGTAGGAGAATCGCAGGAAGAAGAAGAGGCGAAATTGCTGAGTCATCAAGAATGGGAGAAAGGAACAATCGAGAGAAGCAAATCCAATCTTAGATCCAACGCGTGCAAGAGGAGGATAACAACCGCAATTATGATGAGGTAAGTGTTCATACTATAGATACAGATATGGTGGAGGAAAACGAGGAAAGAACCGGGGATGAAGGACCAGTAGGAGAAAACGAAGATAACATGGCAATAGAAGAACTAAGGCAAAGATTAATTGAAGAAAGGAGGATAGAAGAGGAAGCATGAGCGAATCTAACGTGTCAAAATGATGAATTAAGGGAAGAAAACATCATATTGCAAGGACAAAGGTCACAAACCACTTCTAGGACAACACGTGCAACTTCAAGATCAAGGACAAGTAGGAGTACATCAAGGCGTAGCAGATCCAGTCATAGAGATGATGGAAGGGAATAATTATTGCATAACAATCTTATTGAACATTTTCATGTAGAAGATAATATGCAGGGGGGACGCGGTCATGATCGCATAGAGAAACATCCCAGGGATGATCGATATGAACAAGAAGGCGAACATCACCGCATGCGACAACATCACAGGGATGATCGATATGAACAAGAAGGCGAACATCACCGCATGCGACAACATCCCAGGAATGATCAATATGAGCAACAAGGCGGACAACACCGCGTTCATCATGATGAAAGACAGGAAGATGATGAAGAACAGGCGAGAATAATACTAGAAGGAATAGAGATGTTGCGTAACCAGCATAACCACGCATAGGAATAAGAAAGGAATAATGCCGCACGTGCTAATGAAAGAATTGAAAGACGAAGGCGTATGAGAGAGGAGGCAGAAGAGCGAGAATTCGAAGAGGCAGTGCGTCAAAATAGACAAGAGAATAGGATAAGAAAAGCGAGATTGAAAAGACCAATGTAGCAAGAAGCAGACCAAAATATCAATTAAACTATCTTGAGAGAGTTAGCTGAAGTAAGAGTAATGATGGCAACGCGAAAAGATGGAGGAAGAAGACAATTAGATGAGGCAATAGAAGAAGCAGGAAAAACACCATTCGCAAGGCAGATACAACTCGTAGGAATACCTACTAAAAGCACATTACCTGTATTTACTAATATTTTTGATGGAACTACATGTGCAGTACAACATATAAAGGCGTATAGTAGATCTCTGTTACAATGGGAGGATAATGATGCAGTCCTTTGCAAATATTTCCCAGCCAGTTTAACAGGGGAGGCTTTATAATGGTTTGAGGAATTGCCAGTGTGAACAATCAGATCATTTCATCACCTACAAAGCATATTCTTAGGAGCGTACATCAGCAATAATATGTTATGCCCGGGAATAGAGAAGGTATTCTTCCTAAGGAGAAGAATCAATGAAAGCTTACGCAACTTAACCACGCGCTGGAGGACCATGTGTGGTGAGATGGCAGGAAGAGTGGAAGAAAGGAATTTCATCCTAGCTTTCATTAACGCACTTTTTCCAACAGATTTGTTGTACACGCATATATTTAGGTTAAAGGATACGATAACAATGACAGAGTTGCGAGAGTACCAAGAAGAGTATATCGCTCTTGAAGAAAAGCAAAGAGATATGGAATCATACCCAGTTGCAGGTACAAACGCAAAAGAAGGGAATGCAAGCCTACTACCAAAGACAACAAATGCGGTTGCAAGCACCTCCCTAGGAAATCAAGAAAGGGCGATAATAGAAGATAAGCAGAAGAAAGTAGCCATGAGCAGTAGAGATCAAGAAATGTACGAAAGAGAATATAGAGAAAGACAATACAATAACCATGAAAGTAATAAAAAAATTCCAAGGCTTGATAATCAAGGAGAAGGGTATGGAAGAAAAAAACGATATTATAATCAAGGCCTGGGAGGAAGCAAACCAGTTTGGGAAGAAATAAAAATGACGTATCTAAATACCGTAATAGACAAAATATGCGAGGCGGTGATCTTAATGGAAGAAATACCAGCACCACCAAATCTTGGAGTAGATCCACCACCAGGAAGAAGGAGCCGAGAATTTTGTGCTTATCATCGCTTTCACGACCATAATACAAGCAACTGTCAAAATGTGCAAAGAATAATACTGAGAATGATAGAACAAGGGAAATTAAACCATTTCCTAGCTGTCCCACAACAAAATTTACCTCCACCGCCTGAAGTAACCGCACCAAGGGTAGAAAATGGAAAGAATACATATGTGATTGAAGTAGGTACAAGTGCAAAAAAATTATACTGCAACTCGATAATTCACTCATTTAAAAGTATATAAGACTTCCATAATAAAGTATTAAGTCGAGTTTACGCACGGGATGATGAGGGAAAAGAAATATTCAACTTGGCAAAGGTGTCACCACTTCAAGACTGGCAGAAGCAATCAATTTCTTTCAGCGCGGAAGAAGTACCAGGAGGCGGTGAATCACATGAAAGTCCACTAGTCGTCAAATTGTAGATTATACCAAAATCAAAGGTAGAAGAAGGGGAGGACAATGACGCATGGGCAATAAATAGGATACTGATAGATCCTGACAGCTCAGTTGATATACTATTTTATCATGCATACAAGACTATGGGCGGAAAAGATGAAAACCTGATCCCTTCAACATACAAAATCTACAGGTTTAATGGGTCAGCCAATAAACCGAAAGGAGAAATTAAAATGCGAATTACTCTCAAGACTATTACTACTGAAGTGGTGTTTTGTGTAGTCGATGTCGAATCTCCATACAATGCCCTGATAGGCAGACCTTGGCTACATAGCATTCTAGGAGTTGCTTCCACTTTTCATAAATGCATAAAATTTCCATTACCTCAAGGCGTAGGAATAATAAGAGGAGATACAGCAGAGGCGAAAAATTGCAATGAGATAGATATTGAGAAAAGCGAAGGGCGTGCAAATAAGAGAAGAAACTGGAAAAAGGAGATAGAAGACGGCAAAAGAGGAGAAAGATTAATGGTCGATGTTGTGGCCAAAGGCGGAGAAATGAATAAGATTTACACTAAGGTGGGAACATTTAAATCAGGTCATAACAAGTGTGTCAAGAAAGGAAAATTCCACCAAGGAGAGCTAGTAATGCGAGAATTACCTCCTTACCAGAAAGGTGGAAGCGGAAATTTGAAGAAGGCATGGGATGGACCATATGCTATAAAGAAAGATGTTGGAGGTGGAATGTACGAGTTGATGGATGGTGAAGGAAAAAACATAGGAGGGATGCTAAATATACCTTGGAATCAAATATACCTGAAGACATATTACCCTTAGGCAAGGCAGCAATCATGATGTGTTTGAAGAAAGTAATTCACATGCGAATTTTATGAAGAAGAAAGGTTTAAGCAAGCAAAAAAGTTATCTTAAGATATGGAATCTTTAAAACAAGTAGTTATTATGTAGGCGAATAAATGAAGAAAAAAGAAATCCAAATTTTATGAATCAAACATATGAATGAAATTTAAAGATTTTTTCTCTCAATGAGTTGAATACTTCACAAAAAGATACAAGTAGAAGAACGAGGCAAAAATAAGACCTCAATAGGAGGCGATAAAAAATTAAAACCTCTAACTAGGGAGGCTAGGCATACAATTGCGGCGTGCACCCTAGTTCGCGTAAATGCAAGAGGCAACAATAAGACCTAAAGCGCGTCATAATTGGGAACACCTAGTAATGCATGACTCAGGTGAAAGCTATATCGACCCTGGAACCTGAGTCATGGAGAGGAGGGGCGAAACAAAAGCCTATCCAGCAGAAACTTCTGAGTCGAAAGACTGAGGTACTAAGCTCTCTCCTAAGGAGTGTAGAAACTCGATCAAGGCGCCGCGGTACATGGTTAAGCCAAGAGTGCCTGGGCGTCTGGAGCGTACCTGGCCATTCTTGGCAAGTCCTGACTTTGATACACTCGGCCCCAAAGAAACCCCACTAGGGTGTGATCTCGAAAGAGATCACGAAAACAATTGATTGTTGGCATAACCAGATGGGAAGAGCCCA
Organism: Papaver atlanticum; assembly: GCA_023531105.1. NCBI lineage: Eukaryota > Viridiplantae > Streptophyta > Magnoliopsida > Ranunculales > Papaveraceae > Papaver > Papaver atlanticum. Next base: position 585,257 of record JAJJMB010002072.1, on the reverse strand, counting down.
ACCTAACTCGTTAGGGGTAAGCTTCCTTGAAGGGGAAATCTAGGGGAAGATAAGGGTGGCACCCTCCATTAGGGAGCTGAATTGTGTCAAAAGACGTCAATATCATGGAGCTATAACTCAAAGGAGAGTATAGGCCTGTCGTATTGACGCGTCAATATATCTTGCAGGGGCATTAATACGACAAGATGATAAGGCGAAATCAATGGGTCATTACTTGAGAAAGTAAGGACCGCCTGCGATTTCGCGCCTGACCATAAACAATACCTTGGGGCAAACATAAGACCAATCAACAAGGGGAGGAAAAATAAGACCTCTATTTAGGGAGGCTCAATAAGACCTCACAAGAAACACAAACAGACCCATAAAAATGCTACTAACATTATTTTGCAGGAAAACAAATCACAGAAAGAATAAACAACACAATAGCAAAGAAAAGGCGAAATAATCGCACTCGTACATAAAATAGCAAAAAGAAGAAAAAGAAAAAAATTCTTAGATACAAAAATAAAAGCGTAAGAAATAGCTGAGGCAAAAAGCAACAAGGACATAAAGGCAGGGTAAAGACTTCCAGGTGTGGGACTAAACATACAAAAATTATTAAGCGCGAAACTTACGCGTGCTAAGTATCTCTTACGTATAATAATTATGTATGCGAATATTAACGCATAGTTGTAAAAATCAATCATATAAAGGAGGCTAACAGAGGTAAGAATGGGAATGCAAATGAAAATATAGAATGTTACCCGCCTTCATATGATAGACTTATGCATATGTTACATGGTATTATTATGAGATTAATTATAATCGTTAGAAGGAATAGTGCTTTGCTTTTGTCAATGACCAAGTGCAGGATTAACATATAAAAGTAAAACAAGAAAGGATATACATTAAAGAAGAGGCCCCAAAACTAGGAAATATTCATCATATATACAGATAAAGAAGAAAGGTATGATACAGGGGAAAGATATGAACGTTGCAAGCAAGAAAGAAACAAAGCGCAAAACAATCTTCAGAAGGAGCGGCTACTTTCCACCCTTATCATTTCCACCTTTAGAAGAATGATCCTCCAAGTCCTCTTAAAACTCTGAATCCTCTTCAGTCCCCGAGCCACTATCTTCTTCACCAGTCTCCTCATACTCTTCATACTCCACCTCACTATCAGATATTTCAATATCGTCCTCGTTAGGTGAAACATTAGAGGGCTTGAAGTCTGGGAGAGGAATTTTGTACTCAGCACAGATCTCCTCTGCGTTATTCTTAACATGCGCATCTCGAAGACGAATTGCATCCTTCTTCATGTTGGAAATGGAAACAATCAACTTATCCTTAAGCCTGCGGTATTTGGAGTCCCTAGCAGAAAGTTTCAACTTCAAATCATTGATTTCTTGAAGATGGCCCTTTTCATTTTCTACAAAAAAAAAGAACAGAAAAGTCGTTGTCGCATAAGAATGAAACTTAAAGAGCCGTACAAGAACGAAGAAATTAAAGAAAAATCATAAACAACCTTCTTTTTCAGAAATAATAGCCTTAACCACTTCATCATGATCAGATTCTAAACTAACATTCGTGGCTAAACCCGTTCTAGGATTATCAATAACCTTCGCAGCCCATTCAAACTCATCATCATTCTCTATGAACAAGCGAGAGCGAATCATATGCTCACGAGCAACCAAGGCGTTCTTTTCACTTATAACTTGATCTCTCTCCATTTGAACTTGGAGTTTGACCTCATGAAACTCCTTTAAATCTTGATCACCCTTAAGAATTGCATTATCCTTTTCAGTAATGAGAGCGTTCTTTTTCGCCTCAAGGTTACTAATTTCCTCCTTGCCTTTATAGAGGCGGTATTTAAAATTGTTATTTACAGATAACATGGACCTATGTTCAAACTTGATAATTTCGTATTTCGACTTGAGTTCCTCCATACTAAGAGTCTCTAATCCATCTTCTGAGGTATTATTCAAAGAAGCATTAAGATGCTCTAGAAGAATTTTTTCCTCAACGGGATAACTAATTGCCTCATCAGTTAAGTTATAGACCTCTGCAAATACAAGCAATTAAGGGAGGGAGAAAATAACGCGAAGATATTAGAATGTAGAGAAAAACAAAAATACATACCAACAAGCTGATTGTTTCTATTGCGTAAATCTACCACACGATTAGAACTAGAAGAAAGATCCCCTTTTAATTTGAGATTCTCAGCTTCAAGGACTGAATCATTCTTTGAAGATCGGCAGTAACAGCATAAGATATACGGGTACTTTGCATCAATATGGAATAAGCGGCAAAATAAGCAAAAGGCGCGAAATCATAATGGAGATTGACGCATCGGAAGGAAACTTACCAACGACCCAAGTGCAAACTGAAAACCAGGATTCAGGGCAGAGGCAACCCCACGAAGGGAATCATGGCTTAAAGAGGGTGCATCACAAATTTTAACAACCGCGTCGCATGCACGATTCAACGCGGGATTATCAATGGTTTAGAAAGAGTTGGTGAAGATATCAGACAAGAGCCCCATAGAAGATATAGGTGTGGAATCTTCACAAGGAAGAAGAGCGTCATCATGAGAACATGTACTCAAGAGAGTGGGGGAAGATTTCTTCTTCTTATTAGGAGGACTCGTAGCACCAGACTTTGGGACCGATCTCTTACCCTTGCCCTTTACTCCCAAAGGAACATGACCACCCGAAGAAGGAGAAGGACCATCATTAGAACCCACAGCGTCTTCAGTCTCCATTTACACGCCCAATAGTTGATAAGAAACATAGGCAACAATAATCACTAGTACCAATATGGGCTTTGGTGACAGTTCAAATTTCAAAATAATGACAGTTCACTATTTAACTGTTGCAAACGAATTACCTACAAGTCATAGGTAACAGTTTTTGACAAAAACGGACACCAATAGTGCTGAAAAATAGTGACAGTTTTTAAACTGTTACTGAATACTTATAAAATAACAGTTTTTGTACGAGAATGTTACTGTACAATGATGTATAATAACAGTTATAAACTGTTACTATTCTTTGCACTTCCAAATATGGTGACAGTTCTGATACAAAACAGCTACTATTCATGTAATTTACCGTAGAACATTCTTAAAAGCACGATGTTTTCAGTTTGACTAGTAGCATTATGGAAGGTCGGTTTTGTAACTTCTGATAGTGGGTCTCTCGATTCGACGCCTTCACCTTTTATTTTTGCTGGAAACCCCAAACAAAGAAGTTTAAACACAAATTCCCAGTACCATCACCCATATTTCTCTATTTTCATTAATCGATAAACCCAATCTCTTTCAGCAATTTCTTATCTATGAACAAGCAGAAATTATATCTCTATTTACATGGTTTTTTGTCTTGGAAAAATCTGGGATCTCATCTTTTACTTCAATCTAGGGTTTCAACCTTTGCTTCAATGCTTATCCGTCGATCACTCACTATTTATCTCGCTTACTCTGAGATTTTTCAATTTCATTTTTGTGTACAGAAAATCGAGCTTTGATGCTTTGTCTCTATCTCCATCAAATTATGGTCCTCAGTTACTTGATTCAGTTCTCGATGGTTCTCACGAAGATTCTAAAATATGTGATTTTAACACGTTTTCGTTTCTTTTAGTGAAATCCTTAGTTTATGATTTTGGTTTATCTTAATTTCTCTATTTAGGTTTGTTTTACTGATTTCTATTTATTTGTATGAATCCCTAGTTTTGAATAGAAACATTATTGTTTAGTTCTTCCCTTGGTTGATTTTGTAGGATTTCAAGCTTGTCTTTCACCGGGAGTGGGACCTTTGTATTTTATGCCTCAAGGTAGTTTCGCAAGTTTTTCTTGGTTCAAATTTTTATAATGTAGTGTGTAATTTGGTTAATAATAAGTGAAATCAGAACTTGAGTTTGTTGGTAAACAAATTAGTAGTGGTTTCATGTTTCTGGACTATGGTTTTAGTTGTAGCTGGTGTATAATGTGACTTCTTTTATAGTTGTAGTCGTGTATTCAAGGAACTTGATGAGGAACAAGAGATCAGATATGGGTCTGCGCAACCACGTACAGAGGAGGAAAGACTTTGGTGACCATGTTCTTGGCTTTTGGCAAGTACATAGTTTCCTCTCTACCAACCTTGTATGGTGATCATCTCTCTTTACTTGTTATTCTGAATTCATATTTGGTAAATTAATTTTCATAGTTGAATTTCAAGTTAAGGTCCCTGTTTATTTTGATTCTCAGTAGAGGTTATTTTTGTTGAAAAGAACACTAGTTCTCACTTTTGTGTAGACGACTTCACTCCTGTCTAAGAAAGAGCTTTCATTTCAATAGTTCAGTTGCATCAATTATTTTCTCATATACATTATTTGCTTCAGGATTCAGTTGTTTTTAAGGCATAAACGTTAATCCAGTTGCTTGGGAGGACAAAAAATGTCACAGAGAATCCCGTTTCCCTGCTCAGGTATAACCAACTCAAGGTCTTACTTGTTTCCTTGTTCTTTGTAGATTCGTTGTTTAGATGCACCATGCTTGTGCTAATAAAAGAATGTGCAATCTATCTATGTTTACTACTAGCTCAACTTAGGTTTTATATGCACATTGCTTTTCCAAAGGTCCCACTGGTGATATGAAGAATTCTACCAGGTGGACTAGATAGGAGGCTATTTGTGGAAGGACTTCCTGGTTGACTGAAAGCTACAGTCAGGTTCAGACTAACTCCCAACAAGGCATTCATTTACACTGTTGTTTTTGTTTCTTCAGCTTTTCTATGAATTGTTGGTCGTGGAATTTAAATTCAAATATGTGACATCTACTTCTGCTGGTATAAAGATTAAGAGAGAGGAAGAACAACACGTCCTCGTTCATCGGAAAGCAGGAGAACGTAACACTGCAAGGTCAATAAAAGTGAATTCAGCTCCTAAAGACTCCAATTGTTAGGTATCTAAAACCCGGCTTATGAAGCATCAAGTGAATTTTGGCCAATAAACAAGACATTTAGGTATAAATTGAGAAAATACTTTGTTTTCTTTGGATCTCCCTTTGAATTTGGTGTTGATTGTGCTGGCTCTTGTAGGAACTGAGACATATTTTACGTACTACAAAAGAGGGAGTGCAGTTTATGCAAATGAAGTATCATGAGGATTAGCATAAGGTAATTGTCGGGGAGAAATATCGCACAGAGCTAGTCTACAGTCTCACCTCAACTAAGACAACCATTAGCACGAAGAGTGTAGGAATTAGGCGAAGAGTAATCACGGGATAACAAAGAAGATGCACGAAGAGGAGCCACGCGATAAATGCAAGGCGACATTTACCAAGATGAGCACGAAGTAGCAACGCGAGAAGATAGTGACATCTTCCCAAAGCCTGGCGAATGAGACAAACTGAAATAAGATCAGCTAACAGAGATTTTGCATGTGATCTTCAATTGTCTTCTACTGATGTATTTGCCTATATAAGGATTCAAATAATGAAGAGAGAGGTAGGTTGCTAGTGAGAGAATTCAGTCAAGTAAGAGAACCAAGAACACTCATAGAGAAAAGAGAAAAACCATTAAAGTTTATTCCAAGCTTTAGTTCTCCCATAGTGGTATATCAAATACTTTGCAATCGTTGTAAGAACATCATATATTGAATACAAAGTGTTTAAGAAGGATCATACTAGTGTCAAGTGGTGTATAATGTCATTAACGTTTAAGTTGATTCTCATGACTTAGGATTTTTTTTATTATCATCTCATTGAGTGTAGCTATCGGATTTTCGGTAGTTACATTTTGGCGCTAGAAACAGGGAGGATTTATCTTCACCTGCTAGTATTCAGCTAGAAATCATTGTTCATCTAGGTTCATTTGTTATTCTTACTACCACCATCTTTCTGTCCATCATAAGAATTTGTTTGTTTACTATTTGAAGTCACCATTGCTCTAAAAATCCACTCCTTTTCTTTTCCATCTCACCCCAAAGCATCAATAGAACATTGACGTGTTTTCATAAAACCTCCAAACCTCTTCATCATACAGCTGCGATAGACACAGTTTCCTTGTCTTGAATCAGGAAATCTCTAAGATTACTCATCGTCCCGAACACCTGAGGCCTCAGCCATGCAAAGAGACATCTCTAACAATGGGAGAGAACTAGCAACTGTTATGGAAAACTCTCACTACTGGACGGAACGGGTCAGGCCATATGATCCATAAATACCAACGTTGGATATTGGTACAAACGAAAAGAGGGGAGAAAACCAGTTTTATCTTCAAAATCAGAATGCAAAGGTTCTCGCTCTCCAGCGCGAGTATGAGGCAAAGTTCGTAGAATGGAAAGAGACAGAAAAGATGCTGATAACAGAACGAATCAATCTTGCTCAAGCGCATGGGCCATTAATGATAGAAAACCAGGACTTAAAAAGAAAAGTGCGAGAATACGAATTGGGTATAGAATACGGAGAAAGCTACAAAAGATCATGTAGAGAAAGATACGTTGAAAGGGAAGGAAGGTTAAAAGAGATGGACAAACAACTGTTGAGCGAAGTATATCAACACGAGCGAAAAGGAAAAAAGATGAGCAGAAGAGCACTATATCAGAATGGACAAGAGGCGAAGATGGCTCAACACGGGAGTCACATTGAAACCATAACGAGGAGAAATCAAGGGGATGGAAATATGATACGAACTACATCCATGTCAAGAAAAGTTGAAGAACCACACGGCGAAGCGCTAAGGCGAACCTACAAAGGCAACAGAAAAAATAGCCACGCTGGAGGACAAGTCCCTACCCAAACCTGAGAAGAAAGAGAGGGAACGACCGTCTACCGCACCTCACACATCATATAAAGATGACGTGAAAAAGAGCAGCACCTGATGTGCTGAAATGAAAATAAACTATGTATCGACTCAAAGAAACTTTAATATGAAGCAAAGTTCTTCCTAAAAGCAAGCAAACAAAGGCGAAATAAAATCTCCACGACAAAGCTACTCATAAGACCTCAATAGGGGGCAGCAAGTTAATATTATAAACCCTTTAACTAGGGAGGCTTGGACTACGATTGCGGCGTGTCAACTTAGTTCTCGTGGTCGTGCGACGGCATTTAGCACGATTGCGTAAGAGGCGACCATAAGCCCTAACGCGCGTCGTAAATGGGGCATCTTGGAGAAGTTACTTATTGGAGCGAAATGCCTCTGCACTGGAGGTCACTTAGAACGAACCACTAAGCGAAAAGTTCTCCGGTAAGGGGTGTCGAAACATACCAATGGAGATAGTAGATGGCCTGGCATGGTTCTGCACTCGGTCCAAAGAAACCCCACTTAGGGTGTGATTTCACGCCCAGAGCCACATAGGCGAAAGGCAAGAGGTCACGACAACACTGGTCGTTGCATCACTGGATGGGAGGAGCCCAACTGAAATGATTAGGGGTGACCTCCTTGAAGAGGCGATTCAGGGGGAATGTAAATGGATGGCACCCTCCACTAGGGAGCTGATTGTGTCAAAGACGGCAATGTATTGGGGCTTCTTACTCACGGGAGTATCTAAGGCCTGGTATATTATCGCGCGTACAACCTGGGGAGGTCAGAATACTAACACAGTTAAGGCGAGATCGATAGCCAATGACTTGTAAGAGCACATGGAACTGAGATTTCGTCGCCCAATGTTGAAGACCCTACCCAAGGCAACCATAAGTCCTTTAAGTTCTCTATGTGGGTAGGAAATAAGACCTTAACTAGGAGGCAAGTAAGACCTACGAATTCCTGCAAATATAAGGAGCGCGAAGGAAGCTGAAACACTAAAAGATCACATCAGCGAATGAAAGATCATGCTGAGGAAAGTAAAGTTCGCACCCGAAATACGAACAAGCGCGAAGCAGATATATCCTTGTCCAGCTAAGTATTAATGAAACTCAAAGTAAGTTTTAAAATTTCTATATCAGCATAGCTACACAATATAATTGTTTAACAGGGATAGTATGTACCACAGACATAATATTACAGAAAACCCTAGAGTCATACCTTAGCTCGCAAATGACAAAATCTACATTAACCTTATAACCTAAGAGCAGTATTTACAAAGCCATAATCTTCCTTCAAAGATGGAAAGCAGAGGCAAGTATTGGGGATGTTAAAATTTATATGCTTCCCATCTCCTCAGTCAGATATGTATTTTCACAAAAACAAAGTGGCCAAAAGAATGACACAAAATATTAAACAATGAGGCATTTAGCTATATATACATGTCCTGTTTTCAAAATGATAACACAGGAAGAAGAACACAGATTAAAAGTCGTGTTCCCCAAGCTTGGGAGTGGCCAGAAAAGAACCATATAATAGAAGGAGTGTTTGAAAAAGAACGCGATCAAAGGGGAAGAATCTCCCACCCTAGGTTGCGAGACAATGGGAACACTACTAGGAGAAGACGAAGGAGGAGGTCCTTGTTGATCCTGACCATCCCCAGCAACATGAGATGACTGATGATCGCCATGACCATCACCAATAGCGACTTCACCCGCCTCATCTTGCCCAATGACGAGGTGTCAACACGCAAATAATATTTTCTACTTCTCTTTACCACTAGCAAGTAGTATAATGAAAGAAGGATCGTCCCAAGGGAGGTATGAAGTGGAAGTTGTTATACAAATATTCTTAGCAAAGAAGAATTTTGTTGTAGAAATTCTGAAAATCACAAAGTTGTATTCAAGTATGAGATGGAATTGATTAAGGATTCATTCTCGACCACAAAACATAAACCAAATCGATATATAACACGTTCTTCACATTATCTCGTTACTAACAACCCTAGGATAATTAGTACGCTCAACTATCCCGTTATTATCTCCTAAGCTCACCGGATACGGAAGCGCTCCACTACCGGATTCTACTTATTCAAGTTACCTAGAGGTACGCTTACTAGGTATGATTCAAACAAGTGCTCTAAGTTTTGTGAGATAAGATTTTTCCTAGTGATGAATTAAAAAGAATGAATCACCTACTAGTGTCAATTTCTACATATGGGTACTTAACAAAGTCCCATCATCAATACCTATATATTGCTACTTGTGTTTATCTTCTCTAGACAATTACGGGTCGAAGAAAATCTAAACTAGCGATAAGATTGTGACATAACTATTTAATTTCGAACTTAAACAATTAAGGAACAATCCATAAGCATTATTAGCATGGTAGAAATCAAACAATAACGAAACTTGTGAGAAAACGAGCTATTGCATATCAATTATAGGTTCATATTTCGGGCTTTGAAATCACCCTTAATAAAAAATTGTTTTAGCTACTCATAATTATTGAGTTCATCATAATAATAATAATTGAAAAACAAATAAAGAAGATGAAAATATAGCAAACCCTAGAATCGCTATCTCCAAAAAGCTCCGAGTAGAATAATAGAATACGTGATAATCCAAAGTTGTAGAAAACTTCCCTTTTGTATCTCTTCTTAGGTTAAGTCTTCAAAGGTCCAATAGATAGAAGTACTCCAAGCCCATGTGTGAAGATACCCATGTAGACAATTCGCACCAAAAGTGGTAGCCGGAAAGCTGGTTGAGATGCCGGAAGTTGACCGGGAAAGTTACCGGAAACCAACTCAGATGAATAGAAAATATGTCTCAGGTGTCCGGTCAAAGTTAACAGTCAGAGGTTAACGTTAACGGCCGACTAACGGTCAATGGTATGAGACTAGTCAAGGTCCAGTCATAGGCTAACTGAGTGAGTCAGGTCTGAGTCGACAGCTGACTGGTCTTGGCCAAAGGCCTGAGCTGTTGCCAGAGCTCAAACTCTGCTTTGCACTATGATTGCGCTTCATTCCTGCCCTTCATCTTGTACTTCTGCGACCAATCTTCCCTACCTGCTGTAGCTTATATCAAGCAGCATATAACTGCATTACAAACCCATTCTGCAGCTTAACTTATTCCCTGCAATTCTGACCAGCTTAACTTCAGCCAACACCCACTGTCAGACAAATTTAATCAATCAAATCTCTTATAATTGCCATTGCATCAGAATACCAGCTGCAATCATTTCTTCCACCTGCAGTAGTATCACTGGCACCTGCATTTGACACAACCACCTTCATCACTGCAATTCACTTTCAAGTTTCAATTCCACACACATAACAACCATTAACACCTGCAATTCCCTGTCACAGTCATACATCCCAGCATCATGAGTACCAGTAACACCATTTCAGTCTGCTACCACCTTCTGTTGCAATCTCAATCTCTCCCTGTCTAACTGCACAACCCATTTCATCTATCAAACCAACAACTACCCATTTCAATTACATCCATTCTATTCACCTGCAACTGCTTAATGACCACATCCATTTGCATCTTCTCTGGTAACAGTCACCACTTCCTTGAACCCACAGCAACAAACAAATCAACATCTCAAGCTCAGATCATCTTCAACTCAAATTTTTCCCTGGAACTCATATCAGCTCAACAACCCATAATAACACTCAGATTCAGGAATTTAACAGCAACACCCATCATCACTTCTTCCTTTTCGAACCCTAACATCCACACAAACCCCTATAGGCTTCAATTTCTCAAGCCTCAGAACTATAACTTCGATTTGAGTTCAAATTTGAGATAACCCCTGTCATAATCATTCATCTAAATCTGCAATTACAACATCTTCTGAGTCTCAGCTTCAAACACATAACCAGAACCCTTTTCAAAACCCTAATTTCTGTAATTAATTCACCAGCAGAAAACCCCCATTTAATCTTCTCTTCCACATCTCGTCACAGAAGAACAAATTCATCTCCAATTCTCTGTAGCGCCTGAATCTAGTTCATATGTTTCTCGATAAGCAGCTGTAAATTAATCAGCAACACAGCTTCTTCTTCCTTGTCTGTTCCTCCATCTCTCACTGTTGCAGCTCAAATTTCCCTCAATTCTTCTCTCAAGTCCAGAGCAAATCACCAACAGTAACACACCACAACCCTTCAGATTTGAACAGAAACCCTAACTCTGAATTTCTCGGATTCTTTTTCGATTCTTCACTGTATCTGTAAACTCTCTGTGCCGTCATTTCCTCATTTCTCTTTTCTGAATACTAGAAGAAAATGATTGAGAAATCAATTCCCTTCTGAATTTTAGGGCTGAGTAATGATAAGAAGTGTTATTGGCACCCAGCAAAATACAAGCCGCCAACTGACAACATTTAGTGACTCCACAGTAGCCCCTTTATCCTTGGCCGAGCTCCCAATAGCATTTGCTCCATAAATGACGCTTTTGCTCTTCTTTGAATTCTTTCACCAACAACATCCGTCTCTTACTTCTCAGATTCACTTCCTATCTTCAATGTCTCTTTATCACTAAAGTTGTTGTGCTTTTCAGACAAAAATTTGCATCACTAAAGATGACATACTTTTCAGACAGAGATGAAGAAATAAAAGCAAATAATGAGAAATAATCCGCCTCAAACAGCAGTTGCACCTTTTTTCCTTTTAAGCGACGTTTCTTCTTTTTTTTGTTCCTAATTACTCCAAAGTACCTAAACACTCAAAAGCAAACATAAGATACATGTTTTACAAGAAAACTTAGCAAAGAAAGCATAAACAATAGATAAATATCAAGGTGTTTTAGACACCTATCAACCTCCTTTGTGAACTAATCCTCGAATTCAGCATCATCTTCATCAACGTTCTCCTCGTCAGCTTCTTCCTCACTGCTGAACTTTTCTTCCTCGACAAACTCTCCCTCATCACTGGATCCGAGCTCCACAAACTCGTTCTCAGGCACGGGAACATCGGGAAAATCCCTAGTAGGAAGATTATTCTCGGTAGTGACGCAATCAGCAGTATCCCTAGCAACTCAATTACATGGCCTCTGCATATCGTGACCAGCATTAGTAAGTTGGGCTTTTGTGCGACGTTTCAACAACGCATACATAGCTTCCATAGTTTCCTTATACTGCTCAGCCTCTGTCCTCACGTGAAGAAGCTCATCATTCGCCAGAGAAATCTTTCCAGATAAATCAACTGCCAGCTTCGAAGAAGAACCATCACCACTCTTGAATGTCTCCAACTCTTGTTGCGACTTCTCATGCTCCCTCGTCAGGGAATCCAACTCAGCCTTCAAGCTTTTCTCATTTTTTGCGAAGAATAAAATATGTCAGAACACTTAAGAAAGAAAATAAACCATGAAAACAAAAATAAGATATCAAGGACACCTTCTTTATGTATAATCACAGAGTCTAGCGTCTTCTGGTGCTGGTCCACCCAACTAACATACTCAGCCGCTGCGACCCTATTCTCCTCAATCTCACCTAAGGCTTTATCAAAATCATCATTGGCTTCGATCCTAAGACGAGCTCAGATCTTCTCAAGAATCACGCGAAGTTCATGATTATCCCTTTAACAATTTTGAAGCGCCTCAGCTCCCTCTTCGATAGCCCCATTCTTTTCATCAATTAAGGCTGCCTTTTCAGTATTCAATTGTCTAATAATACCCCGGAAGCGTAGAGCATGAGACCTAGCAGGTCCTACAACTTCGAATAACTTCCTAAACTCAATCTTGAGATGCTCATACTTTTGCTTGTAATCTTCAGCGTCGTCTTCAATATCACTTTCCTCATTCTCAGCCAACACAAAGTCTTGTCTAAGAGAATTAAAATGTACTAGAAGAGCATCCCTATCTATGTTCGTAGCGACGGTAAAATCAGACAGACCGAAGACCTCTGCAAGGAACTTCACGACCCTCAACTAAGGAATTCATCCCTAAGACACTAACAGGAGGAAAGACAAGGGAGGAAAATGCGAAAACACACTTGTTAATAAATCATTCCGAACCCGAGCAGCCTTCACCGTGCTTACACTCGCCGACAACTCATTGTCAAGTCTATGGCGATCCTTATTGAGCAAGGAAACTTCGCCTTGAAGACTTGCGACTTCATCTTTAAGAGAAGATAGCTGAGAAGATTGGGCATGAACCATGTTCGCTACTTTGCGATAATCCTCAATTTGAGCGATAGTGCAACACGAATTCTGAAAGGCAACACGAATAATATCAATAGGGCGACCTAACCAACCAAGAGCAAAATTACCAGACAGGGAACTTATCAAATAGTTGAACGCGAGATGTTGGTCAAGGGAGAGCTTGGAACAAAACTCCCATCCATATTGAAAAGTGCCAGCAGAGGAATGTGGAGCGAGGTTCAATGCTAACTCAAGAGCAGCAGCAAGGCTGGGATCAGGCATGGAAAATCGTGCAATAGAAGCTATCTTGGAAGTAAAATCCATAGCATCACCCACGAGGGAAGGTTTCTCAGATGATGTCTCACGAGAAGAGTGAGTAAAACCACTCGAGCCCATTCCTCTATCAGAATCCGTAATTAAGAACTTCTCAATAGAAGATAAAACGACATGATCATCAATATTATTTGAGGCCAACGCATTGGTAGATCCCAAGTTCAAGGGGTTAACCACGTTAATAATGGGCTTGTTTTTCGACACACCCCTGGACCTGTTCCTTTTCTGGTTAGATTTACTAGTTTTCGCCTTCTTAGGTTTAGGAGGAACAAGAGAATCTTCGCGATCGAACTCCTTTTCGTCGCCCTCATCACCTTCTTCGCCCTCTTCTTCGTCGTCAGTCTCCTCCTCATCAAGAACATACTAAAAAAACAGGAGCGAAGGTTAGCAAACAGAAACAATAAGACACATACACGAAGCAACGATTCATCTACCTTTTTCGTACACGAAGGCCTTTTCCCTGACTTCGCCTTAGCAAGCTCCTTATTCTTTTTCTCAGCAGCAAGCTTCGCCTTTTTATCAAGCGAGATTAACTCTTGCACTTTCTATAAATTCAAAGGAAGCACATAAAAAATAAAATCATAAGACAAAATGAAATAAGGAACAGAGAAGAGTACATACCAAATCTTCCCGATCAGGCCAGTTGAACTTCCAAGGACAATACGCAAGAGTACCCTACCCTACAAGCGAAACATTTGGAGCAGCCCGAGGACTCCCATCCGGATCGCAACCCCATAAAAGCGTACCCTCAATGATCAGATAAAAATTCATCCATCTAGGTTCGCTAGAATGACTAAGAAGGGTGTTAGTGTTGCTATGCTGGTCCACAACCTCCATAAGCTTCTTCATGTTAGTCTTCAACTTCGACCTGGTCAAGCGAACGCCCCAGCGCGAGCCATCTCTAAGAACCCAATTTACAACATACTGCTGAAAGAAAGACTAAATAGTATAGTATGCAGGATCATATGGGTCCAATATATCTGGGCAGAGAGACTTCCCTACACCAGTCGCACGAAGTGAGAACTCACGGATGATGCGAATTACATCTCCACCCAACTGTTAAGCAGCCCGATCCATCTTCGCGATAATTTGATAAAACAAGGGAACCTCAGGGTCAAAAAGAGGAAGAGGAAGACCATCTTTTAGCTGCCCAAACGCGACAGGCATACGAGTCGCGCTCCATGAGCCCTCTAAAATCTTCTTTTCGCTCAAAGGGATAGCAGGCGATGAACCAGGTGGAACAATAATCTTAAAGCCCTTATCTTCCAGAATGGCTCGATAACTTTTCAAGGCGTCAACCCATTTCTTAGCAGGCTTACGTTTGGGGCTACTTCAAAGTATGGGGATGTAAGAACCTCAAGCAATAACAATGGCCGAGGAAGAAAGATCATAATCATATCATTGTAAACATTAAATGATTAACTGAGAACCGAGGCACAATCATATCATCGTAAACAGTAAAATATAAACTGAGGAAAAACTAACTTGCCCAGAAGATGGTGAAACAACAGCAGCAGAAGCAGACATATCTTGATCCGCCATGAAGTCAGAAATGAAGAACTGAAAAGACAAATTCAAAAAAAGAAAATGAACAGAGAAGGGAGAAGGAAGAGTAAGAAAAATAAAAACTTTCTCCTCTTTTACCTCTCTCCTAGATATTTATCCGAAGAAGAGCAGTAAAGACGTGCCGCTTAAAAAGGAAGAAACCCCAAACACGTGTAAGCAGTTACGCGGAAATTACGGCAGCATGTCGGGTAAGATATAGGAGACGAAAAGACAGGTCTGACACGAGGCATTGACCAGGGATTCTCGCATTATTCCACTTGCAGAAGAACAACGCGAGAAGAGACAAAATATAGGGGTGAAATATCGAACAGAGCTAGTCCACAGTCTCACCTCAACTGAGACAACCATTAGCACGAAGAGGATAGGAATTAGACAAAGAGTAATCACGCGTTAACAAAGAAGACGCACGAAGAGGAGCCACGCGATAAATGCAAGGCGACATTTACCAAGATGAGCACGAAGTAGCAACGCGAGAAGATAGTGACATCTTCCCAAAGAATGGAGAATGAGACAAACTGAAATAAGATCAGCTAACAAAGATTTTGCATGTGATCTTCAGTTGTCTTCTACTGATGTATTTGCCTATATAAGGATTCAAAAATGAAGAGAGAGGCAGGTTGCTAGTGAGAGAATTCAGTCAAGTAAGAGAACCAAGAACACTCATAGAGAAAAGAGAGAAGCCATTAAAGTTCATTCCAAGCTTTAGTTCTCCCATTGTGGTATATCAAATACTTTGCAATCATTGTAAGAACATCATATATTCAATATAAAGTGTTTAAGAAGGATCATATTAGTGTCAAGTGGTGTATAATCTCATTAACGTTTAAGTTGATTCTCATGACTTAGGCTTTTTGTTATTATCATCTCATTGAATGTAGCTATCGGATTTTCTGTAGTTACAGTAATCCCAGAGGAAAACTGTAAGATTGAAACTAGCAAATGCGGCTTTAAAAAAAGAGATCCTGCAATCTCGACAAAGTCATCAGGTAATATACAAATCCAATTTTCAAAATACGCAAGTTTCCGTCTGAATATTTCTTGAATAAATAATATATAAGATATTATCTTTAGCCTCTTGTATTTAATTTCTTTTCAAAATTTAGTTCTCTGCCGCATCTCACCCCGATCCGTCGCCGACAACTATGTCTGAATCGTCAAGAAGTCTCAAAACTAAAAAGGGAATGTTACCACATAACTGTTACTGTTTTGTGGCAATTCTTTTCATTCTTTCTTTTGCTACCCAAATTTTAAATCTTGTTGTCAGCAAACTTGAATTTCTTTTTCAGAAATCTGTTAATGCTCTAATACAAGGAGTTCCGAAGTTGAGAAGGTACGTCTTGTAACACGTTTTATCCATACATGAAATGAACTATGTATACATATATACATTTGAATTGTTTTTGGTTATCTATCAGTTTGATGAAACTGTTTCAATCATCTCATTAGTGATTTATTTTCTTGTCTTTAAATATAAGAATTCATGTTTTCAGACTACGGCTACTTCGTTACTAAAAGCAAATGTCCTTAAGAGGAAGAGATCCAGGAATGATATGTTGTTGAAGGCTTACCATTAGAAGGTAACTGAATATAGTTGTGGTCACTGGCTTACCATAATAGTTGAGTAATGAACCTATTGATGCAATCTCATATTCAATATTCCAAATCGGCTGCAAATACCTTGCTCAAAGATATTAAATTGGTATGGTAATTTTGACATATCCCATGTTTGAGTTGTAGTATTCTATGTATTTTTTTAATTATTTGTACCAGCTAATTGGTTAATGAGACATAGGGAAAACCTTACAAGTTATTGATAGGCTATTAGACTCTGGTGAGGTGGCAACTGAAAATGTTGAGAACACCAGCGAAAAATTGGTACATGATGTTCCCTTGGGTGAAGATAATTTCCATGTTCAAGTTCTGTATGCTAAAGATCCCGAAGCATTAGTCCCAATAATGTTGAAGATGAGATACTTACTGTCAGAGAGGCTATAGGGTCATACTTGCCGTGGCGCAAGTACTTTTTATTATTCTTTTTGTAGAGGAAGTCCAAGTACGATGGAAAGATCATTGAAGTAGAATGGATAAACTATGAAATGAAACATGAACATAGTCGGATGATCAACTTTACGAGAAACGGATATGTTTGATTCCATTGTTAAAGGGGTCGTGCTATCACGCACGACCGCGCGGGACCTGAATATAAGCTAGCAGTTTATTAACCGTTGGATTTTATTATCTACGGTTAGATTAAATTCAGTTTGTCTATCTTAAAAATGTACAACTAGCAAACTCATGGTATTAGTAATAGGTCCCCATAATTTATTTTTATTTATCATATGTCCTTGTCTTAATCTTTATCTCTTGTTCAGTATCCCTTAATGGGCCCACTATAATTAGTTTACGAATGAAAAAAATGATGCGATCTTCTCAATTCTTTCTTCTTCCTCTCCTTTAGATTATCCACGATTCTATATAGTATGTCAACCATTTTTTTTGGGTTGATTTTCTTGATTTCGGTGATGTCGAATATACATTTTCTCTTCTAAGATCCAATTAACCTATAGAAACGATGATAATTCTTTTCAAAATCTAGTAGATACGATTAAATTTCTTCTTTCACGATCAAAATCTAGTAGATACGATATTATCATATCGGTGACAGATCGAAATGCAGGAACTTAAGTGATTATAATCATTGAATACGTTAGGCCATGGACTTGATAGTATATGATCAAGGAAGCAAACATTAACAGAGAGAGCTAATTGAAATAATAAGATCACCCCCTAAAATTCTCCCTAATCACAACCAGTAACCCCAGGTAATTGAAATAATACAGGTATATAACTAATCAAAGAGGCATGTAATTAGGTTTCTCTTGAAAGTGCTATTAATGGAGAAATGGTTTCCGGTCAAAGAAGACACCATTGATTTTTAATGGGAGGATCTTTTTTATTTTCATTCATAAAATAAGGGACCTATCTATAATATCGTGAGTGTGCCAGCTATAGATTTTTTTAGGAAATTTTGGAAAGACATGATGACTTTAATCTCACCGTACGTGACGAAATCCAATGGTTAATAAGCTGCTAGCTTATGTAGACGTCCTGCACGACCATGCGGGATAGCACTGCCCTAACTTCTTTTTGTTTGTCAGCACAGTACTAAGGAATGCTTTTATATGAAATCTGTTGAACTTTTTATGTCGTGCATTAACTTGTAATATAACTTATGATCAGAAATTGTAGTTGCGTACTATATTTATTAAATCAATTGAAACATCAAATTATTATTTTTCCTATAGTTATTGTTATTTTGATGTTAGTTATCTCACTATGCGTATTACCGAACCTGTAACGTGAACTCACTACAAACTAGGGTGTAAGACGACAGTTTTATCTTGAAAATATTACCTACTATGACGGGTTCATGAGAAAACTGCTACCTTAGTACAAAAAGATCAAGTTTCCGACGACAGTTTTTATTAGAAGATGTTACCGTAACTTGTCAATGATGACAGGTTAATAAAGAAACTGTTATGTTAGTATAAGAAACTAAATTTCATATGACAGTTTTATGTAGAAATTGTTACCGTACGTTTACGAAAATGACAGGTTTACAAAGAAACTGCTGCCATATATATTCATGTCATATAAACCTTTCGTAACAGGGGCTTTGGTGACAGTGCAATTTTTTTTTCAAAACTGTCACATAAGTATTTTGGTGACATTTTTTAACTGTCACCTAAGCCCATTTTTGTACTAGTGATTGTTAAAATCTAAATGAAAGTATTTCTTACTTCAATGGTGCGCGAAGCTGGCACCTTAGACGCATTCTTCTTAGCTTTCTGATCCTTCTTATTCATCTGGGATCAAACGCGGTATTGAGTGAGACGAAAAGGAACAAAAGGGAAAGAAGTTAACAAAAAAGCGAAGTTAAAATTAGCATACCACGTCATTTTTCTCGGGCCATTTAAACTCCCAAGGTTTGTAAGCAGGAAGTCCTTCAGGAAGGGGAAGAATCGACCCATCAGCACCCCTACCAGTAATGTAAGGATCCTCTATGATAAGAGGATATTCTACCCAATGAACATCCTTTGATAAATGCGCAGAGTCATTGGCCAGGTTGTGAAAGTCAACATCCCGCATGATCTTCTCATGTTCTGCGAAACTGTCCGCCCTCTTCAAGCGAATGCCCCAGTGAAACTGTTTGTTCTTTACAATAAAAACCTCATAATGTTTGAAGAAGTTATCCACAATATAATCTTCCTTGTTGAAAGGATTCTTTACATACTGAGGATATGAAGATTCTAATCCCACCGCGCGACGAGAATATTCCACCATTATCATAATGCAATCAACGCTCAGCTGGAATATGCCGCGTCCGAATTTAATGTTTGATTGAAGTTCATAGAAAAGAGGAATTTGAGGATTGTAAAGAGGAACGGGAAGACCATTAGAAAGTTGCCCAAGCGAAATAATGATTTTCTGAGCATTCCATTGATCATATGAAAACCATTCAGGTCCAAGTGCAGAAGTAGGTTCTGATCCAGAAGGAACTGATAGTGTGAAACCCCTAAGCTCAAATTCAGCCTTCAATCTGTTGAACTCCTTAAGATTGTTCCAACCGGGTTTAGGAGCCATTTAAAGAATGGGAATGGAAGATAATCAGGTTAATCAAGATCAAGATGATCAAGATGATAATGAGGAAAGACAAAATTCGAGAATGAAGATCGAAGAAAGAAAGTGAAGAAAAGGGTGATAAAAATAATTAAAAGAGAGCGCGAAAGGAAAACGACAATCAATCAAAAGATTGATGAAAGCGGAAGAACAGAAGCAGAAAAGGAAATTTACAAAGAAGAGAAGAGAGAGGAAAGAAAGTAAAAAATAATATTAAAGATAATGTATTAGGGTAAATAAAGGATTCTCTCCCCTTTTCCCAAGATATATCCTCTCACCAAGGCATTGATTAGATACGGATATGAAGAGGCGGTTATCATTAAAAAGGGAATCTATCAGGGACGTGTCAGATGGTGAATGGTAAAACCACCACGTGTAGACTGTCATGCCAAAATTCCAGAAAAATGTCAGTATGAAGAACAGATGAGTTGGTGCGGTGAGATAATGAGTGGGAATTTCTCTTACCGCTCTTTCTCTCAAAAAAACGATACGAGAAGAGGCAAAATGTGGATACAAAATACCGCACAACCATTGGTAACGCGTAAGAGTTCATTTGGCAACAAGCGAATATGACGCGTGAAGCATACTTCTGCTGACGAACATGATGACGTCACCAAGTCACACCAAAAGTGTGAAGATCAACGCGGTAATTAAAAGGTGAACACGGCAATATAGAAATCAGGGCGGAGTTGACGCACTCCAGATTCGAAAACAGGGGCTTTATTAGCTGTCCTCCACTATTTAACCCCTATAAAAGAGACAAAAAGCCATTGTAGAGGGGGAGATCTTTGGGAGAGTTGAGATAAGAATTTTAGGAGAGAGAAAGTAGTATTGTTCATTAAGTTAGGGTTTCCATTCATCCTTTTTGTATTTTTTCAACCTTTAATGAAATGATTTAGAGTTCTTCTTATGATGTTCTGAACATTAGTTCATAGTTTTACTTGGGTGTGGTTGTAGGATTTCCTGCAACTACAGAACATGCTTCTTTTGTTTCATATTGTTTCCATTTTATCTAGTCGGAATGTGCATAATTAAGTCACAATATTTCAGTGGATATTTCCTATAAAGAGAGTGTTGTCACTATTTCTAATTGTAATCCCCGTAAACCAAGGTTGCACGTACGGACACGCCAGAACAGGGTCCTGTCGTAATTGTGTCCAGTGTCTGTCACCAATTTTGATCTAAACTATAATCACCTAACAAAAATTCCCTTGTTCATAAACACAATAACTTGGTCCTCAAAGTGAACTATATGTGGCATATAGTCTCATGTCTAAGTGGTACAAGTCAACCTCTGGCAAACTTCTATTACTCGTCCAATGCAGCAGCCTAACTTATACCGAGCCATGAACTAAGCTTGCAGACTTAGTAGAAACTCGAAAAACTAATCTCGAAATTCTTTTCTCGATCCACGCTCACCGTATTTTTTATGCCTGCCCTTTTTCCTCTGGACCTCTGGTAACACCTCTTACATGCTATGGTGCACACCAAATTTCTATTACTCGTACCCAATGCAACAGCCTAACTTATTCCGAGCTATGAATTAAGCTAGCATCCTTAGCAGAAAGTTATTCTAGGAACTCAGTCCACGGGCCAATTTCATAATTATTTCAAATTCTAAATTTTTTCCACATAGTCCATTGTGCTACCTATTTTTTCAGGGGTATAATTCTCAAGCGAACTAGAATATAACACATCTAAAAAACCGTGCCTTGTAATTTTACAAAATTTATCTCGTTGGAAAGCTTTTAAACAGATCTACACAACGAGTACAAATAATAGTTATCAAATTTAAGTTTTTTACCGAAAAGTAGGCGGTGATTGTTCTTTTAAGAATTTTTTTTGAAAACTTTGTACGTAACCATTATGTGGCTATCACAAAGAATGCATACCACATTATACAGCTACCACAAAGGATGCATAACATATTATGTAGCCATATTTTGGTTCATGCATCCGTTAATTTGTTACGCAACCACTAAAACGATATATATACTTTTAGAAATATTATACGAACAAAAAAAAGAAGATAATTTGTTACGCAACCACTAAAACGATATATATACTTTTAGAAATATTATATGAACAAAAAAAAGAAGAAAATGTATAACGAATTATACAACCACCACGGAGGCATAACTCATAATTTAGCTATATTTTAGTTCATGTATCCACTAATTTGGTTATGAAAACCACTAAAACAAAAGGATGCATAAAAAATTTTGCAAGTATTTTCTCAACTGTATAACAAGTTATGCAACTATTTTTGGTTGATTTCAGTGCTTACAAAAGTATTGATACATAATAAGTTATGTAACCATTTTCTCGAGTGCATAAAAGATTATGCAACAATTTTTTTATTCCGGTGCTATAGTGTTTCTACAATGCGTTATGCAGTATTTTCTCGACTGCATAACAAGTTATGCATGCATCTTCTTAGGTGCATAACAAGTTATGCATTCATTTTTTTGGTTGATTCCAGTTCTAGCAAAAAAAGTTGATGCATGACGCGTAATAATTAAAATCATATTTGCAAAAACCTAGTCTATCAGAATCTGTATTCGCTCACATTCTTAATTACATATCAGATTTCAATCAATAAAAATTCTAATTCCACTGGATTCTAATCAATCCTAGTTCAAAACCGAACCTTAATTTCTTATAAACCCTAGTTCCCCAAATCATGATTACAGTATCAAACAACTAGGTTATATTCTCAATAGCCCGAGGAAAACCGAATCGAAGCGCAACGAAATCACAACAACTTCACGTGAAAAGGATGGAATTTAACCTAGAAAACCACTGAATCAGCTCTACTCATTGAAAATTGAAATAAGATCACAGATTTAAAACCTAAAAAGGGAATCACTTTGAATCTTCTTCAAAAAATCTTATCAATTAACGACAACGAAATGATTATCCTCGATTAGTTTCACCATGTTATCTTGGAAAAAAAAGGTTATCATAAAAAAGATAAGACGAAGGAAAAAGAAAGTCACGAATAAAAAAAACGAGGAAGAAGAAGCGAAGAAATAATTTTAGAAAATATGGATGTGAGGGAACTTTTTACCCAGAAAATGGGAGCGCGCGTGAAGTTTTCCGCCTGTGGGTTTCATGGTGAAAAAATCTAAGAAATGGGTTTGATTGTAGTTCCCACTTTGTCTTAACCTAAAACAAAACATCACTTGAGTATTAGTTATTTGAGTTGATGTTTCGTTAGCCGCATTCGTACCATTAAATAAGGTGTCATGGAGGTATAGTGTAAAAGTTTTGCATGGTAATTTCTTTTTGGAGAGTTTGTTGTTGCGAGCAAAGACAGACTGATTGAGTTAGGAGTTAGGTGAGGTTGAATGTGGATTAAACAAATCCAATAACCATTTTTTTAGTGGACAAGAAATGATGAACCTCTTAATGTCTATTAGTTTCCATAAATCAGTCATTCTAAAATGGGGTGTATTTTTCATTTGCTTTTGGAAAAACTCTCAAATGGTGGACATCACCCGACCCATATTTAGTTCATAAAGACTCTTCGTAATTTTGCACATACATTAAATTATCTGAAAATACCATACTTTGAAGTTTGAACAACTATACAAACTTTATTTGTCACGCGTGCTATTTTACAGCAGAACTGCCATGCATTTTACTACCAGACAACTTTATATTTTCTATTTTTAGTAAGAAAGGGGAGTTGAATTAATCAAAAGAAAGTTCACAGATGGTAACGAATGATAACAAATGAGTATCCTTTCTTTTCTTTTCTGTTTTAATCAACTACTATCGGCAAACTTTCATAAATGGGTAGCGACTCTCAAGTTTGAAACCCATATTTAAGTTTGAGGGAAAACCCTTGGACACTCTCATATGGACACAATCATATATATAATTTGCGTCATTTATGGAAATATATAATCTTGGTGGCGGATCTTGGTATTAATATCCACATTAATGACATTTTTCTATATTAAAAGACAAGGCACAATAACATTTAACTAGATTTTGTGTCCGTGCTACGCACCGGGTGGGCCCGAAAACCATCCACAATCATTCTTTTTATTTTTAGCCATATTTTTGGTTTGGTGTGATGTGGCTTCTGTTAGAGCATAACTCGGTTGAAAAAACCAAGCGTTGGTATGTCAAGTTTGGTTGTCATATTTTAGTGAATCAAAACTCATTTAAAGAGTCGCTTGATTATATACTAGAGTCAACTTCGTATAGGTTAGCTTGAAAGTGTTAGGACATGAGACTTACAAGTATTACATGAAGACTTGAAGAATGTGAAGAAGTATGCAGCTACAACGACAACATCATCCTTCCTCTTGAGGTTAGTAATATTTGACTTGAACTGTTTCATTCCCTAACGTATCTTTCAAGTCGTGCATATTGAAAACATAACTGCGAAGCTGTGTATGATACTCTAGTTAGACATAGTATTAAGGAATACAATACGAGGTTTATTGCTTAACCATTAAACTTTGTATATAAGACATCGACATGATCATATGAATGCTATTATGATTATGTATGTGTATGAGTGAAGATTTCATCCTAGGAAACAATGTTTTACATTCGTTTAGAGGAAGCAAGTTCATAAACTTGTTTTGTGAATCGAAAGGGAAATCGCTAGGCTTATTGGTATTATTATTCATTGCAAATCTATTTTGAATTACCAATATGTGTGTTTAGTATAACCGCTCATAAACTTGTTTATGTATCTTGGTAAAACTATTCACAAGGCCTGACTTATGTATTGGTATGACTTTTATTAGTGAAACCGACCTTAAGTAATCACTCAAGATGGTATGATCGATGCCTTGTAAATAACAACTTTTATCTAGCCATTGGGGAACTGATCCTAGTAAGAGGTGCAACAAATTTACAAGAGGGGAATCGATCCTTGTAAGAGGTGCAACACGTTTTTAGTAGATGGGGGAACTGATCCTATGAACATGTGCAACAAGTTTGTAGTTTTGGGGGAACCGATCCTATGGACATGTGCACCAAATACAGGTAGTTAGCATAAGTATGTGGGGAACCGATCCTAGTACCTAGTCAACCGAGTTTTGGTAACTAGCGTGACTATGCACAGTACTCACATGGAGGTAGAACCGAACTTGTTTTGGTAGAACCGTGAAACCCATGATTGGTGATTTGATAGGATAATCAATCACATAGTTCTTGGAAGTCAGATGAACCAATTCTAAATTCGTTTGGAAGTGTGGCAAATCGGTTCAAAATTGTAAGTATGAAAAAGGACTTGCAAAGTAAAGATGTCGACATACTTTGAACATGTGCAGTAACTCTTATCATTAATTGTTCAAAGATATTCCTTAATAACTAAAGGAAAATCCCATGATCGAAATAAGTTGAGAATCTTTTAATTAAGATTTCTTAGTTTTTATATGCTATTTAATTTCCAGCAATTAAATGCATATCTTTAGAAAATAATAATTAGTAATGTGCATTTACTGATTATAGATTTTTCTATTGGGATTTCGGTCAATATTTTGGCAGTGCATTTCCAGGAGTTATGAAAACCGATTTTTTGTTTATTGCATATCTTTGAGAATATTCGGTTTTGGAAATTATTTGGTGTCTAAACTTCCTTGTCTATAAATATTGAAGTTTGCATTTCTAGAAAACTAATCCTTAGTGGTGCAAAACTACCTCAGTTGTGTTGTTACTGGTGGAGCCTCCTATCGGAGAAAAAAGTACCCTAATTAGGAGAAATCTCTTACGACCTCTCTGTTAAAGACTTCTTTGGGATTGAGAAGCTCTATTAGTACCGTTGTTTGGAAACTAGATAACTGTAGTTTATTTTAGTTTTCGATTGATTTGATTAACGGTTGTTGAACTTTGATTGCACCTAGTTTGTTTATGCTTGAGAATATTCTCTTCTGATATAAGATTCACTCAAACTAGATCGAAGTTTCGACGGGGATCTTTAGACTGTTTGTAGATCTAAAGACGTCTTGTGATAATCCAACGTTAACAAACTCTGTTTTGTGTATGATTGATCACAAGAGATTCAAGTTGATTGTGTGCAGGTGCTGATTGAAGATCAAAGAAGATTTGAACACACGGAGATTTTTTTGGGTTCATAATCTTTGGTGTGCACAATACTTGTTTCGGCTGGAAAGGGATCCAACTATAATCGGTTTATCTTTGTGATAGATTGGATTGATTAGTTGAGTAGATCGGCATCAATACACTTCTTTGTGATTAATAGTATTTATTGCATAGTCTAACAATTACTTCGGTAGTTGTTGAGAGATTGATCTAAGGACCCTACAAAGGAGTTTATTTGTTAAATGGAAGAGCCTTTGTCAGACTCATATCACGTTGTTTGAAAATAGTTGTTATCGAAAAGATTTGTTGTTCCTTTACTGTTTGGAATACGAACCAAAGGAATTGTTCCATGTGCGTGACTTACTGCAAGTTGGAGGCGTAGGGATACTGAGGAAACTAGGTGAACTATAGGTTTAGTTGCTTGGTCTCAACTATACGAAGTTGGTTTGATTTTGTATAGCGACTAAATTCTTAGAGTATTCAATTCTGGACTAGGTCCCGGGGTTTTTCTGCATTTGCGGTTTCCTCGTTAACAAAATCTTGCTGTGTCTTTTACTTTTCTATTTCCGCAATTATAATTGTTTTATTATAATTAGAAGTAAAATACAGAAACATTAATTCCTATTTTACTTGATAGACAATCCCTAGAGTTTGGTTATGTCCGAACCTATTATCATGTAAACATACTTCGTTGTTGTATTGTCTCGATCTCGTATCCATAGACGATCACACGAAGTGTGAACCGATTAGTTGTATTGTCTCGACTCAGTCCATAGATCACTTTCATAAAATGACTTATAGGTGGAAAAGTTTTAGATTGAGGTATATTTGGGTACCCTCGTCTTTTCAGCTTCGCCTCACCCCGTCGTGCATTTTTATTTGGTGTCGTGGCGCGGCTTCGCCTCGTCCCCTCCCGATGCATGTGTAGGATTTTTGATTTGGTGTGGCTATTGCATGATTGGCTTGACTTCGCCTCGCCCCATCATGAGATGCATGCTTAGGATTTCTTATTTAGTGTGGTTCAGCTTTGCCTCACCCCGTCACGATGCATGCTTAGGATATTTGAACTATTTTATCAAACCAATACCAAGAATAAATCATATTTTGTCGTTCCAACAAAGAGAAACCAATACAGCTTCACATGAATACTATACATAAGCAACCGAATAACATTATAAATAAATGAGATCCACTTGAGCCCAGTATATGCCATCATAAGCATGTAAGGTTTAATTTAGTCTGCTCAAATAACCACGCTATTTGTGGTAGTCGAACCCACAACTACATGGTTGAGAACCATGTGCTCTGCCATTTGAGCTAAGACAATAAGTACCAAACAACTGTTTTTCTGCCGATAGATGAGTGTAATGTTTTGAGACAACTACTGCTTCAAGTTCAAAGTAGAAGGCTGAATATTCTTGGGATAGGGGTGAAACTTAACCACTTGCTTCTGGATTCAATAATGGAGAAAAATTAGAGAGCCTGGCCCACTTAAGGTCTTCCATATCTACAAAGAAAGAATATATATTTACACTTGGTCTGAACCTTAATTTCCCCACTTACCAAAAAATTACAGTCCAATCTTCATAAGGTTACTTCGATAATATTCTTTGACTAGGGGTGTGCATAAAATACGGAACCGCGGATTTTATCCGCAACCGTCCACAAAATTGCGGGTGAAAACAAATCCGCAAGAGTCTATGGGCTGGACACGGGTGAGTTTTCAAATCCGCAAAGTTTAGCGGTTAGGTTGCGGTTGGTTTTGTAAATCCGCGGATTAACCCGCACCGTAGATTATAACAAAAAAAGATAAAGCCCGGCAAAACAAAGCTTATGAGCCTTCAGCCATGTATTCTGCTATTTAACCTAACAGAGTTTGCTTTGAAATGAAACGAACTGAAGTTCCCCTTCGCTCAATTTCATGTTAGTATCAGTCAAAATATCTTTTGATTTTTTTAAATGGTGTTCATATCTACATTATGGAATTCTCCTTTCGACTTATTAGTCCCTGAATACTGATTCTACTCCAAATCAGTTACTTTGTTTTTCATTATTATGCACGCAAGTTGTTTGATGAAATGCCTAGCATAGCATGTCCAAAAATTCCCTCATCGGTTTTGTTTGTTAATTTTTTTTTTCTTCTGACTAAATCCGTGGTTAAACCGCATCCGGTCCGTATTACCCGCTGATCCGCGGATGTGAAATCCGCGGGTGATTGGGCCGGTCACGGTTCAATTTCCCAAATCCGCAACTTTGACGGTTTGGTTGCGGGTGACCCCTAATCCGCAACCGTCCGTCCGTTGCACACCCCTATCTTTGACTGATACTAAATCTCGCAGAACATAATTCAGACCTTGAATCCCAACACGATTACCACAGAAGGAACCAATAGTCTCATGCAACTGACTAAACCATGCGATCCTCGATTTTGAATAGTCCATGCGTAGTACTATATACGCTTCTCATATTTCACATTGGGGCTCTGGTCAACGGTACAACATCACTTAATATATATAGATAACTCAAAGTGTCTTTGTTTTTCTTTCCCTGAACATTAGCAGCAAAGAGAATTAAAAACCATACTCCCACCGTTGAAATTTTCCAAACCCAATCTAATGCAACTCCAAAAATATAAAATAAACTGACAAAGATAGAAAATACAAATAGTATTAAAGCTTAAAACCGTCATAATCAGTTACAAAATAGCATAACTTAAACAGAAGGGACACGGGGAGAGTAAAACATAAGAAAAAGTACATAATCAAACTAATGAACCAAGAGCTGCAAAAAAGAGCGAAAGTCAGGCGACGTTGACAAAAGTCAGAGTCGAGAATTTTTCATCTTCTTGAGGTTCTCGATCATCATTTTCAGGTTGATTCAAACTTATTTTTTTATTATTGGTTTGTTGTTATGATTGAAGGTACTTAGTTCCGTTATTTTCATCCTCTTCTCTATGGATGATTCTGAATCTAGGGTTTACGGTGAACACCGTAGATCAAGAAATAATTTGAATTTTTCAAAAGTTGATGTTTCTGCCTTACCCTCAGTTGGTAAGAAAGGTAATGATCCATCGATTTCTCTACCTGATGACCTTGTTGATGAGTGTATTTCTGAATGGAGATACAGTCTCATAGGACGATTAGATTCTCAAAAATTAAAGTTTGAAGATGCAGCAAAAATCTTGAAGGAACAATGGAAACTTAAGGGTAGATGTCTCTTAGTACCTTTGGGTAAAGGCTTCTTTGCTATTAAACTTGATAGTGAAGAAGATAAGGATTATGTGTGGAATGAAAAATCTTGGAAGGTACAAGATCAATTTGTAAGGATTCAAGATTGGGAACCTAATTTTAAACCAGAGAATCAGAGGATGTCTACTGCATTTGTGTGGGTTAGATTTCCAGGTTTGGGTTTAGAGTACTGGGATGAGAAGGTGGTTATGGCTATTGGGAAGGGGATAGGCAGACCTATTCAGGTTGATGATGCTACGTTGAAGAAACGATTTGTATTATATGCCAATGTGCTGGTGGAAGTGGACTTTGCAAACCCAATTCCTGATAAAATTTGGGTAGAATCCAAACTTGGTAATTTTTATCAATCTGTTGTTGAAATTCCCAAATCTCCAAAGTTTTGTAACCACTGTCGCATTGTGGGACATTTGGTTTCTGAATGTCGCACTAAAAGAGAAGTGGATCAGAAGAGTGCTAATGAGGTTGAAAATGTAGTTGGTTCTAGGAAGGTTTATGCTAGAAGAAGAAGAAGAAAAAATAATGATAAAGAGATTAATGATTAAGTGTTGTAGGAAGGTGAAATTCCGATGCAACTTACTGTCAGAGGGGAATCGGTTGGGGTTACTAATAATGCAGTTTTGGCTAGTAATCGAGTTGAAGAAGTTGAGGAAGATCTCCATTCAAAACAGGGTGAACGTTTCTCATCTGCGTCGCTCCCTTTGAACCAGTGTCGTGTCAATTCCCATAACAGGTTTCATGGTCTTGAAGATGAGGAAGAGGTTGCTACATCTCTGTTAACTTCTTCGGAGGCTGAGTTAAATAACTTTAAACCGTCCTCATCTGAACCAACTCTTGCACAAATTAGAAGAGCAAACTCCAAAGCCAAAGCTTCGGGTCTTTTTCCGAATGGCTCTCTGAATACAAAAAAGAAAGGTAATTCGTGTAAATCTCTAAATGATCCTAAAATTATTTCAGCTACCGTCCTCATGGAGTCTCTATCCGTGGTGGGACTGAGCTTTCCTTCGTCAAAGAATGACCGACAGTCTATGTTTGATAGTCTTGCGGATAATCATAAAGAGCTGAACATAGTGGATATTTGAATTGATTGTTTATGCTCTTCTTATGTATTAGGAGGGTATGCATTTCGATCTTGTGTTTTGGCAGTGCTCTCTCAAGTTCTTTTTTGATCGAAGTTCTTGGGATCTCTGGTCATTCTCTTTAAATTTTAGTTTTTTCTTTTTAAGTTGTCTTTGCTTTGGGCTATGAGCCTTTCTTTAGTTGTAAATGCTTGCACACGGCTTGTGTGTTTTTCAATTTATTATCTTTGCCGAGGATAAAAAAAAAAAGTATATGTCAATATTTTTTTATTTGAATTTGAAAAATCCTTGCTGTTACGGCACTGCTTTGATTTGGTTTCTTAGTACCAAGATGCTCTTTAACCCAAACCTGATGGGATAACTTCTGGCATAAAATGATTCCTACGTTGTTTCCCCGGTGTTCTGCAAAAGGGTATATATTGAGTAAGCTAAAGTCAAACTGATTTTGTTCTTCAAAGCAGAAATGAAAAAAAAAATATTGAAGGAAAAAGCACACGACAACAACTCTAATCAACCACAATCTTGCCATAAACCAATCTATCTTGAGTAACCACAACTGCTTTCCAATCTTCTTTCTTACCACTTCAGTAAGGTAGGTAGCTCTAATAATCCAGATCTTTCTCCTGACGTTTTTTATATTATTCCTATTGTGATTACTAATCACGATAATAGTTTCTGATAAAGCAGCCAATTAGTGAAGAGATTGGGGAGATAATCTAGGGGATGCCATCTCGGAGTTCATCTGACCCAAGTGTATATCAAATTGATTTCTATCAATCCCAATGACACCATGAGGGTAAGGTGCAAAGGATAATCCCAAACAATTGCCTTTAAAACAAAAAGTACTGCAATCGCATAAGCATAATTGCATTTTACATAAGTTGATCAATAATCGCTTTTACTTACTACGCCCTTAAGAACGATATCGGTTTCAGTATCACTATTTGGTAAATAACTCCAGGGCAGTCAATCAAGAAAATCCGCTTCGTAAGAGTTATGTATTGCCAGACTTTCGTTTCTCGAGGTACCGAAGCAACCTTGCCCACTTTGAGTAAATATTAAAAATCAAATATTTCCGACCTTTTGAAATAAGGAATCAGTAAGTGCCACAATGACTACCATCATCAACCACACTATAGATGTAATCTACCAAGACATCTAAATCAAGCATCATACTTCTCAACTACTTTGCAAATCACATACTGTATATTACACTTCCTCCCAATGACATGGTGATCTAAAACTTCTACACTGATCATAATATAAATCCTCATAATACTAAATTTGTTAACTATTGAAATTCGTGGGTAATTCGTAAAAGCAACAAAAAAATCATCAATCATAAAAAATAAAAAATAAGAATAAAACGGATTGAACTTACACTTTGTTGATTTACTGGTTCAATCAGAGAGATATCCGAATGGGGATTTGGTACAAGAAATGGAAGTTGATTCTCCTGCTTCTTCTTCAATGGAGTGAAATTTCATTTTAATCGATCTGTTTTTCATTTCAAGTGGATCATGTGGTCGTCACAAAAAAAAAAAAAAAAAAAAAAGAGGGATCATTTGCATGAAAAATAAGGATGATACTTATCTAAGAGGATTCAATGGTGTTGCATACCTCCAGCATTTCTATGACCAGCACCAGGATTCTTTCATTGCCCTAAACGTCCATGGGACATAGCTTTTTCGGAAGTCATATTGGATGGTGTCACACGCCCATTTAATCGCCTAAAATTTTCATGGGACATGACCGGAAATACAATGTGGTTCAGTGAATCAACTTCACCCACAAGTACTCAGCCTTGCACACTTGCACCAAAGTATGCATCTAACTTCACTCTAAAGGATTTGCACAACGAAAGTCTTTCTTCTTTCTCTCTAACTCTTCATGCCCCCATAAGCATAAGAGGTTCTGCCATGTACTTAAACAATTCTCACAAAAATTAGCAACACAATGAACACAAAGAATACTGCAACAAACCCATTTTATTGCACTAAAGGAAGATTACAAAACTTGGCCATCACATGGACCAAAATAGGTCATTCACCCTCTTGGTGAATGCCTTGTTCCCTCACAACATAAGAACTCTCTCCTCTATGTAGCCTACTGATTTTCCCACTCCTTAGGACTATTTATACAACAGATTTACTATCCAAAACCGTGTACCACACTTGCACACGCATGGAACAGCCATGTGTCCCATAAGGTAGTTTTCCTAACCTCCATCTTGCTTTTCAACTGCCAACTGTTGTGTTGTCTAGCCAATTGATGCCACACCTGTTCTTGGTGGTTATGAACACTCCCACATGGTTATAAACTCCTTATATAACCATTCTACCTTGTCTCGCATCATTGGAATGCTTGTGAAGACCGTAACCAACTCATAACCATCACTTGAGCCGTATTGCACAGCTGTTGCACTGTAAAAAATTCTTCCTTGCTCCAATGCTCAGCCATCTTGGCCCTGCATGCTTATCTCTCTAAAATAATGCACGGACAATCCTTGTGCTTCAATCATCGAGGCCAACTCTTTAAGCTCATTCTGGTTGTTCATGCGTTATATGCTTCACTTTGCCAATTTGCTTGACAATAATAATGCCACTCTTGCATTACTAGCTTGTTTGCACTGTCCAATCTTTGGCCATCCTTGAACTAATTTCATAGAACAACTCTTGGCCTATTCTACCATCTTGCATCATCCTTGAGTTTGGGCCAACTCAATTCCACGGATATGCCTTAATGCCAACATCGCATGTTGCATCTGTCACTTTGGCCTCGTCTTGCCTTTCCCTCAATGAAGATTCATTGTGTCGTCCAATAAGATTCATTACTTAGCCAAATTTCTTTACAATGTAGCACTACCTTTGCGCTTCACTGAACCTGTAGGGTTCTGCCATTCTTAGCACTTGACAGTCTATGCAGTGTTGTGCAATCATTGTTGGACACTGACTTGTCCTGCAACACTGTAACGCGCAATCATTATGCTTACTTTCCGGAACGGTCATATACGTCCCCTACGTAATCCGTTCAATGCCCTCGTTGAACGCAACAAAGTATACTCGTTATACTTGTTCTTTGGCCTTGTACACTTCTGAGCCTATCTCAGAATCAGCAAACTTGCTTGGCCTTCTTTGCCAATACTTTTATGCCTAGTACTATATGCCATCACTTAGATTACTGCCTTTCCATTGATCCTACTGACTTGTATTGTCGTTGTCACATTGGACTACGCTCAAACTTCAACTACAATCGCATATCAACACCCAAATGCAAACTGGAAATTCATCTTGCCAACTCTCTGAATTAGGCTTGAATTTCACTTGAATCATTTGTGCATAAGTGTACAAAAGTAATGATTCTCCCCAACTAATCACCAATGATCATTTCCATAGTCTTATGCCTTCACTTTCCGATGTTAGTTGCACCACACAACATAACAGGACTTATACAAGACCCGGCCTCATTCTTCAATCATATGCGCCTACGCCAAATTATGCCATGCCTTAAGGTATGCATGCTATGATTCCATACCACTCTGGTATGCACCACAATCCATAGCCTTTGCTTTCTTCAGCAATGCAACAAAACTTACACTAGATTTGGCCTCCAAATCATATTGTAAATTACGCCTCCTAGCTTTGCACCATTTGTATGCCAAAGAACCCGCACCATGCTGTTCTTGGCTTGCATTATCGCTACACCTTGATTAAAATGCATGACTTTGATATAATCATGACTTAGGATACCAGGGACATCCCACCGTCACATTAGACCAGGCATTCTCTTCACGCGCCTTTGAAACCAGCAATTTAAGAATCACTTGCTTTTTCAAACTGCTACGCTTTAATATGGCAGAAAAACAACATCACGTTCTTCCAAACTATGAGTTACTCTTCCATCTTCATTCTTGCTGCGTTACTCCATGCTATTGCTGCCAAATATCATCGCACTTCCACATAAATCTCAACAGCAAACTCGACTATGCCACCAACTCTTCTATTTTCTTCTTTCACTTTCAGCGTCTTCTATTGAATATTTTGGCTTAATATGCTATGTAGCATCTTCCACAGAACTTTCGCTTCAAATACCCTCATTCACTACTACCTTACATAGAGAGATAATTCCCAACACCAAGGTCCACTCGACCCTAAACTGAAAGTATACTCAAACTTGAGCAAATACTCACGCCAACTGATTGCAACTTGTAAGACCTAACAAGCCTTGCAATATTCAATTTCATCTTCGATTCTAAGAAACAAAGGAAGCGAAACAGCACCTAATGTCCCCAATATAGCAATTCACTTTGCCACATGCACCCTTCTACTTATCAACGTTCTTATACATTTAGTTGAATACTCCTTCAAACTGATGCTATCATGTTGCTTTAGCTGTCATGAAGATTTCTCCAAAAATGACCTCATGCCATTCTCATGCATCACCACTACTTTGTTCTTATTTTTCTCGCATCCACAATTTGGCCTAACTTGCACTTCCAAACGCATTATGCATATTGGCCATACCCAAATCCCATTTGGCGAATGTTACTATTGCATACCTGCTATGCCAATTAGCACCCAGATCTTGACACAAACTTGTGCACCTTTGCACAACATGAACGGACTTAACTTGGTGATTCTGAGCATCACCATAGAGCTCAGCAAAGTCATATCACTCAATGACTTTCGCGGAAAAATCTCTTTGGACAATTTCAACAACGCCATAATCCTTGTAAATGAGGCACCATTGCCTACGTTCCATGAAGAAAGAATGCAACATTCTTTTTCAAACTTCGAACTCATTTTTTTACTATCCATGCACAACTGGTTACTCTTGTCTTTCCCCTTCTCCAAAATCAACTTCAGTAGCAACAATTTTTGATTTGCAGTTGACAAGAACATCCGCTTGTGGTTTTGATCAAATGCAGGTCTTTAGACATAACCTTTTCCAAGCATATTGATCCCACTCATAAACCAGGTGCAAGAACACCCCTTGTGCTTCAATCATCGAGGCCAACTCTTTAAGCTTATTCTGGTTGTTCATGCGTTATATGCTTCACTTAGCCAATTTGCTTGACAATAACAATGCCACTCTTGCATTACTAGCTTGTTTACACTGTCCAATATTTGGCCAGCCTTGAACTAATTCCATACACCAACTCTTGGCCTATTCTATCATTTTTCATCATCCTTGAGTTTGGGCCAACTCAATTCCACGGATATGCCTTAATGCCAACATCTCATGTTGCATCTATCACTTTGGCCTCGTCTTGCCTTTCCCTCAATGAAGCTTCATTGTGTCGTCCAATAAGATTCATTACTTAGCCAAATGTATTTAAAGTTTAGCACTACCTTTGCGCTTCACTGGACCTGTAGGGTTCATCCATTCTTAGCACTTGACAATCTATGCATTGTCGCGAAATCATTGTCGGACACTGACTTTGCCAGCAACACTGTAACGCGCAATCATTATGCTTACTTGACGTACCGGAATGGTTACAATAGGAACACAAATAACACCATGGATGGATTCGTCACTTCATCAAACCAGAAACTGCATTTTTTCTGCAACATATACTCGTCGTGATGGGGGACTTATTTTTTTGGATTTCATCCTATCCCCAAACAAGCACAAAGTTAAATAAACTTGGAAAGACATTTGTAAGGTCTTGAAGGTGGTAGAAAAAACTTGGAGAAGCATCGATGAAAAGGTACCATCTTCCTGCAATGTTGAAGTTTCAGTTTATTCAAATGGTTTTTTATACTGGGTAATAAATTGGCTGGAATTCCTACATATTTGAATGAATTTCATGTTGGACGTGAGAAATTTAAAATGATTGTTTCCACCATGTTGAAGGTTAAACCAAGATAGTATGCTATAGTTGACATGGTGTGTAAAATATGGAAGGAGCCAATTTTAGGAAACTGGACAGTATATGGAAGGTGCCAGTTTTAGGAAACTGGCCAATATATGGAATGTGAACTTGTTTATTTTTGGAAGGTGTAAGTATTATGAATTTTTTTTATCGAGGAGTTTGTTAGGCTTAAGAATTATATGTTTAGATTTTGAGTTATATTCGGAAAGTGTTTTCTTAGTCGTCAAGTCTGTTAAACAATATATATATATAGGCTGTTGAGCGATGAGTTTGATTTACATCAATTAAGAGAAGTACTTTCAATATCTCGTCTTGTTTTTCATTAAGTCTTTGATATCCGAGTTTCTACATCTGGTATCAGAGCACTGGTATCAGATTCTAGGGCTATGGGTATGAGTTGTTGAGTTGAAGAAGATGACAAGTTTAAGTTCAATAAATCTACCGGTGTTTGAAGGTAAAAACTTTGAACACTGGAGGTTACAGATGGAGAATATTTTCACATACCAAGAGGTATGGGATATTGTGAAAGATGGTTATGTAGAACCAGCAGAAGGAACAGTAGTTGAAGCAGCTTAGCAAGCAATTTTAGTTGAAAACAGAAAGAAGAATTCAAAAGCTTCCTATATTCTTCTTCAAGGTATTCATGAATATATCATGGATAGAGTTATATACATTAAGTAAGTTAAGAAGGCTTGGGATGGTTTGATAAACTACTACAAAGGATATGACAAGGTCAAGAAGGTTAGATTACAAACCTTGAAGAGGAAATATGAACTGCTGCAGATGGAAACTACTGAAATAATATCAGAGT
Organism: Papaver atlanticum; assembly: GCA_023531105.1. NCBI lineage: Eukaryota > Viridiplantae > Streptophyta > Magnoliopsida > Ranunculales > Papaveraceae > Papaver > Papaver atlanticum. Next base: position 548,693 of record JAJJMB010002072.1, on the reverse strand, counting down.
TTTTCTCAAAGACATTGAATCTTATCAATGAGATGAAGGTTAATGGTGATATAATAGAAGACTCTGCAATTGTAGAGAAATTTTTACGTAGCTTACCTGAAAAATTTGAAGCAAAAGTTACTGCAATAGAAGAATGTAATACTGCTGCAACTATGACTCTTGATGAGTTGTTGGGATCTTTACAAGCATATGAAGAAAGATTACTTGAAAAAACTGTTGCTGCAAAACCAGTTGAAGAAGCTTTACAGAGTCAAGTCAGATGGACTAACTATCAAGGAAATTCAAATTCTGGAGGAAGACCTAATAATGGAGGATATCAAGGAAGATAAAATACTTGAAGAAGATCAAATAATTGAAGTTTTCAGGGAAGAAAGCCAGTTGATAGAGCAAAACTACAATGTTATAATTATGGATATTTCGGACACTTTGCTATTGAGTGTACAAACCTAGAAAGACAGATGCTAATAACTACAAAGCAAACTTCAAAGAAAATATAGGAGAAAGTCAAGAAGGAGAAGAAAAAGAAGAAGAAGAAAGGAAAGCTGAAAATATATTGTTGGCTTGCCATACACTTGAAGAACAGCCTCAACATAAGTGGTATTTAGACATAGGTTGTAGTAATCATATGAGTGGAAGAAAAGATTTGTTTGACAATCTTGATGAATCAGTACGATCAACTGTAAAGTTTGGAAACAATTCTACAATTCCAGTTATGGGAAATGGAAGGATAGGTATTGTTCTGAAGAATGGTTCTAAAACATATATCATGGATGTGTTTTATGTACCTGGTTTACATCAAAATTTATTGAGCATGGGTCAATTATCAGAAAGAGGTTATTCTATAAACATCTTTAATGGTGTTTGTACAATTCATGATCGTTATAGAAGACTTATTACAAGAGCACAGATGACCAAGAATAGATTGCTTCCTTTGAATATTCAGTATCAAAAGGAAAGTTGTTACAGTAGTTGTGTTCATAATGATTCTTGGTTATGGCACAAGAGAATGGGACATGTGACCTTTAATAGTTTACAAACTTTAGCAAAGAAGGAGATGGTGTCAGGGTTACCCTTCATTGAACTTTCAGAATCAAGATGTGAGAATTGCATCTTTGGCAAGAAGCACAGAGATCCATTCCCAATGAACAAAGCTAGAAGAGCTGAACAATAGTTGGAGATTATCCACAGTGATTTATGTGGTCCTATAGAAGTTACATCACATGAAGGTAGTAACTATTTCATAACTTTTATTGATGATTATAATAGGAAAGCATGGGTATATTTACTTAGACAAAAGAGTGATGCTTTTCATGCTTTTAGAAGTTTTAAGGCATATATGCTGAGAAACAAATTGGTAAGAGCATCAAGATATTAAGAACTGATAGAGGAAAAGAGTATACTTTAGTTGATAGATTCATGGAAGAACATGGTATTCAACATCATTTAACAGCTAGATATACACCACAACAAAATGGTGTTGCTGAGAGAAAAAACATAACTATAATGGAGATGGCAAGAACTATAAGAAGAAAAAAATATTTACCAAAGAATTTCCGGGGTTATGCAGTTGATATAACAGTGTATTTACTTAACAGATGTCCGACAAATAGTTTGAATAATATGACTCTAGAAGAAGCTTGGAGAGGTACAAGACCAAGTGTAAGACATCTGAGAATTTATGGGTACATTACATATGCACATGTACCTAAAGAACTTAGTAAGAAGTTGGATGATATGAGTGAAAAGTGTATTCTTATTGGTTATAATTCGGTAACCAAAGGGTACAAGTTGTTCAATCCAGAAACAGGAAAGATAATCACAAGTAGAGATGTGATATTTAATGAAGAATCATAATGGAATTGAAATACTGGATCAACAAGGAATGTTGATTCACCTACTGCTGTCAGAACAGTTCTAATAATAGTTGAAGAAGAAGTGCATATTCAAGAAAATGTTGAAGAACACCATGAAGAAGCAAGAACTGAAGTAATACCACAACAAGAAACTACAAGACCAAGAAGAAATTATGTTATACCAGCAAGGATGAATGATTATGTTTTATCAAGAGATGATGAAGATACAGATGAGGATGTGGTGAACTTTGCATTGTTTGGTGATTGTGATCCTGTAGCTTATGAAGAAGCGTCTAAAGAACAAGGTTGGATTCAAGCCATTAATGAAGAATTGAAGTCAATTGAGAAGAATAACACATGGGAACTAACAACACTTCCACCAGGTAAGAAACCTATTGGTGTTAAGTAGGTTTACAAAAAAAAATACAAGTCAAATGGTGAAGTAGATCGACTAAAAGCAAGATTAGTTGCTAAGGGATATAGACAGAAGCAAGGAATAGATTATTCAGAAGTGTTTGCACCAGTTGCAAGACTTGATACAATATTCATGATTATTGCCTTAGCTGCACAAAATCATTGGAAGATCTTTCAGATGGATGTGGAGTCAGCATTCTTGAATGGTGTACTTGAAGAAGAAGTTTATGTTGAACAACCAGCAGGATACATTATGGAGGGGAAGGAGAATCAAGTATACAAGCTAAATAAAGCTTTGTATGGTTTGAAACAAGCACCACGTGCTTGGCATACAAGAATTGACTCTTATTTTGTCAAGAAAGGGTTTACAAGATGTCCACATGAACATACTCTGTATTTGAAAGCTGATACTCTTGGCAATCATATTATAGTTTGTTTGTATATGGATGATCTTATATTTACTGGTAATAGCTCAGAGATGATCAAGGAATTCAGGGAGGATATGGTGAAGGAGTTTGAGATGATAGATCTTGGTTTGATTAATGTCATATTTTCTTGGCATAAAAGTACAACAAACTGAAAGAGGAATTTTTATCAATCAGCAGAGATATGCAGAAGGAATACTAAAGCGTTTCAAGATGGATAATTGCAATCCAATTTTAACTCCAGTAGAGGAGAGATTGAAGTTGGCAAAAGAAGGATCAGGAGAGCTTGTGAATTCAACATACTTTAAGTGTCTTGTTGGATGTCTCAGATATCTGACTGCTACAAGACCTGACATTATGTATGCAGTTGGATTGGTTAGTCGTTTTATGGAATCACCACGCCAGTCACACTTACAAGCTGCAAAACGTATTTTAAAATATGTTAAAGGAACAACTACCTTAGGTATTCTTTATACAGTTTCAGAAGAACCAAAGTTAGTTGGTTATACCGATAGTGATTGGGCTGGAGATACTGAAGGGAGAAAAAGTACTTCTGGGTATGCATTTCATATAGGAACAGGATTTTTCTCTTGGTCATCAAAGAAGTAACAAGTAGTTGCATTGTCTACAACAGAAGCAGAGTATATAGCAGCTAGCAACTCAGCTACGCAAGATGTATGGTTAAGAATGATGTTAAAGTCATTGTTTCAGGAACAGAAGACACCTACAACAATAGTCTGTGATAATAAGTCTACAATTTCACTGACTAAGAATCCTGTGATTCATGGAAGAAGTAAGCACATTGATATCAAGTATCATTACATTAGATAACTTGTCAGTAACAAGGAGATCGCAATGGAATTTTATGAGAGTAGAGAACAAGTAGCTGATATTTTTACCAAGTCATTGAAGTATAACACTTTTATTTACTTGCATGGAAAACTTGAAATGATTAGTAAAGGAAATCTTGGTTTAAGGGAGGATGTTGAAGGTTAAACCAAGATAGTATGCTATAGTTGACATGGTGTGTCAATATGGAAGGAACCAGTTTTAGGAAACTGGACAGTATATGGAAGATGCAAGTTTTAGGAAACCGGACCATATTGGAAGGTGCCAGTTTTAGGAAACTGGTTTATTTTTGGAAGGTGTCCGTATTAGGAAACTTTGTTATCGAGGAGTTTGTTAGGCTTAAGAATTCTATGTTTAGAGTTTGACTTATATTAGGAAAGCGTTTTCTTAGTCGTCAAGTCTGTTAAACAATATATATAGGCTGTTGAGCGATGAGTTTGTTTTACATCAATTAAGGGGAGTATTTTCAATATCTCGTCTTGTTTTTCATTAAGTCTTTGATATGAGATTTTCTACACACCAGGCGTTTGTTTCCATAGTTCAATAGAAGTTGGTGGGGCATATAGCTTTATTACAACCATGACTGACTCGGTTGTAAAGCTATGGATATGTGATGATGATACTTCTACTACGGTTGCAAGTCTCTGGCCTGTTCGAGAGCACCAATTCAGATACAACCAAGAAGTTAGTAATTTTCTTTTTTTATGTATCTGTTTGTTTTCCTTTAAATTATTAATTCCTTGGATGTGCTTTGGGTCTCTGGTGAATGTTTGCATGTGCAAATATTAAAACTTCCTCATGTTTCATTTGCAAAGTTGCCTATGCTCAGACATTGTTGTCATATGTTGCTTTTATTAGACTCACATATATGATTAATTTATTGAGAATTCAAGCATGGCGGGTACGCATCCAGGCTGCTGCCATGGTCAAGATGATGCTCCTTCTAGTAGTCATTAAACATGGGAAACAAAGAAAGACAATGCCACGGTATAAGTGCCTTCACTATTATTTAGGATCTAAATTTCTAGCGGCATATATTGATCCCTGGCATTGTAGATTTGCTGTCTCTCACGGTAAGCAATCACCACCCATCCTTGCTAGCTCTTGCAAATCACGATCACAACATTTTAGTATCTACAATGCCAGGGAATCAACGGTTTTACCAATTTTTTATGATCTGAATTTTTAGCGGCTAATCATTGATCTTATAATAGTAAACCCACTGATCCCCTACATTGTAGATTTATTGTATCCCACACAGTTAAGCCATCACTATCCATCCTTGCTAGCTCTTGCAAAGCACGATCACAACGTTCTAGCATCTACATTGCCATGGAATCAGTGGGTTCATTATTATTTAAGATCTTGAATATTTAGTGGCTTATCATTGATCTCGTAATAGTGAATCTGCTGTCCAATGACATTGTATATACTAGAACGTCGTGATCGCGCTTTGCATGAATTAGAAAAGATGGATGGTGATGGCTCAACGGTGGGATGCAATAAATCTACAATGCCGCGGATCAGTGGGTTGTTATTGTAAGATCAATGGTTAGCCGCTAAAAGTTCAGATGATAAATAATAGTAAAACTGCTGATTCCCTGGCATTGTAGATATTAGAACGTTGTGAACGTGATTTGCAAGAGCTAGCAAGGATAGGTTGTGATGACTTAGTGCGGGATACAACAAATATATACAATGCAAGGGATTGGTGGATTCACTATTATTAGATAAATTATAAGCGGCTACAAATTTAGATGGTAAATAATAGTGGAACCACTTATACCGTGGCATAGTAGATACTAAATGTGTTCATAATCAGGTTGAAGTTTTGAAGACCGCCATCGATAGCTTGGAATTTGAAATCAACAATCTAGAGGCTGGTGTGAAATGATGGCGAGCAATCGAGGACAAGGCCAATGCCCAATCTCAGATGATAGATATGATAGAGGCTTCTGCTAAAGTCAGTGCTCTTGAAGAGACATTGGCAACCAAGAAAATTGAACTTTAAACCAAGGAAGCTGACCTTGCGGCTGCCCGGGGTAATATTGCTTGTTGATTTACTTTTTTATTTTGTCTCATTTTCCTCTTTCTTTATTTTGATGTTTTACTATTCAAGCAACATTTTGCAAAAAGGAACTATTGTAATTTTCTTTTGTCATGCGACAAACAACTAGGAGATACTAAATGCTTCAACTTAATATGGCAGTGGCACAAAGTGTTTGCTGCTATAGCATTTTTTTTCTAGTTCTGTTCACCTTACGAGACCTATATGTCTGACTCTCTTATCAACCTGAAGTCTGTGGAGCGGCGTACCTGAGGTATGTTGCACTTCTTTTCCATGTAGTGGTTTCTCCAGCAATATACGTTGTGACTGTTTGCACGTGAAGTTTCTTCCATTCATACGGATCGCAACACCTTCTTCTTTTGTTCCGATCTTTGCATATAGCCCAAATAACTGCAGCTACTGCCAAATCTGAATATTCTTGCCACGAGGATCCTGCGGAGTGCTTTCCTTGATGCAGTTTTACACAGCACAACAAAAATTGCACAATCAATTAAACATACAAAATGACATCTAATCCATCAATGGCACAATCAATTAAGCATTGTGCATAACATTCCTTATCGAGTGAAATCTTCCCTATGAACATTCGTAACAATCTCCATTAAAGAATTCATCTTCAGATTCCCCCCTTCCATTTTCTTACCGATTAGCTTCTAGTGTTGGTTAATTACCCAAAACAAAGTATCTCTTTTGAAATTTGAAACTCTGATGGATAGAGTCCCCTCTGAAGGACTAATTTATCGTGTTCAAACCTATAATTGATGGCACAAATCATAATATGCGATGAGATGCTAAGGAAAGATATCTTCTGGGTGGTGGATTTTCGCAAATCTTCCATATCAAACGCCAGAAATCGAAAGAAACTATTTAAGTAACTTTGTATATAAGATACAAAGAATTGATTCATTCATTCCATTGCAAAGTTGCACTAATATTGTGCAAGCAAATGTATTGATCCATTTTATTTAATTCACTGCTACAATGGACTATTACAAGATCAACATTTTGTACTCAATTGGTGCACTTTTCCCCGCAACGAGCATTGATACAATCATCCACTTGCTGAGGAGTGGCGGTTTCATTTGCGCAGTTCAACATCCCACAACCAAGGCTGCAATAATCAGTAGTAGATGTAATAACCATATTGTCTAAGGAAACCTCATGCTTACCCTTACATTGTACCAAACAGACAATAGCACATGGAACCCATCCTACATCACCTTGACATTTCCTCATACATGTCGTCCAACACGCCGAACTCTGCCCTGCGAACATTCCCAACACCAAAATCACCAGAAAAAAAGACATCTTCGAATTCTTTCCTTCCATTTTTTGTTGGTACTAAACTCTAATTTTTTTCTCTTTTCTCTCAATCGATTTTTCTCTGGAAATTTTGATTGAAGGATAGCCACATGGAGGACTAATTTATAGGGTTCGAGCCAACATTCAATGAGTGGATCTGAAATGATGAACTTAAAATGGAAATATATCTCATGGTTCATTTGCATTGGTAAATGTGGTCATAATTCATAAGGATATATGCCAGAACAAGCACCGAACATGCTTCTTTTGCTTCCATATTGTTTCCATTTTATTTAGTCGGAATGTGCACAATGGAGTACAATGTTTCATACCTTGTATATAACCCTCTCATATATACCACTAATCGGTGAAAAGTGAGTGTTGTCATTCTTTCTAACTCTAATCCCGATAAACTAAGGACACGGACACGCTAGAACAGGTACCTTGTCCTTTCCTAGCTATGTCAGCCACAAACCTTGATTAAACTATAATCACCTAAGTACCTAACAAACATGCCATTTTCCATAAACACAATAAATCCATTCTAACTTGGCCCTCAAACTGAACATGCTTCTTCTGTTCCATATTGTTTCCATTTTAGCTAGTCGGAATGTGCATAATGAGCTAATAAACAATATCTCTCATCCTTTGGATAAGTATAACCATATATTACCATTTGGAGAAAATGGATCATATGCACCTTAAAGAGAGTGTTGTCACTCTTTCTAATTGTACTTCTAGCTGACCAAGGATGCAGGGACACACTAGAACAGGTACCATGTCCTTTTTCCTGTGTTTGTCACCGTGCAATCACCTAAAAAATATGCCCTTCCCCATAACATTCAGTTGCATCATAATTACTGGTGCTCTACCTTCATGTGCCAAAAAAGGCAGCATGGAAGCACGAGATAATGCAGCGATCTCACTTTTCAAGCAGCAGTGCCGGAACTGGAATTTCAAGTTGGAGTGTGGACCGACAAATTTCATCTCTTCCTTTTTTACGCTAAGATTATATACATAACAAAAAAGGAAACACAAGTTAATAAATTCATTCGATCACATTCATAAAATAAATTCCAGGAAAACCGAATAAAGAATCGCATTTATACTCTCTTATTAGATTATGAAATCCCTTAATATATCGAATTAATTAATATGTAGTAGAAAAGTGTTTAATTTGTGCATTTTTTAGCGCAGTAAGAATTAACACAATGATCAACTTGGTCTCCGCTAGGATTCTGAGGAGTGCTTTTGTTGATGCAGTTTGCGGTAGCACAACCAATCATGCAGTATTGACCATCAAGAGACTCAATCTTGTTAGAAGAAGCCCCTCCGGATAAACATTTCTTCAAACAAGTAAATGGGCATTCAAGCATATGCAAGTCAGGATGAGTAACAGCACATGTCGTCAAACATCCTACAAAGCAGTCCTTGCTGAATGCAGAACTCTTCCCTACGAACATTCCCAACATCACTATCACCATCAAAGAAATCATCTTCATATTTTTCCCTTTCATTGCTGCTATAAACTCTAGTTTGAATTGGCTCTTATCTTTTGTTCTCTCACTTTGGTTAATTTTCCTGAAAATTTTGATGGAACGAGTTTTCGTTTGAAATGCAATTTATAGGGTATGATCTGCCTAACCCATGACACATTATGGCTCATCATGGATTTACAATGTCTCTATACAGCCCAAATCATAATTACAAAAGGAATTTCACAAAGAATGATACCTCGTTTAAGAGCCATAAATATGGAAATGGCAATTAAAAGTGTCATCATAATTTTCTATGGATGTCATGTCATGTCATGGCATTACCAATAAACCCTGATTCTTCTGTTCGGTTCTTTGCATGTAGCCCAAATGATAGGTTGCATAAGGAAACATTTTCTAAATCTTATTCTCAATTTGCGCGTATATACGAGCAGTGAGCAGTGAAATGACAATGTTCTACTTTTTATTTTTATTTTTCTGCGAAGACAATGTTCTATTTATGTAGTGAATTTTTCTCCCTCATCAAAGAATTGGCAGCTTGTATTAATAATTTTACTTTGTCACCTGCAACCCATATAGGTACATATATACTCAGCCAAATTGTTGTACGTCGGAAATGAGGTACAAAATCATTTCATTCTCTACTAATTAAAATGAAGTATAACGTATCTCTACCAGTGGAGACGGTACGTATTGATTTCCAGTGACGGCCCCTAATTCCGGTTTTCCATATTTCCCATCCCCGTTTTCCCAATTTTCTATCCATATTAAATCTCATCCCTAATAATCCTATGTACCACCCATATAGATTTCTATATATCCTAAATCCCATCCTTTGACATTATATTTACCCCAACAGTAAGACTGCCCAACAATTAAATAAAAGGTTACACTTCTTCTTCTATGTCTCCACCACCAATTAGTATTTCTTCCGACCCCATATCCTCGTGAAGAATATCCCAAGGTCCAAGGACGTGTTTCCTCTAGATTCCCCTTTGTTTCCCATTTTCGTAGTAACTGATGATAGCTATTTCACGTTCTACTTAGAGGTGTAAATTGGGTTGTGCCAGTACGAGCACAGCCCAGCATAGCACGTTAAAATCTGAGCCCAGCCCAATCCAGCACGTGATTTAGCCTAGCACGGCCCAGCACGTTAGTTTTGTGGGTTGTGCTGGGTTAGCCTAATCGGCACAGTAGCACATCACAGCACGCGGCACGGATAAGCACGTGGCCTAGCACAGCACAACACGTTAAGAAAGCACGTCATAGCATACACAAGTACACCATATAACAAAGCATAATACATCTCATTTTGTGTATATTTCACAAAAGAGTCACTATTCTAGCTAGTTTTTGACATTTTATGCTGACTTATTTTTATAACAACACATATAATACCTAAATATTTGAAAAATATATTTTAATATCATTGTTATAATGTCGTTACATATATTTGACTAGAACATTAATTTACATGACAATGATCCAATTTTATATTTGATGGGCTATTTCTTTTTGTTGAATAAACTTGTTAATTTTACTTGAAATAATTTCAAATGAAATGTTGTCTATTTAAATTCTCGTGATAAATGATAATGTCAAATTTAATGTATACATTAAGTGATTTCAAATTGTTTATATCATGTGTGCTAGCACGGCACATCAGGGGACAACACGTTTATTCGTGTGTTGTTCCCGTGGGTTGTGCTGTGCATAACTTTTGACTAGTAAAGCACAGCAAGACACAACACGTTTAAATCATTAGCACAACACATCACGGCACATGGCACATGAAGCACGCAACTTCGTGTGCCAGGCTGTGTTGGGCCGGCACGTTTTACACCTCTAGTTCCACTGGCCCTATTATGTTCTTCTTTTTCGTCCATTAATAGATACCATAATCCAATATGGAACAGGTGTACTGTGATGCCTTTTGGGGTAAGATTTAGGTTCACTTTTTTTTTTCATTTTTTTTTTAAACTAGGTATAGGCCCGTCCTTCCCCCTGGCAGCGTAGCCACCGACTTACTCCCCCTGAACAAACTCGGCCCCCTTCCCCACAGTAAATTAGTAATAATTACACGAGATCTCCAATGTTTGAGCTGAGACTCGAACTGCTGACCTCCTACTTGAGAATCAGACTACTGGCCAACTGGACTAACCCCAGATGGTTAGATTTAGGTTCACTTAGTACTAATATTTTATTTTTATTTTTTATTTTTTTTATTTTTTTATATTCATTTTTTATTTTTACTTTTTTTTATAATTCAAAATAAGAGATGGTACGTTCAAGATTCGCATACAAGACCTTGGTTACTATTTTATTTATATTATTTTTAATTTTATTTATATTTTTGTAGTTGTTGGGCAGTCTTATTTTTATTATTTTTGTCTGTCTGATCATGCCGCCGAGATTTGTTTATTTATTCCGGAAGAGTTGTTCCTTCGTCATTATTTATTTCTGCTGATCATTGGGGATTGAAGAGAGTTGGAGAATCTGTAACCGTTAGGTTTGACAAAACGAGAGAGAGGCTACGTGTTAACCAGGTTTGTATTTAAACATTATGGTCATGGACTTAATTTTTCCTAGTGTGTGACTTTTTTTTAGATATGTCACCGAGACAACGATGAGTTGGTTGATTTGATTTTGCAGACTTCTTAGGGCAGATTAGAATTTACATTAAAGAGTATTGTTTAATGGAAATCTAATCCAGATTAATGTGATTACCTAGGTTTCCGACTAAATAATTTTCAATAGTTTTGTTTAATGGGAAGGATAAACGAGGAAGAAGACAAATAAAAATGGTAGTAACATTTATAATCATACTTAGTTTTATTTTTATAGGTGGTACATAGGAAAAATAAGAATTAAAAAGTAGATTGATTTTATAAATTTATGAGGGGATGGGAAATAGGAAAAGTGGGGATAGGAAATAGGGAAAACCCTAATTCCTATAACCTAACCATATTTTCCTTTTTTAAATATTTATGTTTGTACCGTCAATAAATTGACGAGAAGCCCGTTAATCAAGCCCCCATAGCCCGTGAAGGAAGATTTCAGAAGTTTCCAGAAAGTTTCCCAAGTTGCTTGCATATGAAGTTTGTATCAGAATTAGGGTTACATAAACTCTATAAATACATGTATCCTAAACCCTAAAGAGACATGGAATCCAAGGTTAGCTAATCCGAAGAAATACAATTGTATCATGATAGTCAATAAAATCACCTCCCCACGGGATTCCTCCGTGGATGTAGGAAACACTTGTCGAACCACGTTAAATCGTTGCCTTCTCTATTTATCGTTTTTATACATTTTCTAGCCCTAATTTAACATAACCATCATCATCAAATCATCGTGTTTAGTGACTAAATGTAATTTTTGGTACAAACATTGGCGTCGACTAAGGGGATTCGTGTAAAACAATCGTTTTTTCCCATTGAGAAGGTGCGAAAAAAATCGTGCACCAGTTCAATGAAATAATCAGCGAAAAAAATAAAAGTTAGGGTTTCAGAAAAACCGTTACGACAATTGAAGAAACCGTTACGAAGGTTGAAGAAACTGTTGCGAAAGGGTTGAAGAAACCGTTACGAAGGTTGAAGAACCGTTGCGAGCTTGAAAAAACTGTTGCGAAAGAGTTAAAGAAACCGTGAAAAACTGTTAAAGAAAGTGTTGAGGAAACCTAATCTTCATCCAACCAGGTTCACCCAGTCCGGTTCATCTCTAGTCCCACCGACCCAAAGCTAGTCCAACTCGGTCCAGGTCGTTTGACTCTGACCAGTTGCCACATAAGTGTGAAGTTCTGCCATGTCAGCAAAGAGGTCCAGTCAGCAATGGATGCCACATCAGCAGTATCCAATCAACCACCGTTTGGCCGTGTAATTGTTTCCACTCGGCATCCAGTATTCCGCCACATCATCAACTCAGTCCAATCAGCAATTGCCACATCAGCAATACTGTCCAGTCAGTAGTGTCACATGAGTCTTTGATCCAGTCAACACTACCACGTATGCAACAACACGCGCGCTTCATTCGAATCTTGTTTCGTCAAGAACTTCTTCGTTTTAAGTTCGAATTGAGTGATTTTTAGCTCGTTGGAATCGTCTTTCAATTCCCTACAACATGGAAGAGAAAATTCCAGTATCTGAGAAAATTGGATGTGCACTTGGAGCAGCAACAGGATCGAGTTCGAGGTTTATGGATAACGACATGATCGAGTTCGAGATACGGATTGCTTAGACCCTTCAATGTTTAGCCTTGCATCACATCACAAGCACCTCAAGCCTCACCTTGCACACGAGCACTTAAGTCTTGCATTTATCTCAAGCATCAAATATCGCCTTGCACGCGAGTAGGAAAGACTTGCACCTTGGAAAGCATAAAGTCTCGTCTCGACCACGAGCCCAATGCCTGATGTTGGTCCAAATACTCGTACTCAACACAAGCAACAGCCAGCTTTCCCGAGCAGCGAGCGCTACAGCCTTGTTACGTTGCGACAAAAAAGCCTTGCCCCAACCGCAAGCATGCACATTATATTCCTCTCAAGACTCAACTAGCTATCGAGCATCACAAGTCCACCACGTGGAAAAAATTCTCACATAGCACGTGAGATTTTTTTTTTGCAGGTAATTATAATTGGGGGCGTCTTTGTAATATGTTTACTAACGCTTGAGGGCGAGTTACGTCATCAACGGTCGATGTAGAAGGAAAAACAAACTTCTTGACCCCCAACAAGTTGGAGGTTAAGAGGGGGCGATGTTTGTACCGTCAATAAATTGACGGGAAGCCCATTAATCAAGACCACTTATCCCGTGAAGGAAGATTCCATAAGTTTCCAGAAATCTTGTGGCCCAAGTTGCTTTCATATGAAGTTAGTATCAGAATTAGGGTTGCATAGACTCTATAAATACATGTGTCCTAAACCCTAAAGAGGCATGGAATCCTAGGTTAGCTAACCCGAAGAAATATAATTGTATCATGATCATCAATAAAATCACCTTCCTACGGGATTCCTCCGTGGATGTAGGCAACACTTGATGAACCACGTTAAATCGTTGTCTTCTTTATTTATCGTTTTTATACGTTTTTTATCCTTAATTTCACATAATCATCATCAAATCATCGTGTTTAGTGCCTAAATGTAATTATGGGTACAAACAATTTATTTTTATAAAAAATATGCAAGAACCATGGAACTAAGGAGAGATAGGTGTGAATATTATGTTCCTATTATTTGGCGAATTCGTAGCAATGTCATCGTGTTAGAAGATTACTTACTGCAAAGAAGAAAAACACCCTCATACGTCTGATTCCCTCTTGATCTTACAGATGTAATTAGCTTTTGTACCAAACAGAGTGTAAAATCCTGTCTCCTGAGAAAGACTTTCCTTTTTTTCAGATGTCGTCGTTATTAGGTCTATTCATATGCACCATATTAAAAAATCTATTTGTCATATCAGGTGGCATGGCAAACCAGTTGCGCCACTATGGGAAAACAACTGCGCGATAGAATTTCTATCGAGAAATATTCACTAAAAAGCCGGAAATATTAGGATTATCTCTAGCGTTCTAATCCCCATCGCTCAGTGAATGCTATATCATTTAACGACTATTTCCCCGTACATCATTCCTATATATAAACCCCTTTACTTCGTTAAATTACTCGCACCTACTTCTACATACATTTTACATATCTTTTTTTATCTATGTTCTCAATTTTAAATTTCATAATCATCAATTGCGAGTTCTGATAAAGAGATCATGAATATTCATATCAATCAGTTCAGACCACAGCAACAACTACATTAAAGGAGGTTGTAACAATTTGATGATAAGGAAGATGCACATAGGAAATTAATGGACACTCTAATGCTCGTACATTCAGTCCAAATACCAAGAGTTTCGGAGCCATAAGAAGTATTCACAAGAAGATATACATATCTGGGGAGGGAACGGTTCCGCCAGAAGCTAATACATGATTATTTTATTCCCAATTGTGTGTACTATGATCAAGATTTCCAACGTCGATTCCGCAAATCTCTAGCACCTGGTGATAAATATTATTAATGAACTTTTTCGGGTAGAACCTCAATTTAATTATCAGTTTGATGTACTAAATATCATAGGTCGTAGTCCTTAGCAAAAAGTTATTACGGATTTGATGATTCTAGGTTATGGAAAACTTGAGAAATCGAACTATGAGTACCTTCGTATAGGTAAAACAGCTTAATTCACTTATCTTTCATTGTTTTGCGAAGTAATAAATAATCATTTTGTACCAATGTATTTACAAAAACCAATGAAGGAAAATGTTAGAGAAACATTAAGGGAGAATAAGGATAGAGGAATCCCAGGAATGCTAGGTAGTCTTGAATGTATGCATTTGATATGGAAGGGATGCCCTACTCATTGGGTCGGTCAATATAAGGGTAATTCCAAAAACCAACTGTTATCCTTGAAGCTGTTGGTTCTTATGATTGTTGAATATGACAAGCTTTTTTTTGGTCTTCCGGTTCACAAAATGATATTAATGTTTTATACAAATCGCCTCTGTTTGAAGATCTATCCTATGGAATTTGTACCCAAGTTCATTTTGTAATTCCATGCAACTTTTGTTGTTGAATTTCTTGCTGACATTGAATCCATCTATAAAAATAATGTTATCGAGCAAAATAAACTAGTGGTACTACCATAAAATACGGCCAGCAAAATAAAACTAGTGGTACTACATTCTTTAAAGCTAAGTATCTAAGTATTTCAGAGATGCACTCTATTACACCCTCCTATTGTCCTCTATGTCTCTCTAGCTAAGTGTTTCAGAGATTTTCTTAAGTAAGCGAGACACATAAAGAGGTTTTTAGCAAACACCGTAAGCAAGACATTGTCTGACACGAAACTTTGTAACTAATTGACATATATAGTTACTCTAACAGTTAAACATGGAAAGGGTTACTCATCAATTTGTTTAAAACTAACATCTTTAGTCTTGATAAGTTTCTCAGGTAACATAGCAGTTTCACATAAACATCATATTAGTAATTGACGTTAAGAAACGAGATCAACTTGCCAAAATGTATTGGAATACACAAAGGTTTCATGTGGATCAAATAAGTTTTTAAGATCATGGAATAAGTCATAATATGCCCTTGTCTATAGTCTTTTTCTTACACAGTATATATCATCAATGGCAAGTTTCTGATGAAGAGAGGAATATTTGTATCAATCGGTTTAGACTACAACAAGAAATGCATCAAAGGAGGTTGCAACAAAATGATGATGAGGAAGATGCATATACGGAAATAATGGAAACTTTGATGCTCATAGATTCGGGCCAAATACCAAGATTTCCAGAGCAAACAAAAAAAGGTATTCACATGAAGATATATGTATCGGGGGTGGGGTGGGTGAGGGGGTGGGGGTGGGGGTGGGGGGGGGGGGGGGATGGTTCTACCAGAAGATAATGCATGATTATTTTTTTCCCAATTGTGTGTACTATGATCAATATTTTCAAGATCGATTCTGCATGCCCCGGCACCTAGTGATAAATATTATTAATGAGGTTTTTCATGTAGAACATCAATTTAATTATAAGTTTGAATTACTAAATATTAGATGATCTAAATCCTGAAAGAAAAAAATTACTTCGGCTTTAATAATTCTAGGTTATGGAGAACCGGAGGATTCGAACGATAAGTATCTTCGTATAGTTAAAACAACTTCATTCACTTATCTTTCATTGTTTTGCGAAGTGATAAATAATCATTTTGGTCCAATGTATTTACGAAAACCAACTGAGGAAGATGTTAGAGAAATATTAAGGGAGAGTAAGGATAGGGTAATGCTAGGTAGTCTTGAATGTATGCATTTGATATGAATGGGATTCCCTACTAATTGGGCCGGTCAATATAAGGGTCATTCCAAAAACCAATTGTTATCCTTGAAGCTGCTGCTTCTTATGATTGTTGGATATGGAACGCTTTTTTTGGTCTTACGAGTTCACAAAATGATAATAATGTTTTGCACAAATCGGCTCTATTTGAAGATCTAAAGTATGGAATTTGTCCCCAAGTCTATTTCGTAATCAATGGGAATCAATACACTCATGGTTATTATCTTGCAGATGGGATCTATTCAAAATGGTCAACATTGGTTCCATGTTACGGTCCGCTCCCTGCCAGCGAATTGGGTCATTCATACTTGCATTTTAACCAACGCCAAATGACATTTAAGAAGGATGTGGAATGTTTTTTTGAAATTTTTAGGAGGAATCTCACTATCATTTTGTGGTCCATATCATGGATTAAGTCCTCAAGAAATGCACAAGATTATGCTAACTTGCATTCTACATAACATGGTAATTAAGGAGACCCATCGTGATAAGTAGTAGACTAACTATGAAGATGAATATTTGATGCCTAAGATTCAAGCAGAAATAGGCTTTCCTGCAAGAAACTATGCGCAAATGACTAATTACATTCAGAACCAGAATCTCTATGACAAGTTAAGAAAAGATCTAAGAGTGACTCTTTGGGCAGAGTATGGAAGAGCCTATGGGCGTAATTATTAAGTTTATTTCATGTATTAGTTTAAACATTTAATTGTAAATTTATTTGTAGTTTGTGTTACTCAATATTAATTTTTATAAAAATATTCCATTTTCACTTAGCGGTTTTCAGTCGATCATAAGCACTTTATCACCAAGGGGTAGTTTTCCCCTATGGTATGCAAAACCCTCGTGCTCAACTCTTATAGGTTTGCAAATTCTCTTTGTGAGATTTGTAAGATCCTTTCGGTTTGTCCTTTATTTTTTCGTTTCTTTGTCATTTTGTGACAAAAAGGGAGAGAAATATATGGAGTAAACAAGTGATATTGACTTGTTGTGAGTTGGTATCACTAAGGGAAAGGAAATTTGTGCTAACGTTTATTCTAACGAAAAAAGTGAAAGCATAAACTAAGGGGGAGTCACATATCATATGATACATAGTTATGAGGAACTACATGAAAATAACAAAGACGTGCGGATTGAAAATCTACCTATCTTACCTTTAGGGGGAGTATTAGCTTTGTTATTATAATGTCAGCAGTGAAATTTAAGGATATAATTTAATGCAGGTTTTGTGTTGTTGAACTTCGAATCAAGCGTATGTGTATAATGAATTTTTGTAATTTGTTTATCCATATGATGTAAGAGTTTTGTCACTAAAATTGACAAAGGGGAGATTGTTAGAGCATAGCTCGGTTGAACCCACCAAGCTTTGGTATGTCAAGTTTGGTTGTCATATTTTAGTGAATCAAAACTCATTTAAAGAGTCGCTTGATTATATACTAGAGTCAACTTCGTATAGGTTTGCTTGAAAGTATTAGGATATGAGACTTACAAGTATTACATGAAGATTTGAAGAATGTGAAGAAGTATGGAGCTACAACGACAACATCATCCTTCCTCTTGAGGTTAGTAATATTTAACTTGAACTGTTTCATTCCCTAACGTATCTCTCAAGTCGTGCATATTGAAAACATAACTGCGAAGCTGTGTATGATACTCTAGTTAGACATAGTATTAAGGAATACAATACGAGGTTTATTGCTTAACCATTAAACTTTGTATATAAGACATCGACATGATCATATAAATGCTATTGTGATTATGTATGGGTATGAGTGAAGATTTCATCCTAGGAAACAATGTTTTACATTCGTTTAAAGGAATTAAGTTCATAAACTCGTTTTGTGAATCGAAAGGGATATCGCTAGGCTTATTGGTATTGTTATTCATTGCAAATCTATTTTGAATTGCCAATATGTGTGTTTAGTATAACTGCTCATAAACTTGTTTATGTATCTTGGTAAAACTATTCACAAGGCCTGACTTATGTATTGGTATGACTTTTATTAGTGAAACTGATCTTAAGTAATCACTCAAGATGGTATGATCGATGCCTTGTAAATAGCAACTTTTATCTAGCAATTGGGAACCGATCCTAGTAAAAGGGGCAACAAATTTATAAGAGGGGAATCGATCCTTGTAAGAGGTGCAACACGTTTTATAGTAGATGGGGGAACCTATCCTATGAACATGTTCAACAAGTTTGTAGTTTTGGGGGAACCGATCCTATGGACATGTGCAACCGAATACAGGTAGTTACCATAAGTTGAGGGGAACCGATCCTAGTACCTAGTTAACCGAATTTTGGTAACTAGTGTGACTACGCACAGTACTCACATGGAGGTAGAACCGAACTTTTTTTTAGTAGAACCGTGAAACCCATGATTGGTGATTTGATAGGATAATCAATCACATAGTTCTTGGAATTTAGACGAACCAATTCTAAACTTGTTTGGAAGTGTGGTAAATCGTTTCCAAGATTGTAAGTATGAAAAAGGACTTGCAAAGTAAAGATGTTGACATACTTTGAACATGTGCAGTAACTCTTATCATTAATTGTTCAAAGATATTCCTTAATAGCTAAAGGAGAATCCCAAGATCGAAATAAATTAAGAATATTTTAATTAAGGTTTCTTAGTTTTTATATGCTATTTAATCTCTAGCAATTAAATGCATATCTTTAGAAAATAATAATTAGTAATGTGCATTTACTGATTATAGATTTTTCTATTGGGATTTCGGTCAATATTTGGACAGTGCATTTCCAAGAGTTATGAAAACCGATTTTGTGTTTATTGCATATCTTTGAGAATATTCGGTTTTGGAAATTCCTTGGTGTCCAAACTTCATTGTCTATAAATACTTAAGTTTGCATTCCTAGCAAACTAATCCTCAGAGCCAGCAAAACTACCTCAGTTGTGTTGTTGTTGGTGGAGCCGCCTATTCGGAGAGGAAAGTAACCTAATTAGGCAAAATCTCTTACGGCCGCTCAGTTTAAAAGACTTCTTTGGGATTGAGAATCTCTATTATTAACGTTGGTGGGAAACTAGATAATTGCAGTTTATTTTGGTTTTCGATTGATTTGATTGACTAACGGTGGTTGAATTTCGATTGCACCTAGTTTTTTTATGCTTGAGAATCTTATCTTCTGATATAAGATTCACTCAAACTAGATCGAAGTTTCGACGGGGATATTTAGACTGTTTGTAGATCTAAAGACGTCTTCTGATAATCCAACGTTAACAGACTCCGTTCTATGTGTCATTGATCATAAGAGATTCAAGTTGATTGTGTGCAGGTGCTGATTGAAGATTAAAGAAGATTTGAAGACAAGAAGACTTTTTGGGTTCATAATCTTTGGTGTGCACAATACTTGTTTCGGCTGGAAAGGGATCCAACTATAATCGGTTTATCCTTGTGATAGATTGGATTGATTAGGTTAGTAGATTGGCATCAATACACTTCTTTGTGATTAATAGTATTGATTGCATAATCTAACAATTACTTCGGTAGTTGTTGAGAGATTGATCTAAGGACCCGACAAAGGAGTTTATTGGTTAAACGGAAGAGCCTTTGTCAGACTCATATCACTTTTTTTGAAAAGAGTAGTTACCGAACAAATTTGTTGTTCCTTCACTGTTTGGAATGCGAACCAAATAAATTGTTCCAAGTGCGTGACTTACTTCAAGTTGGAGGCGCAGGGATACTGAGGAAACTAGGTGAACTATAGGTTTAGTTTCTTGGTCTCAACTATACGAAGTTTGTTTGATTTTGTATATCGGCTTAATTATGAGAGTATTCAATTCTGGACTAGGTCCCGGGGTTTTTATGCATTTGCGGTTTTCTCGTTAACAAAATCTTGCTGTGTCTTTTACTTTTCTATTTCCGCAATTATAATTGTTTTATTATAATTAGAAGTTAAATACACAAACGTTAATTCCTATTTTACTTGATAGACAATCCCTAGAGTTTGGTTAAGTCCGAACCTATTATCAAGTAAACATACTTCGTTGTTGTATTTTCTCGATATTGTATCCATAGACGATCACACGAAGTGTGAACCGATTAGTTGTATTGTCTCGACTTAGTCCATAGGCAATCACTTTCGGAAAAGGACTTATAGGTGGATTTTTTTTAGATTGAGGTATATTTGGGTACCCTCGTCTTTTCACAAACAAACAAACCCCACAAACTGTGTCGACAAACTTCTTCTTAAATAAGAATAAGAAACCATAACTCCACGATAACCAATATCACATTTCGTTCAACGATCACTGTCCTGCAATTATTTGTAGTTACATACTTCAAATGTTAAGACTGGAGAACAATACTCTTCACATCCATAACGTATCAAATCACGATCAATACTTTCAAAATGAAACCTACTACGAGATTTCCTCAAATCCTTATTGAAACAAACACTAAGGAAAAACGAGTATGAATTCATCTTCCCATTCTCTATTTTCAGGCATGATCCAACTGATGACGATTCATAATCAAATTATTGTTTCCCTTAATCTACAACAATAATGAGACTTTGACATGGTAATATTATCATCTTTACTTCCACCAAGATACAAACCTAAAATTTGTATACCAACTATGATACTCTTAATTTATTGTGTCTTGCAATGCAAACACCGATTAAATAAAAACCAACCTATAGTAGTCTTTTAAATAGTTCACAAGGATCTCATTCGGTATGAAGTGTAGAGCACGATCACTCAAACTTATTAACTTTATAATATGGTTAAAGAAAAACTTATTTGAATCCATGAATAAGTTTTATGCTCCAATAAGTATCAATGTCAAATATCTGACGTAGAGCACCATAAACATCTATACCATATCGAACACAGATCACCTGATATAATTCCATTCCTTTAGAAGTACGCTTTAATTTTCTCTTTAACCAAAACTGATGAGATCAAATCCATCACATACTTGATAACATAAAATTATTCATCTTCAGAAGATGTAAAATAAAACCCTCATCACATACTTGATGAAAGAAAATCAATTTTCTTCAAAAATGTCTGTAAATCAGAAAGCCTGGAACTTCTCTATTCGAATATTTTATTCAAGCTAAAGCTCTGATAGCGATTGTTGGGAAAATTGGCCTTTACATACCTTCAATGTACCACACAAATTGTCCTTGTGAACCTTACTACTATCGAATGAGATCTTTGTCTCTCAGATGCCATCGAGAAACACTTGTCTCTCTAATTGTTCCATACACCTTACTACGATCTAGGATGAGAAGAGGAGAAAGAGAACCTCAAATATGCAAACAAAAACGAAGCAATAACTAAGTACTCGCATATATAACGTGGTTCGGCAAAGTACCTACTTCCACAGAGAGGGCTACGACCTCTTTGTTCATTATATTATCAATAACTGAGAATCACACATTCTGACTAAATAGTGAATCCATCGAATCACCACAATGTGAATGAAGACAATAACTCTCAAAAACGCGCTATAATTGAAAAATAGTGTCTTTACAATATGAGATAATGTTTACCACATTATATATCACTTCGACCTTCTTCTAAACTAAGGTCTTCGTCGCGCACACAGTGTAATAAACTCGAATTCAACCATGAATAACAAAAGATGCACTTGGGTGCATCCAATGTCAATATGGATAGTCAAAGATTAACTAAAATGTAGGTGATAACTAGGATGAAAATAGATTTATCCACGGATAACATAGGATGTGCCCTGGTGAATCTTGTATATACATCGACGAATCCTAAATTAATTCAAAATATGGATTATAATAATGATGGAAACAGATTCATCCAGAAATAACTAGATATGCACCTAGGTGCATACAATGTAGACATAGATGAATCCTAGATTCACCAAGGCATAGATGAATCCCATATTTTTCCAAATTAGAGTTGTAATACCCTGTATTTTTAGCTGTTGTTTCGGGTCGGTTATACCCAGATTAGTTAACCTTGTGGCTTAGTTTGTTGTCCCTTAGCCTTAGCCGAGGTGGGTGGATTGAACTAGAAAGACTATAAGTTAGGGTGGAAATAAAATAATCAATAATAAATAAAATTAAGGGAAAATGAAAAGATACCTAAATAAAATAGTTTAGAAAAGAAATTTTATAAGTTAGAAAACATAAGGCTAGGGAGAAGAAGAAAGAGATGGAGCTAGATATTTATAGAGAAAGGGGATTAATAAAAATCAAGAGGAGTTTTTAACAATTGAGGTAGAATGTGAAACCCTTTCTCTTTTGGTGTTTTTTCTTTGGATGTTTAACTTATATGATTTTATTTTGTTAGGTTTCAGTAATTTATTCGTATAATTAGGTATCATTGATCGATGATCAGGCTTCTGATATGGATAGATAACATAATTGTTTATAATTGGTTAAAATTTGATAACAATCCACCGTAAATTCACCGTTGAATGTTTGTTTGAAATTGGGTGATAGTTTCTGAATTTCTGGACAGTTTCGCCTTGCTGTGATTTTGATGTTCTTAGGAAGTCTTAATGGTGTTAAAAGGATTTGAGGTCTTAATAAAAGTTGTAGATAAACATCATATATTTCAGTGTGCTTTGGATTGGGTCAATTTAAGATTGTTATGAATTTATCATGAATAGTTTGGTAACAACATGTAATCTGCCCAGTTTTTAGGTTGTCATTATAAATTTAAAATATTTTGTTTGAACCGTTGGTTTGGTGTGAAATTTGGATATGTAATATATGAATGTGTCAAGAATGTTTCTGTAAAATGTGATGATGATCAGATAAAGTTATTACCATGGAACATACAATGTAATATGGCTGCAGTTAACTTGTTTGCATAAATGCTTGAAAGAAATTCATGTTGATAAGCCATGGTTGCTTGTGTTGTTTGTGAAAATGATTTATAAAAGGAAATGAGTTCATGTTTTTCCGTTAGATGGAATTTACTCTCTTGCTAACGGCGGGTAATGATCCCCAAGAGTTAAATGGGTAATGATCCCCATGGGAACTTGTGTTTCCCGACCATCGATGGCGGCTGTTCGTGCCGATAACGATAGGTGGATGTACGAACAAAGGTTTTCGTACCGTGAATGAAACGGGTAATGATCCCCGAGAGCAGATGGGTATGATCTCCATAGAAACTTTTGTTCCTGACCATCGATGGAGGCTGTCCGTGCCGATAAACGATAGGTGGGTGTACGAACCAAGGACATTCGTACCATGAACTCAATTGTTAAAACCTAAATTGGTAGATTTTTCAAAATTATTATTGGTGTTATAAACTCAATTGTGAAATCTTATATGGATGAATTGTGAATTGATGTGTTAAATCCCAAAAGGATGATTAGTTGACAATAATATTGGTATCGTGAACTCATGGTTACTTGTTGTGATGACAATATTAATTTGTGAATCATGTGTTGAAATATAGGTTATATGATTTGTTGGAAAACATAATTGGTGTTATGAACTCATGTGCAAAATATAATTCAACGAATTGTTGAACTCAAGTGTGAACTTATAAGGCTGATTTGTTGAAATAATATTAATATTGTGAAGTCTTGTTTTGAAATCTTAAGATGATGTGTTAGAAACAATATTTGAATTGTGAATTCATGATTAAACAAATGTGCTTGTGTGGTGATCTGTTGGGTGAGTATCTATATTAGTGATTTTATCGAAATTACGTCGTATGCTCTTGTTGTATGTTATTTGACTCATTGACATTGTTATGCATGTTTTGAGATTGAGAATGCATTCTATTGAGCTGTTATCTCACCCCAATTGACATCCTTGCAGATTTATCAGAGTGGCGCAGCGAAAGCTAGGAATGAGTAGCTTAGTGATTGAATTGCTTAATTGTATTGCTTGAAATGTAATTTGAAATAATATGTTTGGTTGAAATCGTTTTTAAGATAATAAGCGGATTTATATGTTTCAGTTTATGTTATATAAAGTTTCAACTATGTTATGTGCAAAAGTAAATTAGCAAAAATATGTATGCATAAGTCTCTTTCCGACCCGTAACGCTTCGAGTTCGGATCTCCATATGGGTTTGACCCTGGTCCGGAACTCGGGGTGTTACAAGGGCAGCATTTTTAAAGTCAAATCTTGAATAAAATGCACCCACGTCCAGTCCATTTCCCAACGGGTAAAATACCCACGGGTGAACGGATGAACTGGGTGGAAGCGGATGGATTGACGGATTTCAAAACATAATTACAAAAGACTAATATTAATATTGTGTACAATAACCACAGACAAAAAAATAAAAAAAAATAGTGATCATGCATGATGGGCTTAGTGATCAGTAGTTGTTGGGTTAGAAATTGTGATGGGCTTAGTGACAATGGTGGTAATGGTGGGTAACTGGGGTTAGAGATTGATGGAATTAGTGACGCTCGTGGTAATTCATAGGAATAAGCAACCATATTTCATCCCTTGTTTAATCCGCATATATGGAAAATGGATATATGCCTCATAAAGAGTGTTGTCGCTCTTTCTAATTGTAACTCTCACAAACCAAAATGCCAGGTACAGTGCATGACCTGTGTCCAACTACGATGGACTTGGCTGGAATGTAGAACTCATTAATATGCACAGAATCTGGGAGAATGTATTTATTAATTTTCTCACAGTGGTTGCACAGAATCTCGGAGATAGCTCAGTTGGGAGAGCTTCCGACTGAAGATCTGAATCTGAAGGTCTCGTGTTCGTGTTCGATTCGATCCGTTCGATCCACCATTACCTCACCGCTCACCACATTTTCATAATTTTTCTTTTCTTCACTCTCTTACCCTATCAGTCGCGTGTGGCATTTTCTTTCTTCTTATTATTTTTCTTAACTCTCTGGCTATATCTAGCGCACACGGAGTTTCTATTTGCAGCCTTATAGAATTCCAAGTTGGGTATTTTATTTTTGAACCCTGCACTGGCATGCTTCTGGTTTGATATTAGGTAGTAGAGGAATGATGACTCTATGATGTAGAAACACAAAATTGATGCATTAAATATGAATCTCTTATTGATTAAAAATTTCCATCATACATCAATCGATCTAACAAATTATCATACAATTTAGTTCTTCAATTGTTGCATTTGTT
Source organism: Papaver atlanticum (assembly GCA_023531105.1). Classification (NCBI taxonomy): domain Eukaryota; kingdom Viridiplantae; phylum Streptophyta; class Magnoliopsida; order Ranunculales; family Papaveraceae; genus Papaver; species Papaver atlanticum. The sequence continues at coordinate 523,314 of JAJJMB010002072.1, read as the reverse complement.
ATCGCAGTAAGAATTAACACAATGTTCCACTTGGTCAACTCGAGCATCCTCCAGAGTGCTTTTCTTAATACAGTTGGAGACAGCACAACCAAATTTGCAATAGTAGTTAGGAGTCGCGTCGAACATACATTTCGTCAAGCATACAAAAGGACATCTAGCAATTTTAATTCCTGATCCATCAGAGGAACAATCAATTAAGCATTGTCCATAACACTCTCCGAATGCAGAACTCTTCCCTACGAACAATCCTGAAAATACTATCACCATTAAAGAAATCATCTTCAGATTTTTGCCCTCCATTTTCTTACTGATTATCTTCTAGTACTTGGTTAATTACCCAAAGCAAACACTCTCTTTTGAAACTGTGATGGCCAGACTCCCCCAGAGGACTCATTTATAGAGTTCAAACTATGAATTGATGACACAAATAATAATTCTAGACAAGATTTTAAGGAAAGATATCTTCTCGGTGGCAGATCTTCACATTAATATCCACATCAATGATATTTTTCTATATTAAAACACATGATACGATAACATTTAATGTTAACGCTGTGCAATGTCCCATATCATTTCATCTGATGTGAAGATTTTTTTTTTTTTTTTTTTTTAAGATAAGTCTTAAAATCTTTATTAATAGCTATAGAGGTTACGAACGAAATAAAAAACTAGCCCTTTTGAACCAAAAAGTAAAAAAAGGGCATGCAAACCTTTTGCAGCAACTATTTAACCTGGTTAAATTGGGGCCTGTTGTGATTAATTTGGTCCTATAAATTACTTCATCTATCTAATAGGAAATGATAAGGGGTGTCAAAATTTGCTAAAACTACCAATTTGCCCCCTAAAAAATATTAATACTACCAATTTACCCTATTAACTCTAAATAATAAAACTTAGAAACAAAATCAGATTTTCATTTCCATCCTCATAAACCGATTCCTCTCTTCTTCTTCTCCCTCTTTTTTCATTTTTTTGAAACCAAAACATCGTCGATTATCGACGATCCAAAAACGATTAATCGTTTTCTTCTTCTATAAAATGACGAAACATACAAGAGCTAGTGAAGCATTCTACTAACAGGAAATTTCCTAGTGTGAATAATCCCGATATTGTTGAAGCGATTCGAAACAAAACCAAGAAAACGGTTGAGGAAGTTGAACAATCTTTGATCGCACAAGAGGAGGAAATGGGTCGAATCAGGTACTTTTCTATCAACCCAATCCTCTAAACTAGGTTTTAGTAACATGCAATCGCTCAAAAATTTGAAATTTTGAAATCAAAATTTTCTGGGTTTACCAGAATCGGACGATGTTAATGTACTTGTGAACCGATTGTATTAGGATCAGTTGTTGTTCATGCCCACAAAGACCGATTGCTCTGCGTGTGTTTTCTGGTTCGAGAAATTTGAACCATAATCGGTCAATGTTAATACCCAGATAGCCTGATTGTATAACTGTAGGGATAACCGTTTTTCTGTAACTTTTTTTCGTTAGAATCGGATTACATATGTGTCCACATAGCCCGATCGTGTATCCACTACTTAGCATAATCGGATTTCATTTGCATATATAAAAACCGATTGTTGATGTGTAATGTTACAATCGGGTTTTATAACAGCATCGAGTAAACCGGTTGTTGTAAGAATGAATTCCCAATGTTACTGTAACTTTTTCTTGTTAGAATCGGATTACATTAACACTTATATAAATTGATTGTAGATGTGTTATGTTAGTAATCGGTCTTTATGTGCATAACGAGTAAACCGATTGTATACCTTGAATTCAAAAATATGCATTGAATTCCATTGTTGTTTGTCGCTTATCTCCATACTTTACAGGACAAACAAGGGCAAGCAATAACGTCAAGCCGAAAAGAAATATAAGAGGAAAAATGATTTGGATTCTCCTCGGAGTTTGAGACCTCGTCGAGAGGGTGTTCAAAATTTTAATGCTTCCCATCGAAGGGGATCGGGGAGTAAATCTAAAGCGATCAACATCAATAACCCACCACCTAAAGCGGAGCAACCAGCACAAGAAGAATCTGATTCTGATACACCTACTGAAGAAGGAGGTGGTGATAGAGAAGTTGATGAAGAAGAAAGTGGTGGCAAGGAGATCAATGAAGAATAAAGTGGTGGAAAGGAGATCAATGAAGAAGAAAATGGTGGCAAGGATGGTGATGAAGAAGAAACTGGTGGCAAGGATGGCGATGAAGAAGAAACTAGTGGCAAGGAAGGTAATGAAGAAGAAAGTGAGGAAGGTGATGAAGAATAAAGTGAGGATGAGGATGATGGACAAGAAAGTGAGGATGAAGGTGATGGAGAAGAAAGTGAGGATGAAGGTGATAGAGAGATAGGAGAAATTCAAGAACAAGTCCAAAGAGGAGAAGTTCAACAACAAGTCAAAGGAGGAGACGCTCAAGAACAAGTTAACACAGATGGTAAGAACGATAGTCCAAAGAAGAAGAAAGGGGACCACATGCCTGACCCGGAGAAGATGTTTCCTCACGGACCTAATGATCCTATGAAAGGGTTACCTGGTGATGGAGGACGGGTGTTATGGGGGTACAAAGAGAGTTGGGCCGCGGTCGTCTGCAATACCATTGTAACTACATAAACCTTATGCTATGTAATATAAAACTTATTATTCGTGTAGTGTTTTGATTATTGTCCATCGGTTTTGTTTTGTTTTATAGGATCACAGGGATGTCGTTCGTTGTATAAAGCCATGAACGTCAGTGAGTATGATGAGGAATTGGCCATTGCAAGGAATGAAATCAATCATTGGAGAAGTTGATGAAGTAATCGATCTAGTCAAATCTACGGGGCTGTTGCCTGCGGTCGAGAATTTGGATCTTGGTTACGACAAACCTCTTTTTACCGCTTTTACCGAGAGATATTATGGGGAGACGGATACTTTGCATCTTCCGTTTGGTGAAATGACGATAACTCCAGATGATGCGAAGTTCATTGCCGGGATAAGCATAGATGGTAAAGCCGTGAAACACGAAGAGTACGTGCAAGAGCTTGAATGAGACAAGATTTATGCGTTCACCAAGGAAGTGTTCCAATGGGATGAGGAGATGACCAAGAAACAGATGCTAGTAGGAAAATATAAGCAGAGGATATTCCATCTCTCGAAGTTGAGGGAACTCTTCAGTGGAACAAAGAAACTTCGTGCTGAGGGAAAAGAGGTGACCAAGGAACGTATCTTCTACACGGCCAATGCGTATGGCCTCTACGTCCTGGGATCTATTATCTTTCCCGACGTTTCCGGTGCCCGTGTGAACGCCAACTTTATTCAGCTGTTGCAACCATTTGACAAGATCCACTAATACTCATGGGACACTGCAATCATTGCACACTCGTTGAACGAGTTGAGAAAGGCTTCCAGGCTGACAGGAACCAAATCAGAGGGAATATGGCTTTTCTGCAGGCGTGGATATCTTTGCACTTCCCAATATTTGCTGCAAGGGCTTTTGAGAACAAGGAATGGAACGGTAACTATTATGGAGACATGTACACCTAGAGGAGTAAGGAAAAGGACCAAGATGTGGTTTATCTGAAGTTGAGACGCCAGTTGGACAACTTGACGACGAAAGATGTTGTCTTTGACCCTTACAAGGGGGGTTTGGCCAAAGGAAAAGGAAAGATGGTTAGGTGCGAAGAGAAAGCTCATTATTTTGGGCCTTTGTTTCACCCAAGAGGATATGTAATGTACAACCCGACGAGAATCACAAGACAATACGGATACATACAAAAAATCCCAGCGGAGCACAAGGAGTTTAAAATAGATCCGAAGAATATTGGTAATGATATTGATATTGTTCACGACCCTTTACCATCATGTAAATATTGGGATTAAAGAAGGTTCAAGGGATATGGTATGGATGGTCGATTGAAAACTGATAATGAGGCAATTTCGGATTACATGCCGTGGTACCTCAATATTCGCATACTCAAGTGATATGATGGACGCATTAGTGTGTCTAATATGTCTCAATTGTATATATTGTTAGTGTTCGATTTTGTATTTATTTTGTTATTTTATGTCTTTGTAGGTATTTTTAGAGAAATAAGCTCTTGCGGCGAAATTGGCTCGAAAAGTGGTGTTTCACACCCCAGGATAGAGTACTAAAGGCACCCCAGAAATGCATCGGAAGCACCCCAAAAATGTGTCGGAGAAACCCCATAAAAATTACTATCTATGCCCAAATATTATTATTTGCACCCCATCAGACAAGTGCTAAAGGGACACCCGTGCAGGATTAGGGGGAGGACATCTTCTTCTCAAATTCAAAAAATGAATTTTGGCGGGAAAATATTTTCATTAACAACAGAATTTCGATCGGATGTTTGGACGTGATTTAGTGAGATTCAATCCCTGAAACTTTGTGGGTAGACGTGATATGACTATAGAAAGCTATTATCGGTGTTCGTTTGGATCAGAATTGGTTGAATCGTGTCATGGAGCAAAAAAAGGGAGTACGTGCAAAGGGAGAAGATATTCACGCGTCTGCTGTTGCTGGAGTGTGCTGGGAGAGTTTGGAATATTCTGTGAGAATGCTAGATGCGTGTAAGAGTTAAACAAGGAAAGAAAAACAACTGCAAACGCGTGGAGAAGCTAAAACAAGAAATTATTGCCATGAGAATAAAAATAATAAAGAGAAGATTTTTTGAAGTTATGGAGGAGATTCGATGCATCTTTCGGGTATAAATAGATTACCCAGGTCATATAGAAGGGGTGTCGAGAGTTTGGGGAGCTTAGGAGAGCCAGAGAAGAAGAAATCACGAGTTGCAGAAACTCGGGTTCTGCTGCTGCAGAACTGAAGAACACGAAGAACAAAAGCCTGTAAAGGAAAGTCGTTGAAAACTGTCGCTTAAATGCGATAGTTCCCAACTCCTTTCCAGCGACCGCGGAACAGAGTCTACAACACTTCTCTTGTATCGTTCATTTTGTGACGATTTTTGTGCGTCGCAAATTATTGTTTTTCACTATTTTCTCCGTTTTCACCATTGTAAACAATTTTTGAGCAAATAAAAAATATTTTGCGAGTGTCTATAATATGAGGAGCTGAACCCCAACACTGGGACGACGGAGGAGGCCGAACTTCATACATGGGTAAATTTGTTTTATTCTTTTTTGTGACTTTTGCAGTAAAATTAATTGAAATATGATTTGATTAAATTGGTTGTCATTTGATTAGATAGGTCATGCTTAGCTTAGGTGATTTGATGTGCCATGCTTAACATTTACAATCAATGTTTTGAGAATCTACCTTGGCAAAAATAGAGTCCATGTTTATATTTCTTGAGCTAAAATTGTTGAGAATAAATAAGTGAACCTTATGTTATGAAGATTGGCTAAATCCTTAGTCCCAGTACCTCTAGCACCAATTGTAATATTATTGTATATTTTTATTAAATTTAAAAACTCGAATCTTCACAAGTCTCGACGAACCTTTAACTACAACAAAGTTGAAATCACATCATGATACGAGTAGATGAGAGGCCCCGGATAGAGGACAAAGATACAGCTCTCGAATTCCTGGTGTGTATTATTTCTCAATTACGGTTTTGTTAATTGTTTTAGTATTATTTGTTTAATGTTTGTCGTTTAAAATGGAAATAAGGAAGACGAATCTGGCACTTGATATCCCAAGCATAGCTAGAAATCAGGCGAGGGAAAAATGTAAAGGGCAACGAAAAGCTGATTTATGAATTAAACAGTCTCGAAGATGTAGAAGCGGGTGCAAAATTTGGGGAACCGATGGAGGAGGAGGAGCCAAATAAAAAGAGGAAGAGAGTCGCCTCAAAAAAATATTATGAAGGTGCATCGAGCAGCGCCCCAACTGCTAAACGAGGACGAGGTGGTCGTGGTCGTGGTGGGGATGTTGATGAATGAATGGTTTCAAACTTATGTCTTTAAACAGTGGATAATTATGGTGTCAAAAATTATGTATTAAACTTATTGTCGAATTATGTTTGGTTATATTCATTGTTTATGAATGGCTGAATCTGGTTTATTTTGAAAATTGTTTTTGTTTGTGTAAGACGCGACAAAATAACCAACTACAAGGTGTGTGTGCAAAAAATGCATGACTCTGGAAGTTTTTTATGCCACAATCTGTCTACATTTACCTGTATAAAATCCGATTCTGACAATTCTCCAGGGGGACATTTTCAGAATCGGGCTTTGAAGTTGCAACACATAGACCGATTCTGAAAATTTTGTTCACCTGTTTTTTAAGTTTCCATAATCGGTTTATAAGGATACTTTTAAAGTCCGATTCTGACAAAACAAAAAAATACAGAGTTTCACAATCGGTTTATGTGGGCATCCCATGTAATCCGATTCTTGTGAGGAAAACTGACAATGTTCCTGTATCTTTTTTTGTCAAGAATCGGATTACAAGTGACATATTAAAATCCGATTATTGAGAGGCACGATTTTTATGATTTTGCAAGGACACAATCGGACTATGTGGACATACCTAAACTCCGGTTGTTTGAATTGAATTTGAAAAAAAATAGCCGTTGAGTCTTTATCTATATAAAGACAACCTCTTTGAGCCACTACCACATCACACACTTAGCCTAGAAAATGGAGTGGAATCCGGAAGTAGACATGAAATGGAAACCGCATGAAGATTTGTGTCTCGTTAAATCGTTTGCTAATACGTTCCGTGAACATCCGAATGAAATATATTCAATGTTTTGGAAGAGAGTTAAAGAGTTCTTTTACGGGCGTACTGGGAATCCCAATAACCACAAATGGACTTGGCATTCCGATTCAACTACATAAAAAGTGCAATGCGAGAGTACGTTAAAGTTAGAAATATGGTGTACCAATATCATCCACAAGCTCCTCTTAGGGAAAAAGTGAGCAATCCGATAATATTTATACTTATGTCATCGTATAAAGTTCGCATACTAACATTTAAGAATTCACTGAATTTCAGCTGGAACGTTTCAATGGGCTATGAAGAATTCGTAATGGGGAAACTAAGTTCATTCACCACAAAGAATATACAACGTTGTACCGACGTGCTCGGAGGTTCATTGACGAACATTTGATGTGTCAAATTCTAGAATACCCATACTGAATCCTATATATGTAATTCGCTAATTTCCTAAACTATGTAATGAATATTTTGTTTCTGAAAGTAAGGCATAATCGGATTATGTGGGCATATATAAACACCGATTCCCAAAATCGGTTTATTTTGGTATTGAAAAAACCCGATTCTGGGTTTACTTCTTTTTTTTTCAAAACTCAACCCAGAATCGGTTTACAATTGGACTAACATCAACAGATTCTGGATCGAGTTTTGGAAAAAAATTAATATTTTTCAAGTTTTTGATGATGAATTAATGGTAGTTGATTTCAGGGTTAACTTGATTAAACATCATGTAATCACCAAAACTGGCACTAATCAATCAGGGGTAGTTTTGCCATTTAGTAAAATAATTGGATAAAGGGTTATCCATTTTACTTCAAATTATTCTTTTTTGTCTTGTAGTCGTAGGCCCCAATTTAGCCAGGCTATTATAATCTAAAAACTAGCCAACTATTTACTTGGCACCCTTCGTGTTTAGCACAGCGTCTGCAGATAAGTAGTGTACGCATTGTACTAGAACTCTACCTTGCTCATACATTATTTACATGATGACAGGAGTGCGTGATTCATTATAGTTTGTCCATTCTAACTTGGTCCTCAAACTGAACATGCTTCTTCCGTTCCATATGGTTTCCATCTTAGCTATCCCGAATACGTACATCATGAAGTAACAATATTTCATCCCTTGTATAACTCACGTATATCGACATTAAACGTAATTATGATTCATTTCTACATTTCATGGGGAATACAGCACCTAATAAATAATGAGCTAATAAACAATATCTCTCATCCCTTGGATAACCATCATATATTACCACAAGGGCTGTGCATGCCCGTGCAAATGCACGGACAAGTGTCATAATGTGCTTCTCTGTTTTTGGTTAGACATGGAAAAAAAATTTGGATCGATATGGGATTTATGTGTTGACGACAATTTTAACACACAACTCTAAATATCACGATAGATAAAGGGGATACCAACATTATCCGCTATCTCTCTGTTGATATGGAAAATTATTTTGTGTTCCATCTGCCTGGCGATCTCCTAAGGATTTTAATTCGCAGTCTATCAGAGGCATTGGCATCGTATCTACCTCTTTCTATCCTAAACACTTTCGCCAGTACATTGTACTTAAAAAAGATGATGATCATCCCTGTAATTGATTCAGGTTCGAAGTTCCCTTCTTTCTTTCTTTTTTGTTTGACCAAGTGCACATTGTACGACGAACATCATTTCCAGTATCACTCCTATATAGTTGTGCAAATGCGGGATCAGCTCCCAAGGCAGCAAACTTCCCGTTCTGTTGTTGGTTTAGCCATTTAATTACTTCAAAAGCATATGGTGCACGAGCATGACGATTGTTGATCTTCTTGTTTATTTTGCCTATTATTGATGTGTAAGCAAACATAGAAATATATGGCCTAATCAGCTAATCTTATTCCTGGAGTGTGTAGAAATCTGTTTCCTCCTTGGTAGTCCAGCAGATTCTATAACAACGGCGATCTCAATATAACGGCTGTTGGACAATTGATAAATGCATTTGCACGGGCTAGTTCACCCTTGACCGAGAAAGTATCTGGATGAAATTACTTCACCCTTGACTCACTTGATAAACAGTTTGTTGTGATGTCGTGATAGGATGGACCTTTCCATGTATTTTTCCAGTACTCTTTTCCAAGTGGAAAAGATATTAGACGAAGTGCGCTTTGTTATTTATGCACGCCAAGAGTCTTCACCGAAGGAAACTTTTCATAATGAGAAGAAGTCTAAACGCATGTTGGAAACTTGCTGAAACCTACAGGCATATCTTCTCGGATACGGAAGTAAACGGGAATATTTGATTTCATAGCAAAAAAGAATAAAAATGAAATGAAAGTAGAACAGAAGGACATAATAATCATATCTTAACTAATCTGAACTAACAGATGTATCTTTTCGTGTGCTAATATGTGCCTTCTCAAATATATAAAAAACTGATTCTTGAGGTAAGTGTTGATCATTACCTTAATTATCTATCTCGACACCATCCAATACATATTTACGGAGAATATCTGCATTTAACTCTTTTTTCTTAGAAGTTGGCGAATTTCTTCGGTGTCTGGTACATCGATCCTACCATCCCATGCCCCGACTCATAAAAATAATGGTTATGGTAGCATGCTTAACAGTAGCAAAAAATAATAAAAAAAGAAGCAAAAACCTGGACTTGAGCTCAATTTTTTAGTAACTATTGAGAGAGAGCACCAAATACACGGTTGGTTTGCGGTTGTTGTTCTAAAAAGACCAACATCAAGAAGACCACGGTATGGATTCCTACCCTCTGTGGGTTCATCTATAAGAAATCCTCTTTACTTGGATGCCATGTAAGAAATTCACGGTATGTCAATCTTCATGTACTGGAAAGCATACAAATGTCCATGACTAATACCTGAAAAGTTGTTCAGTAAGGAATACTTTTGCATTGTCAGCATAAACAAATGTTTGCGAAAACATTTAATTGAGAAGATATATGCACATCTTTACATATTCATTTTAGCGTAGATTTATACACAGTTACTGGCAAAGTAAAGTGTTAGAAACTCACATGTACATTGTAGTGCCAGAGAAAGGATATAGCTGATGCAATAAGATGCTTGTTTGACTTTTCCAGTAAAATTCCGAATCGAACTCTCTTAAGAAATACCAAATACAATTTCATGTATTCATTTACTTGAGGTATTGTTGTACGACAGATAACCAATAAGCAAAATCACCTTGTTCAATCTGTTTGCTCCACGTGATTCGTTAAGCCCAAAAATGCTCCTAAGCAATTTTATGAACCATTTGTAAGAGTTTCATCAAAGACTTCCAAAAACAAATCATATGAAAGAAACTAAACCATTAAACAAATCATATAAAACCATTTGTTGTACCACAGATAACCAATAAGCAAAATCACGCTGTTCAATCTGTTTGCTTCTCGTGATTCATTAAGCCCAAAAATGCTCCTAAGCAATTTTATGAACCATTTGTAAGGGTTTCATCAAAGACTTCCAAAAACAAATCATATGAAAGAAACTAAACCATTAAAAGATCAACTTACTTTCCAAGAGGCGGCAGGCACGACTTGAGATCTCTTAATACATCATGTGTTGACCCAACTTCGACTGAGAAAACAAATGTGCCAACATACAGGAAGTAGACATTTAGATTCTTGACCGATTGATTCACATTCTCTCTTTATATTAAATTTTATCAAATAACCCACTTACTTTCAGATGTTAACATTCACATCATTCTTAAAATTCCACTCTGCGATCTACATATACCGAACCGAAATTGAATCAACTTTGTTGTTATTAAAGACATCACTTAACAATGGTGGCATTGCGCGCTGATTTTGGGGATGGAACGAATCCCTTCGAACAATGCTACTTAATAGCAAACCAAAAGACGTGTCTTTTCAACATATCCTTGGTCGACAAAAGAGGTGCCTTTTTAGATATGGATACTGAGTTGTAAAGGATACTTACAAAAGATATCTTTTCATATTATTAGTTACCTGATGCATCTTTTCATGAAACCATTCATTCGATTCTACGGATTTACCAACAGTAGTGTCTTTTCCCAATATTTCTGTACACAAACATGATTAATCGTATCTCTTCGTATAAGTAACAAATCGTTTAGTATTTTCCACTTGTCTTATTTTTATTGGAGAAAATATAAGGGTTGTTGTGGTTCCCGACATATCAGCAATTCCCGTTGACCAAATCAATTAAGAAGAATTGATTTGGACTAAATGGATATGCCCCTTAAAGAGTGTTGTCACTCTTTCTAATTGTAATTCCCGTTGACCAAGGATGATCGGCCACACCAGAACAGGTACAATGTCCTTTTAACTCTTTCTAATTGCAATCACCTTACAAATATGCCCTTGTCCATAGTATCATGCCTAAGTGGTACAAGTAAAATGGGTTTAGAATCACCCGTATGAGGGTAAACTACTGGAGTTGAGTCTACCTTCATGTGTCAAAAAGGCAGCATGAAAGCACGAGATAATGCAACAGTCTCACTTTTCAGGACGTTAGTTTTTTATTCAAATTCACAATTAGCCATTAGCATTAGCAGTCCGTCATACTTGAATTCCAACTGGAACATTTTCTTTTTTTGTACTAGAAAATGTTAGACTGGATTCACATCATATCCAGAAAATGAACTATGATTTGGGGATCATTGAGGTTTTTGTTGATATCTTCTCCTTTTATGCAACTGATGTTGATCCGAAATGCGAGAACCAAAGAAAACCAGAGAGATTAGAAGAATAAGAACCTATGTATAGATCGAGTCGAGTATTAGATACTCTGTCCTTAAGACGAAATTCGCCCCACTCCGGTGCTAATGGGTTTTACTTGCGAACGTCTCCCAGGATACAACGATCTTTCTTCCTCGAGTAGAAGCACTCCATACTCAAGGAAACAGCGAACCGAATTTAGTGTTTATCTCTCAATACTATGACAACAATGAATGCAAGTGAAATCAGATTTTTGTGCGTGCTTTTCTTATGTATAGAATGAAACATGAATTGGGTTTATATACTTGATTGGTGTCTCTTAGGAAAGGACATAGTGTCTCTTCGCGAAGAGTCACATCTCTTGTAAGAGTCCTTTCATGGAGAGTCACACCTCTTGGAAAGAATCCATTCATGGAGAGTCACATCTCTTGGATAAGTTTCCAACTCAAATTGAAAGGGTTTCGCTAGTGAAACAACCCTTCAATTGTAACTAACATAATTTCTATTCAATTTTTTTTAACAATCCCCCACATTTGAATAGAACTTCTAGGAATGCAAATGTTATGCAGACACTAAAGAGAGATAAAGTGAAAAGTCATTGCATGGGGATAGGTAGCTTTTGGCTTTGAACCTTCCTTAGTGAATAACTATCAGATTTACTCACTAACCAGTGAACGCGATGTCTTGAACTGTTCAGTTTTTAATGTAAACCGAGACAATAGTTATCACACAATGCCTTTTCTCACTAATTTGGTTCTACAATTGTGTTCATGTCGGCCCTGAACAAATCCCGGATTCATGAGTGCTCTAGAAAATTAAAGCCTTATAAAATTTCCATAGAATCGGCCACAATTCTATACTCACATAGGTGATGTCCCATTAAGAATACCCTGTAGTATCCCACTTGTAAATACAAGATATAGGCACCATTAAAAGCATAGCTTATCCTAACACATTTCAGGAAACACACTGTCTTCATCATAGGAATAGGATGGAGTTTTATCTCCATAGTGTTCACTCCGAGTTATACATAACTTAGTTGTCCCTTTTGAACCTAGATCTTGGGATCTCCAGTCAACTAGGTTGGGTTACCATTATGTCATTCTTAATTGTAGGCTTTTAAACTCATTCTCCTCGATGATTTATACACTTTCTCTTTAGTCAAACCTTTAGTAAATGGATCCGCTAGGTTTTCTTTAGACTTTACATAATCGATCGATATTATTCCACTAGAGAGCAATTGTTTCACCGTATCATGTCTTCGACGGATATGTTTAGACTTTCCGTTATACATGCTACTCCGTGCCCTTCCTATCGCTGACTGACTATCGCAATGTACATTAATTGCAGGCACATGTTTTGGCCATATTGGAATATCCTCTAAAAAATTACAAAGCCATTCTGCTTTTTCCCCTGCTTTATCCAAATCAATAAATTCAGATTCCATAGTCGATCTGGTTATGCATGTTTTTTTGAGGATTTCCAAGACACGGCTCCACCACCAATTATAAATACATACCCACTTGTGGATTTTTATTCACTCGAAGAAATCCAATTGGCATCAGTATATCCCTCAAGTACAGCAGGATATCTAGTATAATGCAACCCATAATTCTTAGTGTATCTTAGATATCTAAGTACTCTAATTATGGCCCTCCAATGATCCTTTCCATGATTACTAGTATACCTACTCAGTTTGCTTACTGAGTGTGCTATATCGGGTCGTGTACAATTCGTAATGTACATTAGACTTCCTATGATTCGAGCATATTCCGTTTGATTAATACTCGGACCAGTATTTTTCCTCAAATGGAGTGTCAAATCAACAGGAGTCTTTGCTATGTTGTCATCATTCTTGTTAAATTTTTCAAGAATCTTCTCAACATAATGGGATTGAGTCAATACTAATCCACTAGGTGTTCTACAAATTTTTATTCCCAAAATAACATCTGCAACACCAAAATCTTTCATGTCAAATTGGCTAGACAACATTTTTTTAGTAGTTTTGATGGCTTCAATACTACTGCCCATGATTAGCATGTCATCTACATACAGACAAAGTATTACATACCCATTTTCCGTATTCTTGGAATATACACACTTGTCGCATTCGTTAATCCTAAAACCATTTGACATCATGGCTTTGTCGAATTTCTCGTGCCATTGTTTTGGTGCTTGCTTTAATCCACAAAGCGATTTCACCAACTTGCAAACTTTCTTTTCTTGACCCGGAATGACAAAACCTTCTAGTTGTTCCATATAGATTTCTTCATCCAAATCACCATTCAAGAAAGCGGTTTTCACATCCATTTGATGGATTTCAAGATTATATAAAGCTGCAATTGCGATTAACATCCTAATTGATGTTATTCTCGTAACAGGAGAATAGGTATCAAAATAATCCAACCCTTCTTTCTGTTTATAACCTTTAACGACAAGTCTAGCCTTGTACTTGTCAATAGTTCCGTCTGGTTTCATTTTTCTTTTGAAAACCCATTTGGAACCAAGTGCTTTACAACCAGGTGGAAGATCTACCATTTCCCATGTATGATTCTGTAAAATAGAATCAACTTCATTATTAGACGCTTCTTTCCAAAAAGGAGCTTTGGGGGTAGACATCGCTTCTTTAAATGTTTAAGGCTCCTTTTCTATCATATATGTTAGAAAATCTGAACCAAAAGACTTAGGAACTTTTGTTCGCTTACTTCTATGAGGTTCTTCAATTTGAAGATTAGTGCTTTCCATATAATCTTGAGTTCTCTTAGTAGAACTATAATTTTGAATTTTCTTACATGGGAATATATTTTCAAAAAATGTAGCGTTTCTTGCCTCCAAAATAGTATTCACATGTATATCAGAAATTTTAGACTTATGCACTAAGAATCTGTAGGCACGACTATTTTCTGCATATCCTAAGAAAATGCAATCGATCGTTTTAGGTCCAATCTTAACCTTTTTAGAAAGTGGCACTTCCACTTTAGCCAAACACCCCCACACTTTAAGGTGTTTATAGGAAGGTTTCCTTCCTTTCCATAATTCGTATGGAATTTTATCCTTCCTTTTATGGGGTAATTTGTTTATAACATAATTTGTCGTAAGCAAAGCTTCCCCCCACAAATTTTGTGGTGCTCCTGAATTCAACAGTAAGGAATTCATCATTTCCTTAAGAGTTCTATTTTTCCGTTCAGCAATCCCATTTTGTTGCGGTGAGTATGGCGCAGTAGTTTGATGAATAATGCCATATCTTGAATATGGTTCAATAAGTGGACATTCATATTCTCCACCTCTGTCACTTATAAGAATTTTTATCTTCTTATCGAGTTGATTCTCAACTTGGTTTTTGTAATGTTCAAACACTACAACGGCTTCATCTTTATTTCTTAGCAAGTATACATGACAATATAGTGTACTGTCATCGATGAAGGTTATGAAATATTTTTTCCCACCTCTACTTTCTACCATCTGTAAATCACAGATGTCGGTATGAACCAATTCAAGAGGTTCTGTAGTTCTTTCAATTGAATGGGAAAAAGGGTTTTCGTCATTTTTTCCTCAACACAAATTTCACATTTGTGAGTTGGGTCTATCTGAAAATTAGGCATTAAGTTCATGTTAATTATTCTTCTTAAAGAACTGTAATTAGCATGACCTAACCTTTCGTGCCATAAATCAAATGACTCAACGGCATAAACAGAGTTATTTATCGCATAGATTTCACGATCAATAGGCAACGTATTCATCATGAATAAACCGTTATTAAGGTACCCCTTTCCAACATATATCCCATTCTTGGAAAGTACAAACATGTCAGATTCAAAAACTAGTTTTAATCCATGTTTAATCAACAAGGATCCAGAGATTAAATTTGTACGGATGTCCGGAACATGAAACACATTGTTAAGTGTGAGTTCTTTACCGGATGCCATTTTTAATATCACTTTTCCTTGTCCTTCAACCCTTGACATTGCTGAATTCCCCATGAATATACTTTCTCAATAGGGCTTTTTCTGATAATGGGAGAATACACTCTTATCAGAACAAACATGGCATGTTGCACCGGTGTCGACAAACCACTCGCTTGAATTGCTGATCATGTTTACTTCAGAAACCACAATGCACAACTGGTTGTTTTCTTCATTTTTAATGTTTGCGGCAACTGGAACGTTATCCTCCATTTACGTTCTGTTTTTGCTGGGAAATACAAACTACAAAGATCAGTAATTTACAGATTAACTGTATAATAAATAGAATTTAAAATGAATTGAGAAACAAAAGAGAAAGCGTATATGACGATGTTTCTTTAGGGACGTGTCTCTTTGGTTTTTTAAACTAAACACAAACCGCCACTGTTCCAATCTGCTTTCTGAAGAACTCCGAATTTCTACTGAATGCTAACGATTAAATAAATACTCCCTCCGTCCTATTTTACTCGAATATTTAGGGGGTTTTTCGAGTCCCAAAATAGATGAAGGTTTTCATATTTTTCTCACTTTTTTCCTGATTTGTCCTTGCATTGAAATCAACCACCAGAAACAAAGAACAAATAACTAGGAGATTTAAATATTTTAACAATTATTATTAAGGAATATATATGGAAAAAAAATTTAATCTCTTTCCATTTTCTTAATCTACGTGAAAACACCTAAACCTTCAACTAAATTGGGACGGAGGGAGTAATGTTTAATCACACTTGAATGGTCATTCAATTTTTGACCACTGCTTCTTGTCTTTTTCCTTGAACAAAAGACAGTAGATTTGCCAATATAATCTTCAATTATAGTTGGCGTTTTCTGACAGTTGATCAATACAGGAGAAAGGAAGTAAACTAGTCGTCCTTGTCAAGAAACTTGCAATTTCCAATCGTAACTGCCCGTCGCCTAATACATACAGACATACAACGTGCAGAAGAAAAGAAGAAGAAAAAAGAAAATTTCGTCTTAAGATTGTTGGATATCTTCTCCTTTTATGCAACTGATGTTAGATCCGAAATGCGAGAACCAAAGAAAACCAGAGAGATTAGAAGACTAAGAACCTATGTATAGATCGAGTCGAGTATTAGATACTCTGTCCTTAAGACGAAATTCTCCCCACTCCAGTGCTAATGGGTCTTACTTGCGAAACGTCCCCCAAGATACAACGATCTTTCTTCCTCGAGTAGAAGCACTCCAAACTCAAGGAAACAACAAACCAAATTTAGTGTTTATCTCTCAATACTATGACAACAATGAATGCAAGTGAAATCAGATTTTTGTGTGTTCTTTTCTTATGTATAGAATGAAACATGAGTTGGGTTTATATACTTGATTGGTGTCTCTTAGGAAAGGACATAGTGTCTCTTCGCGAAAAGTCACATCTCTTGTAAGAGTCCTTTCATGGAGAGTCACACCTCTTGGAAAGAATCCATTCATGGAGAGTCACATCTCTTGGATAAGTTTCCAACTCAAATTGAAAGGGTTTCACTAGTGAAACAACCCTTCAATTGTAACTAACATAATTTCTATTCAAAAATTTGTAACAGTTTTAGGTCCCTTCAATTGTAACCCTTCATAGCCGGTTCAAGACACTTCAACCAACCACATGTACTAACAAGCATCTGAAAGAGCCTACTGTATCAGCATTCAGCAGTGCCGGAACTGGAATTTAAAGTTGGAGTATGGACTGACGAATTTCATCTCTTCATTTTTTATGCTAAGATTGTGACATTGATCCTCAAGAGACATAACGAAAACGGAAATACAAGTTAATAAAATCATTGGATCACATTAGTAAAATGAATTCAAAAATAAATTGAATAAAGAATCACATTCATACTTATTTGATTACGAAATTCCTTAATTAATGCATCGAATTAATTAATATGTGGTAGAAAGGTGTTTAATTTGTGCATTTTTTAGCGCAGTAAGAATTAACACAACGTTCAACTTGATCTCCGCGAGGATTCTGAGGAGTGATTTTGTTGATGCAGTTTGTGGTAGCACAACCAAGCTTGCAGTAGTGAACACCAAGAGACTTAATCTTGTTAGCAGGAGCCCCTCCGGATAAACATTTCTTCAAACAAGTAAATGGGCATTCAAGCATATGCAAGTCAGGATGAGTAACAACACATGTCGTTAAACATCCTACAAAGCAGTCCTTGCTGAATGCAGAACTCTTCCCTACGAACATTCCCAACATCACTATCACCAACAAAGAAATCATCTTCATAATTTTCCCTTCCATTGCTTCTATAACCTCTAGTTTGAATTGGCTCTTACCGTTTTTTTCTCAAACTTTGGCTAATTTTCCTGAAAATTTTGATGGAAGGAGTTTTCGTTTGAGATGCAATTTATAAGGTATGATCTTCCTAGCCCATGACACATTATGGTTCATCATGCCTTTACAATATCTATATACATCTCAAATCATAATTACTATAGGAATCTCACAAATTATGATACCCCTTTTGAGAGCCATAAAACTGGAAATGAATCTTTTGCAATAAAAAGTGTCATCATAATTGATATGGATGTCATGGCATTAAAGATAAGGAAACATTTTTCCAAATCTTATTCTTTCTTTTTCCTGAAAAACATTGAGTCTTTGATTTGTGCATATGTATGAGCAGTTCGGACCAAGAACATAGCTCAGTGGTGTCCCATCAACTCCAATAAGGAGGAAGTTCAATCCCCGCCGTACAGGTTTCTAATAAATTAGTTGTATAGTGGGTTTGGCGGTGTTGGGTCTGGCAGTTAAATTCGTCACCGAATTTTGCAGTTTTCATTAATATCTTTTTTTGTCACCTGTAGTCTTAGGTACATGTAATACTCCGCCAAACCGCTGCATGTCAGAAATGAGGTATAAAATCATGTCATTCTCTACTAATTACAGACCTCGAACATGTAGTAGTTAGCAATGAAGTTAACTAGCTGTTTGATGCCATTGCTCAGTATCAACGAGATACCAGCCTAACGTATCTCTACCAGTGGAGACCGGTAAGTATTGATTTCTAGTGACGGCACTAAAGAGCGGCTAACTTGGGTACTCTGGCCACCTCCTAATTCCTACAACCTAACCACTTTTTATTTTTTCAAATATTTATTTGATAAAAAAAGTTGCGCGAACCATGTATACTAAGGAGAGATATAGGTGTAAATATGATGATTCTATCATTTGGCGTATTCGCAGCAGTGTCATCGTCTTAGAAGATTACTTACTGCAGAGAAGAAAAAAACCCTCATACGTCCGATTCCCACTTGATCTCAAAGATGTAATTTGATTTTGTACCAAACAGAGTGTAAAATCCTGTTTCCTAAGAAAGACTTTCCTTTTTTCAGATGGTGTTATTAGGCCTATTCCTATGCAACATAGTAAAAAATCTATTTGCCATACCAAGTGGCACGACAAACCAGTTACGTCACTATCGGAAAACAACTGAGAAATAGAGTTTCTATCGAGAGATCCTCACTATAGCGTTGCCGATATTTGAATTATCGCTGGCATTGTAATCCCCATTGCTCAATGAACACTATATCGTTTAACGGCTATTTCCACGTACATCGATCATTCCTATATATATAAATCCCTTTTACTTCATCAAATTACTCACACCTACTTCTACATATATTTGACCTAGTTCTTTATGGTATTCTCAATTTCAAATTTTGTAATCATCAATAGATAGTTGTAATGAAGGGAGGAATATACATATCAATTGGTTTAGACCACAACAAAAAATGCGTCAAAGGAGGTTGCAACAACTTGATGACGAGGAAGCTACAGATAGAGTACTAATGGACACTCTGATGCCCGTACATTCGTGCCATATACCATGGGTTCCAAATCCAGAAAAAGTATTCACAAGAAGGTATACAATTGGAGGGAGTAAATAATGGTCCCACCAAAAGCTATTGCACGATCATTTTCTTCCCAATTGTGTGGATTCTGATCAAGAATTCCAACGTCGATACTGCATGCCCCGACACCTAGTGATAAATATTATTAATGAGCTTTGTTTGGTAGATGCTTAATTTGATTATTATTTTGATGTACTTAAAATTAAATGTCATGGTCCTGAACAAAAAGTTACTTCGGCTCTAATGATTCTAGGTTCTGGCTAACCAGCGGACTCGAACTATAAGTACCTTCGTATAAGCAAAACAACTCCATTCACTTATATTTCATTGCTTTACGAAGTAATAAATAATGATTTTGGTCTAATATATGTACGAAAACTAACTTAGGAAGATGTTGAAGAAATATTAAGGGAAAATGTGGATAGGGGATTCCCAGGAATGCTAGCACTAGTGGAAAATAACAGTTTTGCAACCGTCAAAGCAAGTCAAAGATACAAGTTAAATGACTTGCTTTGGCGGTCGGGGAAAGGGTCACTGTTTGAGCATCTTTTCCACTAGGCTATGGGGGTCGTGGAACAACTTAAATCAATGACCGATTCCAATGGTTCAAGGGTTAAGGCTGACTGTTGTCGGTCGTAGATAATTTTAATATAAAAATAATAATAATTCAGAATTGGCTAATGCCTACACTGAATCTGTCTGGGCTGACTAAATATGACCGAATCTCAAATGAAACTCAAACGAGAATTCAAACCAAATTTAAATTCAAATCAAACCTGCACTCATAAATTCAAATAATCTTTCCATTTCACATTCATTGATTCACTAGGTTCAAAATTACACAAAAAAGGATGTAATGCTTTATTAACATTTGAATCCGGTTTACACTTGGGCAAAAAAACAACCAAAACTTCTAACAAATTAAGCAAAATGATAATGATTTCTTACAATGAGTGCAAACTAACCAATATGACCATGTAGGCTTCAATGTCCCGCTGAAGTCGCCTCACAAACTATAGATCGACGTGTTTGTCTCTCTACTTGCTTCAAATCTGAATTACCTGGAAAAGAAACAACAATGACAATAAGTTAAGTACCTGTCATAAACACACATACAAGGAAAACCACCATGCATTAATACCAACAAAACAGAGAAAAACATAACCAACAACTCTACAACAAATCTATATTAGCAGCTTGACTGAAGAGAATTCAAAGACCGGCCCCAAGGAAATGTATTGTAGACCAGCCCCAAGATAATGTATGTCCCGTGTGTAGTAATCTACTACCACCATATACAAGACCTTTGAACCTAATTAAACAACAAAAATGGAAGTACACAAAAGAAAACTTTAACAGAAAAGATTCCATAAACATATATTTCTTGCGAGAACAGGGAAACTGCATGATGCAAGGGAAAATAAAGAATACAAGTATGCATCTAGTGCATTTGTAGAAGTGGGGTAACTTAAAAAAAACATTTAGCTATACCAATAATCATGCGATGCCGCAAGAGTTCAACGATAATTGCTTAGTTGAATAATATAATTGAACTGGCCATAGAAAATCTAGGAACTCAACAAAACTCAACAGGGGAGTTAGAGAATGATACAGACCCACGAGCTTATTTCATCAATTATTGGGTCCGAAAACCTTGTTGAATTTGCTCCTGCAAACAGCTGTCGGCTCATTGAACAGTTTGCAACGTGATAAAGATAACTTGTTGAATTGATACTGCAAATAGCTGTCAGCTCCACAAGGGTCTGTAGTATTTGCAAACATAGGCTTCCAATTTATAAGTTGTTTAAAAAAATACTGATCTGAGTGTGCTAAACCGGCAAATGCAAGAGCAAGATTTGGCAGGCCATCCTAATTCCTAACTAGCCTTGCAGTAAATAAATATCATTAGCACGTACAAGTCAACCAGCTATCGGTGATCTACCATAAGCTACAAAACAATAAAACGAAGAACCTTGGATAGTATATCACCATTTTTCACTACGGGAAAATATACATTGAACACCCCCCCGCAAGGTTTGTAGTAGGACAACGACGACACTTTTTGTAGGTTGCGGAATGGGGGGTTGTGGTAGGTCCACGACTTGCTACAACCATCAGCTAAGAGTCGTAACCGTAGTTGTGGTTCAAGTTTGGACTACCCCTTACTTCAGTTGTGATTGTCTTTTGATTTTTTTATGAAAGCCTAACACAACCTCTACAAGGGTTGTGAATCCTACTTTCACTATACCTATAGGAGTTGTAGGACAACCTTCCACAACAAACTCTATGTATAGTAGAAAACTGTATCACAACCTTCCCATGAGTTGTGAGTAGGATTTTCACTACACTTATTATAGTTGTCAAACTCCAACATAATTTTCTAGAGTTTCTTTCACAACTCTTACAAAGATTGTGAATAGTCCTGTCACTACTCTTATTAATATTGTAAGACTTTATTTCACAACCATTAATGTGTGTAGTACAATTTTGTAACACAACTCCCCTAGAGGTTGTGACTAGTCCTATCACTACTCTTGTTTGGGTTATTGAAATATCTGGCACATCTCTTATTAATATTGTTATACTTAATTTCACAATGCCTGCTATGTGTAGTAAAATTCTATAAAACAACTTCCCTAAAGGTTGTGAATAGTACTATTACTAATACTCACAACCTTTGTCTGGTTTAGTCATAATCTCTAACACAACATCCTTAGAGATTGTAATATTTGAAGTAACAACTTCTGTTTTCAGTAGATGAATGTGTAGCTGCAACCTTTGTTTGGAGTTGTGTGCATAAAAAAAAATTGAAAATATTTTTAAGGATGAAACCAAATTGCCGAAAGTAATTCACATTCATCTGAACAGTGTAACACATTAACCTAAACTGTTTTCACATTCACCTGCCAATGTAACACATTTACATTCATTCAAGTCAACCTGCCAGTGTTAAACACACACATTCAAAAAATAGCAGTGATATAGAAGTTTGTTACCAAAAGTAGTTTCCTGAACACACTCCAAAACGATTATGAAGATTAAGATGTCTATGAGAACACTATTCGATCCTTGGGCCATGAGATAATACTTCCAACAGCATCACCAACATACTTGAACTCTGAAGTCGGCTTGTGGACATGAGCAGTCATCACATGAGAAGTCAACACACACACAATGTAGGCTCCGAAACCTATTGGCATCCCATGTATCTCCTGCATTGGATCCATTTCACTAATTTCCGCATCAGCCACCACCTCTCCATCCTTGTACCAACTTAGTAACTGACAAGCTGTAAATTTCTCTGACACTTGCAACTCATTTGGTCTGCTGACAGGACTGGTAGTGAAAGTAGTTGAGGCTTTTTCATTACATGGAACAAGTCTGCTAGTGCTAGCCTGGTTGTTGCTTGCAACTGGACTGGCCCTGTGAGAGTGTGATACTTCATCGCAGACATATTTCGAGCTCCTATCCCATAGAAAAAACAAATCGGAAGTATGAGGGGCACAATCATGTTTGATATAAAAATAAAACCAAAAACCAAATTGTTAACAAAATAAATTCTCACCTCTAACAACACAAGTCAATCATTCGTTGCTCTACAGGTTTGCTAACACTCTTTAATGATCAACTTATAGTGGGTTTTACAAATTAGAATAGGTGAAGTTATTGTACATTGAAATTCTGGAGGAGGTCTAACAGCAGTTGAAGAAGAAGAACCAATAGAAGGACCTCTGCCTAACAAATAAGGAGTACAAGTACTGTCTGGATAAGAGTTAGAGGATCTACCACCACGACCAAAACTAAAACGACCGCCAAAAATAGTAGAACGACCACCATATCCACGTCCATAAGATTGAAAATGATGCATATTAGTAGCAGCAAATGCTTGATTTGATGATTCAGCAGTAAAAGCTCTATTAGACGATTCAGTGAGAATTGTTTTGTTTCTATCATTGATAACAAACTCTTCACTGAGAAAATTGTTATGAAGCTCTAAACTAGTGATAGGCGGATAACGATGACGCATAGATGTAAGAAAAGGTATTTAATCAGAATTGAGTGCAGATAAGGTAACTACAACTAATTTTTTATCATATATAACCTCATCGGCGGCAGCAAGTTGATCAGAAATGGATTTACTTTCAGTAATTAAGGGAGGAATCAATTTTTCACCTTTTTTGAGCGCTAAAATCTTAGTTCGAATTTGAATTGTATGAGTTGAAGAAGATCTTGCAAATCGTTCTTTAATACTGATCCATAACTGATGAGATGTTGTAGATCCAGCGAAGTAGGCTATGACAGAGTCTGAAATAGTTGAATGTGACCACATCAAGATCATAGCATCTTCATCAATCCAATATGTGTAGAGGGGATTCTCAATTCCATTCATTTCATTGCGATTGTTGGTGAATTGAGGAGGACAGGAGAAAAAACCATCAAGAAATTTCATCAGTTTGAATTTACGAATAACAGGAAGAACAAGATTCTTCCAGATGAGAAAATTTGATTCTGTAAGTTTTAAAGAAACAAAACTATGTAATTGATGAATGGTAACCCTAGTAACTGAATTGGAAGTAGGATTTTCCATTGTAATAGATGAAGATGCAGGGAATTCGTGAATCATAAAAGGAATCAGAGATTAAGCGGAAGAGAAAGATCGAAAAACCTGAGAAAGATTCTTCTTTCTCAGTCTGATACCATAGTAGATCTAAAAAAATAGAGGAATTTTATTAGTGGAAGAACAGTTGCAGTACATTTTATTATTACAGAGAATGAACTAACTAAAGAAGAAATAATAAGATGTATTTATTCTTCAGGTGTATCGGTGAGAAAACTAACTCAGCATGGCCTATAAGCACAGTCCACGTGTAGAGAATGGAATGGAAAATGTCATCTAATAAAACACTGCCAGCTAATAGTCACTGTCACAGAAATGGAATAGTCCTTTGACTATTATTAGTATACACATATGTATACTTTTTCCAACGATTCGCTGCGAATATGTTCTAAACTCAGTATATTGTTATTGCGGATATGTCCGGATATAGCACTGCGATAGAGGTTCGATAGGTAAAGAGCTCTTATTTTATTTATGCTAACAGTGACTGTTTGAATGAGGAAAAACTAAAATTCTTAATTAGGTGCTTGTTCTACTGGTAACTAAGAGCTTATTATTTTAGTTTTCCTTGTGACATGCTTGGTTTGGGATTTATTTGTGTATCCTTTTTATACCTTTCATGGCTCGGTGATCGAGTGAACTTGTTTGGAGTTTAACTCCCGTTGATTAATTTTTTTTCAGGTATTAGTAGAGATAGTGAAGGAGTTTGATCGATTCTAGTTTCGGTAGATATTCGGAAGATATCTACTGAGGGTGGATATCCACACTTCTTCTATTATTTATCTAACTGAGGGTGGACATCCACACTTCTTCTATTATTTATTTTCGTTATGTAGTTGTGAGGTAGTGGGGCAATCGAATTTGGGTAGTTTTTTCATTTTTTTCCGTTCATTCATCATTTTTAATTGTGGATCATTTAAGAGCGCTATTAAGAACGCCGTATTTATTTTAGACATCTTAAATTTATAGTAAGAAATAAAATTCCTATCTGCACATACAATTGTAATGGAACTGTGTTCCTAGATTTTTTAAGGAAAAAAAAAAGCTAGCTTCCAAGATATACATCGACATAAATCATTATACAGAAGTTTATTGCATTTTATGATGATATCCCTTGAGATGTTCTCCTAATAAAGCATACACGTAACTCTAAAACATGACTACTAAATTAATCTAGTAAACTGATGAGAGTTACCAAGATAAGTCAGTACATATGCGTACTACTTTTTTTTTTTTTTTTTTTTTTTTTGATAGGAAAGGGGTGGTGTCTTATTGATAAAGGAAAAAAGAAATACAAGGAAGGAGGCGCCTAGGCGCATACAAATGGGTGATATCAAACCCATAAACAAGATAGGGCACACAAACAAGGTTTAAAACCTAGATTAACAAGAAGCAAACAACAAAACAAAGCTGACATATGCGTACTACTTATAAATAAGATAATAAACTTTTGAGCCTCTGAGTATCAACACGTACGCTGAACACCTACGGCCTCTCTTCAAAAGTGACCCACTGAACTCATCAGCAACAACACCTTCCACTCCTTCTGGTATG
Organism: Papaver atlanticum; assembly: GCA_023531105.1. Classification (NCBI taxonomy): domain Eukaryota; kingdom Viridiplantae; phylum Streptophyta; class Magnoliopsida; order Ranunculales; family Papaveraceae; genus Papaver; species Papaver atlanticum. The sequence continues at coordinate 497,914 of JAJJMB010002072.1, read as the reverse complement.
AATGTTTGCAGAGAAAGCAAGTTCTCCTCATGACAGTGCAGCTGATAATCCATATTAGAGCAATAAATATCATCACCGGTACCAGAAATAGAGATGCGCTGCGGCTCTTTCATCTTAGCTTGTAAGATAAGCTTCTCTCTAGGATTAACAGGCAGTATAAGCTGAAGTTTTTCAGTACGCAGGTTGTAAATTTGAAGATATTTCCCGTTGAACCAGTAAAGTAGCATCTGATCTGAGAAACTGCAGATGCGAGTAGAAGGTGTACTAGTGCTGCCGAAGCAAAAACAGCAGGGATCTGGTGCCAGGTAGCCCACATTCTCTAACCATTTGGGAGTAGAATTTAGACGAACATCAAAAATCTCCTCCTTAACCCACACTTTGTCCTTCAATATGTACAGATGAACTTTACAACAACAGCAGCAACTACTACTAATACTATTACTACCCTGATGATCATCACAGCAACGATGAGGATAGTTACTTCCGCTCCCTGATACTTTTTCGATACGTGCAATACATGGAGATCCCTTGAACCTCAGAAGATGAGGATAATCGAAAAGTAAGTGGTTCTGCTGCTCGTCATTTGTAATTTTAGCTGGTAGTTGAATGAAATGAAACTTCTCATCATGGAGATTGAACGAGAGTAGCATCTCCATCTCAATCTCATTACTATTATCATGTTGGATATCGCTAGATCCTGCTCCCCCCAAAGTTGCTATTACCTTCCAAGCCAAACAGCCACTGCTGCTGCTACTAGCAGTAAAGAAGATGGCCGATTCGTCACTACCCATGGGGGTTCTTATCTTCAATATAGGACGACTGCCATGAGCTGGTATTGGAGTGCTTTGAGCGGTGACATTTCTCCATGATTTAGTTCCCAGCGTAAATACGAGGAAGTTAATCTCCTTTAAAGGAGTCCGAAGAATACTTACCACCTTGTACTTGTTTTCTGATGGATCGAACCCAAATCCGTGACAGATGATGCGGAATGTAGAGACGCCTTTCCCAACTATGGCTGGATAAAATATGTACATAAAGTCTTTTCTGTTTGGGTCCACTATCATGTAAGCAGTTAAGTGCTTAGACACAAGTGCCATACATGGTAGACCATTGCAGTAACCAACCATTTCCAATATATCATGAACAGAAAGACCACCTCGAAGTCGCTGAAATTCTTGAACATTTTCAAGTTCCCTGTACACATTTCCAGTAGTAAATTTGAAAAAGTGACAGCCGTAATTAACCGTCTCTTCATCAATCGGTCCAGCCTTAACATTTAAAAGACTAAAGACAAGATCTGGCTGTTTCTGTGATTGAAGGAAATGAGAATAAGTTAAGCGTTTATTATCATTGTGAATGGAGTTATACCAGAGTTTGGATACCAGAACAGACGTTAGGAGTGTCGGAACTGGAAGCCTGGTTAATATTTGTTCCACAATTATATCATGAGGAAGGTACTTCTTTCTTCTATATGCTGTTTTCTTCTGAATCTTCTTGATCTCCATCACTGTTGAAGTATTTGTTGTATCACCTTCACAATCTTTCGTCTCCATCACTGTTGGGGTATTATTGGTGGACAAGGGTGTTAAATCATCCCCAGAACAAAATTGGTGGCGTGGATGTATGCTCATCGCCATAACTTGATATAATTAGGGACGGTTGCTTCCTACAGTATAAGAATGTAAAGATTTTTCTTACTTATAGATGATATATATATATATATATATATGTATGTATAAAGCAACTTAAATGGATATGCCAATAAAAACCCTATAACAAGTATGGCCTAATCAGTCAATCAAAAATAAATATTGAAATTGGATTAAAAGATTACCTGAATGTGGATAAGGTTACCGATGAAACAAAATTTCCCCAAAATTACTTGGTTTATATTTCAGCGAACCCTAAAACAATATCAAAATTTACTTGAATACAAAATTACTTCACCGTCGACGACGTTGGTGAATCTACGGAAATCAAAATCGAGAACTGGATCTGAAAGAATTGAAGAACATTTCCACAGGTATATCAGAGGGAACCCTGGCTACAGATGGAGGAGGAGGCTCTGTGGGTTATGTACTTGCTGGAAATTAATTAATGACAGATGCTGGAAATTAATTAATGACAGATTTTTCATTTAATGATCGCCGGCGTATATGGAAACTAGGGTTGTTACCTACTACACCATAAACACAATAAATGCATTCTAACTTGGTCCTCAAACTGACAATTCTCTTTGAACTTACCCACTACACCATACACCAGGGGTAAACCGACCGTCTGATCTCCTTGACAATTCCTTGATAATCCCACAAGAAGAAATTAATTTATAAATTAAGGAAAGGTAAAACAGAGAAATGTAAAACAGAAAAAGAGAGGCGTGAACATAACCTCAGATGAAAGAAAAAAAAAAAAGAAAAAAAAAAAAGAAGAAGGCTAACAATATCTATAGGAACTAGTGGGAAGAAGCAACCCAGTTCGATAGAATATCTGCACAAACACCCCATCCTTCGCAAACTTACGTGCAAATTATGTTATGGAAGATGAATTAGGATACTGCACCTTTCTTAACACACTCCAGATTAATTAAATACTTCTAACCTCAATCTTTTTTTTTTTTTTTTTGCTAAGATAATAAATTTCATTCCAAAAAACAGATTACATGTTTAGGAGAAAGGCAGGTTTATCTCCCAGCCATTCCCCTGTTACATTTTGCCTTCTACAATGCTTGGCTGCTTTATCAGCTAAAGATATAAATTTTCTGTTAACATAATCTAACCTTGAGAATGAAAAATTATTCAAAAGAAATTGACAGTTATCTAATATTGTTTGACTAAACCAACACAATTGGTTGTTATTATTATCCAAATAAGTGATTGCATTTTTTGCATCATTGCGAATGCAGAAACTACTTATGCCTTTGTCTTCCATCCATTTGATTACTTCTAGTATAGCAATGCATTCTGCTTCTTCCGCCGTTCTTGCTACTCCTTTGATGAGTTTGCATCCTTCAAAGGTCCCTGACATATCAGTTAAAACAAGCCCCGAACCTGCTTCATTAGTATCTTTGTCATAGCTTGCATCACAGTAAAGAATACTGCACATATCAGGCAGGCCATTGTTGTTTGGAGCCTGGATAGGTGTAGGTAATATAACTGATTGAGTATATGTAACCGGCATACTACGATGTATATCTTCTATCAGTTTCATTGCACAGTTGGTAGTATTTATTGGCATGCCTGTTTTATTTTGAAAAATCCGAAAACACCTGTCTCTCCAAATACACCACGTCGTGACAAATATTGATTGTTTAATTGCTAAACTGTGATTATTTTTCAATCAATCATCAAACCAGCTCCTAATATCTATGACAGATTCTTCTCCTTCTTCAAAAGAGAAAAGATAACCAAATGGAGGATTGGCCCAAACAGACTTCGCATAAGGACAGAACAACAAAAAATATTCAACTGTTTCAATTGAGTTGGTATCACACAGACAACACGAATCAGTTTGGGTTCTATATTGCATGAGTCTGGCATTGGTAGGAAGAATATTCTCTATACATTTCCATATAAAGAGTTGTATTTTGAGTAAGGTCGGGAAGATCCAAAGAGCTTTGTATGTAGGTTGACTAGGATGACGGCTCTGTATAAATTGAAGCTCACCTGCTAGGGCTTTATAGGTTGTTTTCACTGATAAATCACCATTCTTGGTATGCAACCAAACCAATCTATCATTCCCAGTGAGAGGGATTCTGATTCTAAAAATCTTTTGAGCATTTTCTGCTGTGAAGAAACTATTGATAAGTTCTACATTCCAAGTCCTAGTACTAGCTACAATGAAATCAGCAACTAGCATGTCAGGGTTGGGATATGTATGACAAAGAGGAAGAGAAGCTTCCGGTATAAAATTGTCAGTAAATGCATGAATGCTTAAGCCATTTCGCACTTACCAAATCGAGTTTTCTCTAATGATTTCTAGACCCACCTCTATACCTTTCCATAACCAAGATGAATCGGATGGTTTCCTAGCATGCGAAGGATGGCAATTCTTCAAATATTTATTATATTTCAAGATTTTGACCCACAACTCATATGGTGAATGGATGAGGGTCCATGCTAGTTTGGCAAGCATAGTTCTATTAAAGATTCTTAAATCTTTAAATCCCAAACCCCCTTGTAATTTATGAGAGAAAACATTTCCCCAATTTCTAATGTAGATACCACCTGAGTTATTTTTGCCCCACCATAAATCCCTTTGGGATTGTTCCATTCTTTGTGTAATGGTGTCTGGTATGAGAAAGGTACTCATGTGGTAAATTGGAGAGGACTTCAAAACATGTTGCACCATTATGGATCTGCCATCCCGAGAAAACTGCTTTCCTTTCCATTTTGCAACTCTTTTATCAAAATGCTCAAGAAGATAACTGAAAGATTCTATTTTATTTCTATCAATGAACAATGGAATGCCTAGATATGTTATTTTAGATCGATTTTCTTAACTGCCAACTTATTGATAAGCGAGACAGCAAGATCTGGGTGAACATTTTTGCTAAAAAAACAACCAGATTTGTCTAAGTTAATGACTTGACCAGAGATATCGCTAAAATCTTTGATCAGAGCCATCAAGTTATTAGCTTGCTCATGGGAAGCTTTGACAAATACAAGGCAGTCATCAGCAAATAGCAAGTGTGAAACACTAGGAACCTCTTTGTTGATTCGTACCCCTTGAATTAGTTTGTTGTTTTCAGCATGAACGAGATATCTAGTTAATGATTCCATACATAAAATAAAGAGATAAGGGGATAATGGATCTCCTTGTCTTAAACCTCTAGTTGGTTTAAAAGAGGAACATGGAGATCCATTAAGCATGATAGAAATGTTGGTGGTGCTAATACATTGATAAATAAGAGCACACCAATCTTGCGAAAAGCCAAAACATTTGAGAATATCAATCAAAAATGACCATCCAACTATGTCAAAGGCCTTAGACATGTCAAGTTTAAGGCCCATGACACCGTTTCTATCTTTTTCCTTTTCCTTTTCATAGTATGAACTATCTCTTGTGTTATGACAATATTGTCAGAAATGTGTCTTTTAGGCACATACGCAGCTTGGTGTGGAGAGATTAGTTTACTAAATAAGGGTTTCATCCTATTTACAATAATTTTAGAGATTATCTTGTAACTATTATTACATAAGGAAATTGGTCTAAAGTCAGCTGGAGAAGAAGGTTTGCTGACTTTAGGAATGAGCGATAGAAACGTATGATTCATGGATTTAAGTAAATGCTTAGACTCAAAGAAAGTACAGACAGTTTTCCAGACATCAACTTCAAGCAACTTTAAATTTTGTTTGTAAAACCCTGAAGGGAAACCATCTGGCCCGGGGGCTGTCCAAGAGGACATTTGTTTGATAGTTTCCTTAATTTCCTCAAGCGACACTGGTCTAAGAAGATAACTATTGTCATCCGGAGTCACACAAGGTTCAATACAATTCAGGAATTCAGCATTTCGAAACGGCTGAGAAGTAGAGCTTATACTTTTAAAATGATTAATCAATAGGTCTTCAAGGTCATTCCTATCCTTAGACCATTCACCATTGGGTAATTTCAGAGTCTCGATATGATTAAAGTGTTTCCTTTTATTGATAGAAGTATGATATAAATTAGTATTTCTATCAGCACTTTGTATAAAATCTTGTCTAGACTTTTTTGCATAAAACTCTTCTTGAACATTTTGCCAATGCTCGAGATCGAGTTCTACACCCCTGACTGCCTCAGCATTCCGAATAGATAGGGGTTGACTATTTAAATGCTGAAGTTGGTCAGTAAGAGACTTGACTCTTTGGTCGACATTACAAAAATGGTTTAAATTCCAATTTCTCAAATCATGTTTAACGTTTCTAAGTTTATGAGTAAACTGAAACGCGGGTGAACCTGTAACATTCTTTGAATATGCATTTTTGATTACATCTTTAGAAGTGGGATCACTACCCCAACATTTAAAGTATCTATAAGGTTTATGGCCTTGGTTACTATTTGGGTTTGTCACTAAAACTATTAGTATGTGATCTGAACCAATAGCTGTTATGTGATGAACCTTAGAGGAACCATAATGTTCAATCCATAAACTATTTCCCATGACCCTGTCAAGTCTAGCCATAATTAAGTTTCTACCATCTTGTCTATTTGACCAGGTAAATTGTGTACCCACATACCCCAAATCACTAAGATCAGATGAATCTATAATGGTTTGGATTTCTGGGATTTCTGTGGTGATAGGATTGGTATTAGTAGATCTTTCATGACTGAACATAGCTATATTCAAATCCACTATTAAAATCCAAGGGTGATTGATTCTAATACCAATGTCTTTAATGTAATTCCATTAGTCCATCTTCTCATTATAGTGTGTTGAGCCATAAATAAAAGTGGCGAGGAATTCAGGCTTGCTAGGGTCATAAGAAATAATTGCATTAATCATCTTATCCGTATTATGAACAATTTCTAGTTGAAAGCCACTTTTCAATAAGAGGGCATTGCCACCTGACAAGCCTCTAGAGGAATGAACCCAGTGGAAAGGGTAGTTGAATCTCTTTAGAAATTGATTCATTTTTGGATTACCATTTTTTGTCTCACACAAGAAAATAATGTCAGGGTTTTGAGATCTAATTAGATTCCTCAGAGAGATTCTAGTATTAGGATTCCCAAATCCTTGGTAATTTCGGGATAAGATTCTCATGGTATTGAAATTTAAATGCAAGAGATAATTGATAACACACAAGTAACCAGATAAAGATTATAACAATGAGTTCTAATGCAAATGCAAATGGTATGTAGACTATGTGTATTACTAATAAAACTAATTGAAGGGATTTTCACTAGTTTCTTAGGTATGTTGCCTGTGTGATAAAATCTCAACCAAAGTACACCAGGGGATTGAATTAATGCATACCAATTTAACAAATCTAGGACACATGGATCAATTTCATAGAAAAAATTGAAAAGAAAACCCTAAATTCGCTATTACTCAAATCAAATATCGATAAATTAACACAAATTGATAGGATAAGGAGACTAATCAGATAACGATTAAGGCTGGGTAGAACTGAAAAAGGAATTTAAGATTTAAAATCGAGAGATCTTGTCCAGCTTCATGTTCATCAATTCCTCTGCCCGTTTCCATCTCCTCTATGGTATCAGATTGAACAACAGTGGAAGATTGGGGCTCATTAGGGTGAACAGTAGGTTGGAGATAAGGGTTTGGGTTTTTAGTTTGCTACCAAAAGTGCTAGGGATTTCATTGCGGCTTCGTTTACTCTTACGAGATTCATCTTCCCCTAAAATGGTAGTATCATTGTTATCGGCACCTTCATTCTCGATTCCCATTGCCACTTCATGATTAATATTTCCCCCCTCCACAACTGGATAAGGGCCACCTTCTACAGATTGCTCAACCTCTTGTTCACGACCCCATTCCTCATATTCCTCAGCAGACATCGCATCACATTAGAGTTGATATGTTATGTTTTCACAAGCATCTTCAGAGTGATTAATAACCCAACCTTGGTCACAGATGTTGTACGGCTGCCTCTCCCAATGATATTTTATCCATGCTTTTCCTCCAGATGCAGTTCTTAGCCAAGTTCCTCTTTTAAGAGGAGAGCTTAAGTTCATCTTGATTTTATCTTTAACCATTCTACCAACCTTTGGGTGTGCATTTACTGGATCAATGAGAACTTTTTCACCCAAATCATTGCATATTTCGTCTATAACTCCAAAATCTAAGTTTTCAAGTTGCAAATTTCTGAACTTTACGGTCCAGGTTTGATGAACATACTTAACATCATTCAAGTAAATTTTTAGATCATACACTTGAATAGCCAATAACCATCCCTTCACTGTCCAGGGAGATTTTTTGAGGACATCTTCTTTCTCATTTTTTGTGTTGAATTTCACCACATATAAGTTGTGTCCCTTAACCTTGAACTCCTTCTTCTTGTATCTCTTCCAGATCGTGTTGATTTCTTCTTGGACTTCTCTAACCTCTAGGAAATCTGGACATATGATTTTCCCTATGATACTGTTAGACCAGGTATCAGCAGCTTGGTCAATAGTTTGAATAGAACCGGGAGTTCTTCTTTGGATTCTTTGAATACCAAGGGAAGTTGAATTCAATTGTGCAGATAAACCAGCAACATTATCTTGAGAATTAGAGGCCATTATAGCTGATGTAATTTTAAAGTGGTAAGTAAGGTTGTCGTTCACTCGAACTTGTGTAGACTCGATTTCAGACTCAAAAATAGAAAAAAACTAAAAACTTTGAAAATATGTTCACAAGGTTGTCACAATATCGAGAGGTACTGAGACTCAAGATTCCACCAAATTTCATTCATGTGATTCAAATAATAATTCCATGCAATTATAGCTCAAATATTAAAAATATGGACTCTTATTCTTTGCCAAAAGTAGATTTTTGAAAAGAAATGACTGTAAATCAAAAGCATGACGTATCAAAAATACATTGACCAAGCATACATCATCAAACAATATCACACCCGTTCAATAAAAATCATAAATCAATTAAAAATCAATGCAAATAGTCATAAAAGAATTATTAGAATTACCACATGCGTGAAATAGGGCATCCTCCGTCATCCCAGTGTTGGGGTTTAGCTCCTCATGGTGAAAACATGCTCAAAAGATAGAAACATGGCTCAAAAGGTGTTTTTATTGAAGGAAAATAATAATACAGCGAATCTGAAACGCCTTTCTGGCGTTATAGAAATCACCGTTACAATAAAGTGATGTTTATAAACGATAACTGTTTTCTGCTGTTGAAGAACGATACTTCTTTGCGACTGTTATGTGTGGGTCAATGTTCTTCGTCTCCTTCTTCCCTGCACCAGCAGAAAACAGCAGCAAGAAGCTTGTTGTTCGTCTTGATTTCTCACTCCTCATCCCTCCTCCAGTCCCCAAACTTTCGACCCCCTTCTATATGACCCAGCCAATCTATTTATATCAAAAAGAGCGATTAAATCTCTCCAAATTCTCTTCCTTTCTCTTCACGGAAAAGTTGCGGCAATTTCTTGTTTTAGAATTGATACGCGTTTCTGAGCTTTCCTTTTGATTCTAAACTCTTCCTTAGATAGATACCAATCTTTGGGAAGGTTTATAACACTTTAATCTCTCTAAAATTTCCTAAAACAGGTCACACACGTGACTTTCCATATTTTGCTGTTGAGATAAAAATCCATCGATTGAGCCCAGTTTAATATATTTCAGCACCCATATTAGATTCCTAGACCCATAAGGAGTCTATCCTATGAAAATCAGAGGTTTAGTCGACCTCAAACTCCTCCAAATCACTACCACCAAAACTGCCAGAAACATGTTTTCTATTTTGGTTTTGGTTTCCTGCCAAAAATAGAATTTGAACGTGAATGGGAAAGGTTACCCCTTATCCAGTAGTCACCTCTTATCCGTTGCTGGAGTCCGCATAACACTCGTCCCTTGGGTTGCATTTATCAACTTTTCGAGCCAATTTCGCCGCAAAAGCTTATTTCTCAAAAAACACCTACAAAGAGATAAAATACCAAAATAAGTACAAAAATGGGTACTAGCAATATACACAATATAGATGAAAATAGACACATAAATGCGTCTATCAAATACCCCGAAACTTATTATTTGCTAGTCCCGAGCAAATCAAAAACAGAAAATAAAATCCTAACTCACTGTCGCAGGCATCGTCGATTGCACTTAGCATGTGCAACAAGCCTTTAAACCCCTAGGTGGCTCTAGTGGCCGAGTTATAGTCTCGGGAGGGTTTACTAGAGATATACCCACAAAACCTTTACTCATGACCCTAGCTATCTACGCAGAACCTTGGAATGGCACTAAAGAACCTCCTTGGTTGGCATACTTATTGATTACGGGAGGAAGTACCCTGATGCGAAATTCCAATTGCTTTACACGAGTTTGCACTCAAGCATACTAAAATTCATATATAAGTGACAAAGCTCTACTCAGATAGTCGCACTATGGACATCAATATCCGGAATCAAACAAATCACATGAATAGATTAAGAAGATGGATATAGAAATAGATGGTTGCGAATGGACTTCAATGCCAAGATGAACCTATGACCTAGTGGATTGAGATACTGGTCTGGACTAATATCAACACAACTGGCATATACAAGGGAACCAGTGGTCGATAATCCTAAATCTACATCAACTCAGCTGGCATATACAAGGGAACCAGTGGTCGATTTTATAATAAACCTTTATTTTTATTTTTTTTATTATTATTATTATTTTTTTATTTTTTTTAACGACATGATTAGAACTTTTGGATCCAAGCGCATGCTTCTTGTCAGCAGATTACATGGTAATTCCCGTGGATCCTGCGCTCCACGCTTGTTTAGGCGACGGAGACAGGGAGAACACACATATTGCTATCCAAGTGTTAATATTTATTCCGATTGGTCTAATTAGTCTGGTCTTTGTTTTTTGTTTTTTTTTAGTAACTCAATCACTCTATTTCAACCCAGCAGACATCAACATAAAAAAATTCAAAAACAAAAACAGAAGTAATAAGATGATTCCGACATACGGTGAAACTATCATGTTATTTCTAACACCTGAGCTCTGTGCTTTTATGAATAGACTCTTATAGATGTTTTCATCTAGTCAGATTGGTCCCTCTACTCCTAAAACCAAAATGCTTCCATCCACTTAGATTGGTTAGTGCCATCCTTAATAGGCATAAATTTCTAGGCTCTGGAGTTCATAATGCAACTAAAAAGTTTCTCCCATACCCCTAAACTTAAATCTAACATTGTCCTCAATGTTCTAAAGATAAAATTAAAAGCATGAACAAGGAGAAACTGTTACCATTTGAAGAAAACTAGTTAAGGAAAGATATTACCGTGTTGCATGAACCATGGGTTACCTCCCAAAAAGTGCTAAGTTTAAAGTCTTCAGCCAGACTAAGAAAGGATTAGTCACTCGAATCATAAAGTAACAGTCGGAATAACTGTGGGTCTTCACAAAATAGAGCTGACCAAAGGAAATTGCAATAAACCAAGAAAGTGAACAAGAATAACATTCCCTTATCTAGTTTCCTGATTAGAATATCTATATCTAATTGTGGTTCAAGTTCAGGATCTATGAAAGGGTATAAATAAAATATTTTCATTGGATGCATTTCCTCATAAGTGAGATCCAAAATATTAGGTCTTAGAGTCTGTAGAAACTCAAATAAGAACTTAGAAGCACATAATAATAACCTAAATAATTGAGGATCCTCTAAGTGAATCAGGTTTGACTTACATAATTGACCACAGTGAGAGTAGTGGTCATTCTTAAGAAAATGTGTCGATTTTATTAACCTAAAGTACTTAGGCTTAGTCTCAGAACCTAATAGGTGACACATTTGAAATCTATATGTTCCCATATTTGAAAGAAAAATATTTGGTAGGAAAACAAAGTCGACCGGGGTATCATAGCCTGGGTAAACCACATCAACCATAGGATGGGTTTCTAACAACTGAACTTCCTTATGGACATCACTAGATTCAGGGAAACGTGTATGAAGATAATCTGTTAAAACGATTGAGGCACATATGTCAAGTCCCAAGTGAGGGACCTTTCTAAGAGTTAAAGCACACGGAGAATGATAATCACCCCCAAACTTAGAGTTTTCAGTGTCTCTAGTTAGACTAGTCACAATCTCCCTAATTTCTAGGTCATCAGATTCCTGAAAATAGGCAATTGATTCTTCTAAGTCAAGTTCATCCTCACTCATCTCTACGAGTTCATTTTCTTTGTCTAAGACTATTGTTTCTAAATCACTAGACAATAAAACAGTATTTTCAGAATAAACTCGTTCCTTTAAAGCATTATTAGATTCGTAATCAAAAGGAAATACTACATCGTCTAAAACGGGGATATCTCTAGACAAATCCTCGTCCTTTTGAATAGGTGAATAATTATTAAAATTATTTGGATTTGAACTAGAAATAACATTATCATTATAAAGCTCAATTGGAATAACAAATTCCTGATCACTATGCCTACATATTTCAGATTCTTCAGCAACACTATCCTCATCATAATCGTCATTATAATAGCATGGAAATGGTTGAACCTCATCTAAACATGTAGTGTTACCAATTCTAACCTCGTCATCTTGATTATGAAAATAACTATCATTATTTTCAAGGGTATTATTGGAAACACTGTATTGGAAATTAAGATTATTTCGAGCAAGTCTTTTGTTCGTCTCAGCCATCAGCTTGAGGGATTCCTCTATAGAAATTTTTCTCAATGGTGCAGTTCGTCTATTCATTTCCGACATAAACCTATTTGCTTGCTCAGTTAACTGCTTAAGAGACTCTTCTAAAGATACGGAAGGATCATAAATAGGAACAGAAGGATCATAATAACGACTAGTTTTCAACAGTTTGATTGTATTGTCCAAAGACGAGGTACTAGCACTATAATAATCCTTATTTTCTTGCTCGTATGACCGGTGTGTGTGTGGATAGTAATTTGGCTCACCATGGTATGAACCATAACCTTGAAAAGGTTAGCGTTCCCAACTACTATTCCCACCATGGTCATAAAAATGATGATGTCCATATTCAAATTCAGGTCGATACTCATTGTATTGGCTTCTATCATACCAGTTTGACATTCTTAATTGCAAGGGAATTCTACACAATCACAAACAAGGATGACTCGACAAAACAAACCTATAAAATCTAGCAAACAACAAGCATGATGGCTCCCTTAGATTGTTTCTAAACCATCTTCTATCCTTCCAAGAGGCAACTAGGTATAGTTTTAGCAAACCTCTCTAGAACAATCCGAATAAAGTAAGTCGAAGACAAGTAGGGGAAGCTCAGAGGAGCTTTGATACCCTCACCTCTTTGGCAACGCTTCCCTGGGTTACAAGGCGGCTCTAATCGACTTATAGTAATCTTCCTGAACTTCGAGTTAGGCTAACAAGATACCCAATACAGTCCTTTCAAACGACTTTCCTACAAGCTCGTTACCTTATCGGTCTCGTTCTAATCAAAATTTTAGGCTTGGGATCGCGTTTGGTATCGTTTTCCTAAAGAGGGAAAGAAGAGAACGGTGATGAAATCCGAACTCTTATCTTATATGGCCAGGCCTTTCCCTTTACTAGGAAAATAAATGTTCGTATTCAATTCCTCAGCATATATGCACCTTAAGGAAGACAGTAAACCCGCTGACAGGGGATTCGCGGGTGTTTAAAAGTTTACCTCCCATACCAGATGGGCGAAGAACCGCTGTAGTCAACTCGGGCCACTGACTCCTGTGTCAATGTGCGAACCCGAGGGGCCGAGACGATATCGTAATCGTCGTCCTTCCATGCAAACAGTTTATATTTAATTTTAACCCTTCCTTAGAGTTTAAAAATAATAATGTCCAAAATAATGTCCCAAAAATAAGGTTCAAAGTCCAAAAATAAAAGATTACAACAATAAATCCCTAATTACAGTTTCTAAAAAAAAAAAAAAAAAATCTAAAATAAAAATAATAACTATATACAAAAATCTTCTTCTTCACTCCTTTGGACTCCTCTTTTCTTTCCTTCTTTGGCGATGCTTTCCTCTTATAACACTTTTTCTTTCCTTTTTGCTTCGCTCCAAATCTAAAAAAGAATCGAAAAAATGCCAAACGCGTAAAGAAGAACAAAAATAATAAAAACAAATAAATAAATAAAACCTAAAAACAAATCTAAAAACAAGTCCCCGGCAACGGCGCCAAAAATTTATGTAATTTTAAAGTGGTAAGTAAGGTTGTCGTTCACTCGGACTTGTGTAGACTCGATTTCAGACTAAAAAATAGAAAAAAACTAAAAACTTTGAAAATATGTTCACAAGGTTGTCACAATATCGAGAGGTACTGAGACTCAGGAGTCCACCAAATTTCATTCATGTGATTCAAATAATAATTCCATGCAATTATAGATCAAATATTAAAAATATGGACTCTTATTCTTTGCCAAAAGTAGATTTTTGAAAAGCAATGACTGTATATCAAAAGCATGATGTATCAAAAATACATTGACCAAGCATACATCATCAAACAATATCACACCCATTCAATAAAAATCATAAATCAATTAAAAATCAATGCAAATAGTCATAAAAGAATTATTAGAATTACCACATGCGTGAAATAGGGCTTCCTCCGTCATCCCAGTGTTGGGGTATAGCTCCTCATGGTGAAAACATGCTCAAAAGATAGAAACATGGCTCAAAAGGTGTTTTTATTGAAGGAAAATAATAATACAGCGAATCTGCAACGCTTTTTTGGTGTTACAGAAATCACCGTTACAATGAAGTGTTGTTTTTAAACGATAACTGTTTTCTGCTGTTGAAGAACGATACTTCTTTGCGACTGTTATGTGTGGGTCAATGTTCTTCGTCTCCTTCTTCCTTGCACCAGCAGAAAACAGCAGCAGGAAGCTTGCTGTTCGTCTTGATTTCTCACTCCTCAACCCTCCTCCAGTCCCCAAACTTTCGACCCCCTTCTATATGACCCAACCAATCTATTTATATCAAAAAGAGCGATTAAATCTCTCCAAAATCTTCCAAAATCTCTTCCTTTCTCTTCACGGCAAAGTTGCGGCAATTTCTTGTTTTAGAATTTATACGCGTTTCTGAACTTTCCTTTTGATTCTAAACTCTTCCTTAGATAGATACCAATCTTTGGGAAGGTTTATAGCACTTTAATCTCTCTAAAATTTCCTAAAACAGGTCACACACGTGACTTTCCATATTTTGCTGTTGAGATAAAAATCCGTCGATTGAGCCCAGTTTAATATATTTCAGCACCCATATTAGATTCCTAGACCCATAAGGAGTTTATCCTATGAAAATCAGAGGTTTAGTCGACCTCAAACTCCTCCAAATCACTACCACCAAAACTGCCTGAAACATGTTTTCTGTTTTGGTTTTGGTTTCCCGCCAAAAAACAGAATTTGAAAGTGAATGGGAAAGGTTACCCCTTATCCAGTAGTCGCCCCTTATCGGTTGCTGGAGTCCGCATAACACTCGTCCCTTGGGTTGCATTTATCAACTTTTCGAGCCAATTTCGCCACAAAAGCTTATTTCTCCAAAAACACCTACAAAGAGATAAAATACCAAAATAAGTACAAAAATGGATACTAACAATATACACAATAGAGATGAAAATAGACAGATAAATGCGTCTATCAATAGCTACTAGGTTTTTCCTTTTAGGGTTTTTAGAAGGATGATGTTCAACTGGTGTTTTAGAAAGGATATATATATACGGTTTGTTACGCCAAGTATTCCAAAAATTAGATATTTTTGATATATATTCTTCCTTTAAATTCCTGTATTGAGAATAATCAACTTGAATGTGTGCGATATTATGGGGTTTATTCTTGTATGACCATAAAGGAAAATCTTTGGAGAGGATATATTTGCATTTAAACTGATCAATACAGTTACCAAAGATAGCTAAGGTCTTGGAGGGAAAGTTTGGGTTTTGAATTTTTTACTTTTGAAACTGCCATGACTGAAATGTTGGTTTCTTGATGAGAAAATTCCTATAATTAGGAAGGTGATTACTATGAGACACAATCTTCCACAAATGCTCATAAACCATCATAGAGTAGATGGGGAACACAACTGCTTGACGGGACACAACTGTTAAAAGGTTTGAAGACATGCTTGACTTCAAAGATCCACAACTGGTTTACTCACAACTTGAGGAACTGCCAATGCTGCTAGCAAAAAATAATTAGTTATCCATAAAACTCATAAAGGATTGGATGGATTTAAATTATAGAGGACATTTAATGGAGATTGAAAAATTTAAACTATAGAACAAAGCAGACTATGAGTATTATTTTAAACCTATTCTAAAAGAAAGAAAACAAAGATTTGAAAAGGGATTCAAATGCTAAAACTTTGAATCTAGCGCAATAGATAGATTAAGAGAAGTAAAAGCGTAGAAAAACTTTACAGAACATCAAAGTTGAACCCATTTAGCTTTGGAGTATTTTTTTTCCTGTAGCTCAAATTGAAGGAAGTACATCTCGCCATCTAGTTCTTTTTCACTGAGAGTTAATGGATGTACAGATCGAAGGTTCCCAAACTCACCCTCTCTTCTTCTAACCTCAATCGCATGCTACTTAATCTGTAGATTTCGTGTCTTAGGCTTGCAGGAGACACTAGTCTATCGATCTTTTAATTATTCTTGAAGTGTCTTTGCACGTTTTTCTTCTACAAATTTCATTACATTTCTTTCTCCTAATGCTTCCAAGGAAACAAAGCTGCTTATGTGCGATAGTGGTATTGTGGATGCAAAATATCGTCTGGCCATGTTTAAGAAAGTAATGGGAATGACAAATAGAAAGTGGCACGATGACTAGATAGCGATAAGGACGGACGATAATAAAGATACAATAAAGAAGGATCATGAGAAGAATACGGACAAGATCACGATGATTAATAACGAACACTTCGGCGATAGACAAAGTTCACAGGGAAAGTGTGATGACAATGAGATAATATCATTGACCCATGATTGTGCGATAAGGATAATATCTTTTTCATCATCTAAGTTATATTTTCTACACGTAAGAATTTAGTTTTATAAGTTTTTTGTTTCAAGTTTCATCAGGTCTTAAAACTTTCAGTCATATTTTGTTTCGAATCTTTGGATCTAAGAAACTTCTAAGGTTTTATGAAATTTTCAACCTAGATCTGGCTCACATCATACTGATAGTAGAGGATTATTAAGTTTTAAGAAAGAGTTTTATTTTATGTCGAAATTTTCAGAAATTTCAGTACAATTTTTCTTTATTTCAGAGTTTTCATCATTGGTTATTTCCTTTTTCTTGGATCTGTGAAAACTGTTATCCATTGAGTTAGTTTAGAAAATATCTTCGTGCCGCGTCACAGATCTATACCTTGAATTGTACGATTTAGGGTTTGGAATATGGTATCTTATTAGTACAAACTGCAGTCAAGTAATACAGGAAGTTAGTCATGGTGAGAGCGGCAACAAAGGCGGAACACTTGATAGCTAGCTACACGAAAAATAAGGCGGGTTACAGAAAGGAGAGGAATAAGGTTGAATGCAGGAAAAACTTCCGCATCCGGAGAAAGGCATGGTACAATCTAACAGCCAAATGCTAACCCTAATAGAGACATTTACGCAGAAAGATCGGTCCACACAACCGACACCGATACTGCAAAAGATGAAGAGCAACTAGTTCACAATGAGACAAGAGAATCGGACGATGAGGAGAATATGACTATCGAATAACTGAGGCATAGGTTGGCCCAGAAAAATAGGAGAGAGACAGAGAACTGGAATAGGAAAGGGAAGATCTTATGTGACACCACATAAAATTAATGAAAGAGAACAATAGACTCAACGAAAAAAGAGTCACGCGTACCCAAGCGAGTTCGGAAACCCAAACAAGAAGAATGAAATCTAGGCAAAGAAGCGAAGATCGCCGAGATCAAAACGAAAGAGAAGACGATAATAGAGCAGAAGAATGAAGAATAGGGCGGCATCGCAGAGAAGTTCATGAAGAGATAAAAGTGCGAGAAGGTGAAGCAGAAGGACGAGGAAGAAGAAGACACTGTAGAGAAACTCGTGTAGAAAAAGAAGTGCGAAGAGATGAAGATCAAGATGAGAACAGAGGTCGGCAAAGGCGTCGCAAAGAAAGTAGTGAAGAAAGGGATGTATGAAGGGCTATAGAACAAAGTGAGCGAGAATATAGAAACTTGTAAATGGCGAGGGAGCAAAGTCGGAGAGAGGAAAAAGAAAGACAAGCGAAGCAGGCGAATGAGAAAAATCTAAACCGTGCAGTATTGAACGAGTTGAGGGGAATACGAGCGCTGATTAGAAATACACGAGGTGAAGGAGGAAGCATTCAGTTAGCATAAGATATTGAGGAAGCAAGAAGGTCGTCCTTTACTATTAAGATATTGTATGGAGAGATACCCAGCAAATGTGTACTTCCCACCTGCAACAGTATATTCGACGGAGAAGGAAATGCGGTACAACACATCAAACTGTATAATTTATCATTGCTGCAGTGGGAAGGAAATGAGGCAGTGAAGTGTAAGTACTTTCCTACAAGCTTATCGGGCCAAGCCTTAAAATGGTTCAACGCCCTGCCAGAAGGTACCATTGCATCATTTAAAGAAATACAGAGTGTGTTCCTGGAAACTTATATGCACAACAATTTACTAAGGACGGGAATCGAGACTCTATTCAATTTGAATAGAAGGCAAGGAGAAAGTCTACGAAACTTGGTGAATTGATGGAGGATTTTGTGCAGCGACCTCGCTGGTCGCGTGTCGGAGATTAACTTAATTCTTGCATTCGTCAATGCATTATTTGCGACGGATCTTCTATATATACAGATATTCAGAATTAAAGACACTATGAGAATGAAAGAATTGCCATAGTACCAGGAAGAATATATTTCTTTAGAAGAAAGGCAAAAAGAGGTGGTAGGATATTCCATTCAAGCAAAAGAAGGAACTTCAAGACTTCTTCCGAGAACAGCAAAAGTTGTAGAAAATATTGAACAAACAAGCATGAAAGAAGTACAAGATGATAAGAAACACAAGTTAATACTGCGATTCATATAGCAAGGATGACTAAACCATTTCTTAGAAGCACCACCACTGATCCAGCAGGAACATCAACCACAAGCACAACAGATGGGACAAGTATATCGTAAGAAATAGAAAGAGATTCTCAGCATTTGTAATGCATTTCAATTATTCATTCAGTAAAAAATATCGCAGAGTTCCACGAGAAGGTTATGAGTAGGGTAAATAAAAGAGATTATGAAGGCAACAAGATTCTTAGTGTCGAAAAATCTTCAATTCTCGCTGATTGGCAAAAACAACCAATCGCATTCTCAGCTGAAGAAGCTCCGAATGGAAGAAGGTCGCATACGGATTCTCTCGTGGTCATGATGACTATCTGCCAAAGTTCCAAATGGGAAAACGAAATCGCAGTAAAGAAAAAGAAATAGGCAATAGACATAATCCTCATGGATACATGCAGTTCAATCACTACAAAAAATCCTAGCAAAGGCCACTAAAATCTCGCAACTACCCCAAAAAATTAGTTGCCAAATTCTTTCGGAACTAGTCAAAGGCAACTAGTAGTTCCTATATACTTTACTTCAGCAACAAATTGACCGCAACTAGTATTTTAATTAGTTTCTGAATTCTTAAGCAACAAATATGTGCCAACTACATGAAATATGATAGTATCCTAATGATTTCAGAAATACACAAAGGTAACTGCTAGTTCCTATATATTTCGGCAATAGGTCAATCGCAACTACTGTTTTCATTAGTTCCCAAACTCTTTAGCAACAAACATATGACAACTACATAAAATGCACTAGTAGCCTCAGACATCTAAGAAAATATAAACAACAACAAAGGCCACATTAGTTGCTTAAACCGCTCTTCAGCAATTAAGCTTCGACAATTAACCAATTGTCTAGTTGCTTAAGCCTTCGGAAACTAAAGCCAGCAATTGTGATTGCCAAAGGTTTGAGCAACCAAAAAACACCAACTAGATTATGTTAATTGTTAAAACACCTCTTTTGGATGTTGACATTTAAATAAAAAGTTTTTATCTCTGTATAAAAAAGATATCGGGAACATGTTCGAATCGCTTAGCAATTATGTTTTCCATTTTACCTGTAAAAAGCGTGCTTAATATTTTTTTTAGCTTGATTTTGTTTACTCTTGCTGTGAATATTCATTACAAGAAAACCTAGATTAAGCGACCAGGCATTTTTGGTTGCAAAAGCTCATATTATGTCGCTCTAACCCTAAAAGCGACTTAATTTGGCTCTCGCTCTTGAGTTGCAAAAGGTGGGATTTCTACAAGTCTAGAGTAGCTAGGCAATCGCTTTAGTAATCAACCAACTATCATGTAGTGTCTTTTTTCTTAATTGCTTCATAGCTAGACCGACCTTCCTAGTGCAAGCAAAATAATTTCGCTTTAGAGCTAGACCGACCTCCCTGGAGCAAGCAAAATAACCATCGTTTCATAGATAGACCAACCATAATAGAGCGAGTGAAACGCTGATCACTTCATAGATAGACCAACCATACTAGAGCAAGTGAAATACCGATCGCTTTATAGCTAGACCAATTACCCTATGGGCGATTGAAATACCTAGTTAATAGATACATGGAACAACTTGGCCTGAAGTTGATTGCTTAAGTTTTTAAGCTACCAAATTTATTCTGATTGCTTAATACCTAGACCAAGAACCCTAGGAGAAAATGAAATACGTCCTGAAGTGGGTTGCTTAACCTTTTTAATAACCCAAATTTTTGTGCTCCTTGTTTAGAAAATCCAAAAATTAATTACAGTTTAAAAATTAATACTGGAGTTAATTACTAATTAAGATTCTATAATTATAACTATCCACTTCTGATTATAAAAACCACTCCTTCATTACACGTGATATGTACTTCAGTATCCCCACCCAAGCAAATTAACTTGTTACAAAAATGACAAAACCATCAAGTTAACGTAGTGGTTTGCAAGCCATCCCCGAAAAGCAAAAAAGAAACGTACAGGTCCAAACAAAAAGGTAAGAAAACGAGCCAATGAAAGGCTTTGGACCTGTATGTTCACCAAAAAAAACCTGCACATTCAACAGTCAGACTATATCATTTTTCCTAATTATAACTAGCACATCCATCAACATTCAGACTATTCATCCTCCAGACAATTCTTTCTCCTGTTTTTCATCATTGTCATCAGCAAATCCATCTACCTGCAAATCATCATCATCCCCATCATAGTCATTCCAATCTTCTTGCAAATCATCCCAAGTAAATCCATCATCAACTTCATGTCCACGTTCATCTAAAGACTCATCTTCTATATCATCTGGCAGAGGGTCACAACCAAGCGTCTTCAAAACCTCATTCAAGTACTCTCTGAGATTACACACTCCCTCCGTTGAAGCTTTGGGATTTCTTTATCTTGCTTCGCAACTTTCTTCTTTTCAGAGTCTAGCTGTTCTTGGAGAGCAGCCATCTGTGCTTCATTTTTCTCATATAAACTGAAGCGGTTGGAAACTTCTGACTTACGAGCACGCATATATTTCTTCAGGTGGATCAACAACCATTGCATATATTTCTTCAGGTGTGTAGTTGACTTCCCCTCGAAGAACCTGCTCACCGAGCTGGTTCATTTCTACCTGCATACACGTTGTAAAAGCAAGCAACTAATTCAAGGTTATGTAGCTTCTCTTAAGAATAGACAAAACAAAACAACAGTTATAGAATAACGAGAATGTTCATTCAAAATGCAGTAACTGGAGCAAAAAAGCAAAAGATGAATGGATCAAATACTATCCTAAATAAAGTTTTATGTGTCATCAAAGAACCCAAAGTCCGCAAAGAAAAATAGTGCATGCCTGCCATTTTATTCAAGGAGGATACGTAAAAATGCAACAATAAACTTGAACTGAATTGGTTCATGAGTGGCATAATGGTGCCAATGTCATAAAAAATCATAGTTTGACAACACAAAAGCATGCAGACATTTAAAACATCAACGCACAAGAAATTAATGAATCCTGAACATAGGAAAACTACACGCAATCATCATATCTTCTTGAGTTGCTCGAAAATATTGTTATCATACCAACAGGTTGAACATGTTACAGAAAGTTCGTGCCTCCATCTTTCCTATACAAATTTAAATTGCCTAAAAGATATGCATGGGACAATTCTAAGGGCTAAGAGTTAGTGACCAAAAAAAGTGGCATGTCTGTGAGTCTTTTACAAAGATGAAAAGAACTTGCACAAGTGAAAAGGCATGTGTCTATTATATGTGCAATTTCTCATTTCTTTGCAGGTTTTATTGCCTATAAAGATAAAGTAAATTTTTCTGCGACCATCTCCAAACAGATTCAAATTAAAGATTGCAACATCTGCTAATGAAAGTCCTGGGGAGAATAAAAATATTTCTATCATGCCAACAGTAAGAAATGCATAACCAAAAAGCTACACAAATTTGACTACACATTGCTATCAAACCAACAGTAAAAAATGACAATGCTGCGTATCTGTCGACTAAAACAAACACAAATAACCTTAAATTGACTCAAACAAACACAAATTAACATGAGACTGCCTTAAACTTTAAAGACATTGACTCATACAAACACAAGAGTTCCTCAGATTGGTTTATATGATGGTCTATGGATTTTTTGGTTGTGCACATGCTATACATTTTACAACATGTTCATATTCACATTTAAATATCACTCATATGCTAGAGTTATTAGTTGAATTTATTATTCAAATTCTGACAAACAGTAAGTCTCAAGCATTATTCAAACTTATTACTAGTGAGTGAAGGATATTTGTACCTGCCAATCTTTACACAGTTTACCAAGCTTCCTAGCCTTGTGGGTTACCATGAACATGCTGAGTGGATCAATTGGGAGATTTTAGCGCGCCTAATAAAATATAACTTGTGAGTTATCCACCGTTAAAAGTAATTAACACATGAAGAACAAGGAAAAGACATCAATAAACAATTTAAGACTTACCCTATCATACGCTTTTCTGGCAAAACTCTCTGTACCATTAGTATGGTTCAGAGCCTGTGCCTTCCGTGCAGCCCTTGCTTTCTCGGACGCAGCCTACAATTATATGTGAAGAATGAAAATTAGGAAACACTCCAGACTTCACCAAAAATACATATTTTTTCTGTTTCTTATGATACAAAAACCATAATCAGATTTTCGAGCAACTAGCTGGACACCGCAGCTCCATGTTAAAGGTTAAACATAAATTTATTATCCAAAATGTCAAATCATCAAAATGCATTGCAAAGGGTAAGACAAGTAAATTTATATACCTTAAACTTTAAATCAGTGTTAAAGAAGTCACACATAATAGCCCAATCATCAACATTGCGGATTCTAGGGGATGGATGTCGCAAAGCTTCCTCATGACTATCAAATGATCTGTAGTGCGCCGCCAACTCAGATCGGTATCTAACATAAGCCAGCCTCATCTGTGTTCTAATAGCCCCTTCAGCGTTTTCATCATTAGGTACTAAAATATAGTAATCCTAAAACAAAAAATAATTAGTTAAACAGTGACCAGCGATTAAAAAATTCCAGGGAACTATAAAAAAATAGAAAAGATGAATTACCCTGACAAGTTTAGATACTCTTGCTATCTTTTCTTCAGGCATGTTTCTAAACAAATGCACAGTCAAAGGGAAGTTGTCACTTTGGCGCACCCACATTCCTATCGCGAGAATACATTCAAGGCTGAATGTACCCACCAAGCTCTTTTCAAAAACCTCCACTTTCAGTTTATCCGTATCAGTATCTCTAATTGCAACTTTAGGAAGGGTGGTAATACCCCTAGTAATCTCTGTGTAAGAAACAGACAACAGCCAACAAAATCAGTTTTTAGGATAATCATGTTAACTATCAACTGTGACAAAATAGATAAAAGGTAAGAGATTTTACTTTTAGCTGGTGGATGGGCAGAATCAGTTTCCAAAGGAGAATTTGAAGCTTCCTGCAAAAAACCTCGACGGCTTCTCTCTGGTGATAAATCTTCATTATCAGCCAACTGAGTTTGTTGTCGACTAGACAATCGAGGACTCCTATAAGGTGTTGATTCACATGCATTACGAGCCAACAAAGTATGTCGTAGAGGACTCCTACGAGGTGTTGACTCACGTTCATTACGAGCCAACTGAGTATGTCATCGAGGAGACACCCGTGGACTGTTGCGGTGCACAGATGTCGGATGCGGTGCACAGATGTCGTTTCCTGGACTTTGATACATTTAAAGATGTACCACCCATTGCTGCAGTAACCCGTAAACAAAACGATTTGATATGAAAAACAAATGAAATGATACGATGAACAAAATAAGGGAGAAACTACGAGAAAGGGGAAGGAATATTGTTACCGTTTACAGATCGCATATTAGCCGGTGCCCTTTCTTGTGTTGGGGGAGAAGAAGAGTACTGTGGAGTGGTCATGGGATCACCACGGGAAACTTGTTTCACATGACCGCCTCTATGTCTAGCCATTTCTGAAAACAAAAATCAGGGAAATTACTCAACAAGCTAAACTTCATAAGTTTACCAACACCCAAAACTTACAGCAAAGGTATAAATGAACTTCACAACAAAAAAAAATCCATAAAACTTAAATGTTCTTTCTTTTTTTAAAAGAGAACTATACAAAGCTTAAAGCAGCAAAAAAGATACATCAAAAGAAAAGAAAAGAAAAGAAAAAAACCCTCTATTTCTAGTCATTTCTAAAACAACTATAGGGAAATCACTCAACAAGCAAACTTCACATTTACCAACACCCAAAACTTACAGCAAAGGTATATGAACTTCAAAGAAAAAATCCATGCAACATAAGGTAAATCAAAGGATTTAGAGTTCTTCCTTTCTTTTTAAGTTACAGGACAAGTTACAGAGAAAGAAGAAAAAAAAGAAAAAAAAAAACAAAGGTTAATGGAAGATACCATCCAACCCAAAAACAAATGTAAAAGAGAATTAAACAAACATCAAAATACAAAAAAAAAAAAAAAAAAAAAAAAAAAAAAAAAAAAAAAAAAAAAAAATTAATCCCCAAACTGAACCCTAGGCGGTGGAATCTTAAAATAAAATACGTGCCTGCTCAAAATGAGATCCTAAGCTTAAAATCAAAGCTTAAAGTAGCAAAAGACAACTTCAAAGACTAAAAATAAAAATAAAAATCAATACTTTTGATGAATCCCCAAATTAAACCCAAGACAATGAATCTAAAAGCTTAAAATCAATGGTATGCATGCTCAAAAAGAAAACATGAACTTAAAATCGAAGTAAAGAACAATGATTTACCCAAGAATTTAGAGTGCGATGAAGAGAAACCCTCGATTGTCCTGCAGCCGCTGCTACTAAACCTAAAAGAGAGAGAGAACGAGAACTTGAAAATGTGAAGAAGAAACCCTAGCTTATAACTTATACGACTCATACGGGTGAGAATATAGTTTATAACTTTTTTTCCCATTTCACATGGGGCGGAAACAAATTTACTCGGGGATTTTTCTTTATTTTATTAAGATATTTTTTCACCGAGTGGATGTTGGTGGGGAGAGCTCCCGCTCGGGGAAATTAACAAAATTTGAACCAATTTTTTTGGCCTGTGAGTGAGAAGTTGGGGGGAAATTTATGCTCGCCAAATTACCAAATTTTGTTTGGTACATATTGGAAAATTTGCCGCTCACCCAAATTATTAAAATATAAACAAAATGTTATTTGTCATGTGAATCACATGTCGAGGTAATTTGCGGCTCAATAAAATGTGCCAAGTCTACGATTGGCGACCAGAAAAGATGGTGACGAAGTCAGACTAATTTTTAGGTGGGGAAAAAATTTATATGATACAAACCAGCACATACAGGAGGTTACCGGCCACAGGATGCTCGATATTTTTTCCGCATTTTAATTCATTTTTTTGTATAGATTGAGTGGATATCAAATTATGAAACATTTTAAGTTAAACATAGTGATTTTATGGTTTTTCATATTTAGTACATGCATTTGATGACTTTAAGATTTTTTATTTTTTTTAATTCGAGATTACAATGAGTTTAAGATCGAAAATAAGAGAATACAAAGAAACAAGATCATACCGTAAGAGTACAATACCGAGAAATCCAATAACAGAAAGAGAAGGATCATCAGAGTAAGACAAATACAAGTATGAATAAAATCCGATTAAATCGGATATAAAATGGTTCTTTTCGGAATTAAATTCCAACCATTTTGTTTGATTTTCTTCTATAGAAAGATGTGCTCCCAAAATATGAGTGATTTGCTCAAATCTCTTATAACTAGGAATGGAGATTTCGTCGTCAAAAAAATCACCGGCGTAGTTTCCGTCGCCGGATAAATTAATGATGAAGATTCCGTCGCCGGAAAGAAGAAATAAGATCTCAATGAGGCACGAAGAAATATTCAGGTACAAGCTATAAGACAGCGAAGAAAGACAAAGTTAACCTCTAAGGCCCCAAAATGAAATAATAGGATCTCATGAGGGAGAAAAGAATAAATAAGACCTCAATGAGGCATGAAGAAAAATGAATATCTATAGGTTTCAGCTATTATGCAAAAGATGTAAGTATTAATTAAGGGGAAGAAACATATCACCGTAGTATTACTTCAAAATTGTGATACAATTAAACTTTGGATTATTCCAAATATTTATTCATGAACTCAAAATCTAGCAATGAACCACAAAATATGATATGGTCCATATCCCGTTGATTAGAATATAGACCAGAGGTCAATATGTAGCAGTGAGAACACAAACATACCTCGTCCCATCTCTGATTAGTCATAATATCTATTGACAAACTCTAAATCTATCAATGAACCACAAAATATGTTTTATTCCTATATAGTTTATCAGAATGTCAATATCTATTAGTGTAAACCAAAATATGCCTCGTATGAACTTTGATTAGTTAGAATATTTATACTGAAACTCTAAAGATCAATCAAGGAATAATATCTAGAGTTATATCTCTTTCTCTCACAGTCAGAAAGTTTACGAAGACAAGTCCGTGAACCTGATTTGCGTGTGAGAATACTTGAGTGATTCCAAAGATCAATTTTCCAAGTATCAATCAAGTCGGATCCAACAAACAAGGATGGATGTATCTACTTTAATTGATTAACATACAACCTATGACATTTCAATTATGGTACGTGTACCGTTATGTATACCTTAAGACATAACCGAGTTCCGGAGTTCACAGAACTTTTTTGGTATGCATACTGGTATGGATACCGTTAAAACATAACCGAGTTCCGAAGTTCACATAACTTTTTTGGTTTGCGTACCTGTATGTATACCAAATCGGTTCCGGGACCAACAACTCTTTTTTAGTATGCATACGGTTATGCGTACTAATCCGGGTTCACGAGTTCATATACTTTTTAAGGTGTGCATACTAGTATGCGTACCAAAAACCCACTGTCGACATATAGCTACTCCGATACGTGTACCGAGTATATTTATTACGGCTTCAGACCTTAACAGTTTTCCCAGTTTGTAAGATCGGTATGTATGCTGTCTTATATCTGAATTTACAATAGTTTTATATTTCTCTCCAAATTAATTCGAAACATTCTCAAATAACATCAATGACCCAAATGTTCATTAAGCTTAGTCATATATTTCGAGGACTGCTAATACAAGATAAACTTGACTCGAAATTCTTGATATGCTTACGGTAGTCTAATTAGTTATGGGACAACGTCTAATAGACCTAGAAATGAGTCTCTTGTCCGTAGTAACAAAAAACCACCTTCTACAAAGTAGATTGCGGTTCCACGTTAGTACATTTAGTGTTTCAGTGTATATTTTAAACCATATATAGTACGTGAGGCGGATTTAAATTCATATTTCTAGCAGTTAGGGTTTCGATATAGATTTTTAGTTATAGTGTCATATAACAAATTTTTGTTTATATCGATAGATTTATAATTTCGATATATATTGAATTCGTAAATTGGGGTCTATGTAAGACCAAGTGTTAATAAAATGCTAGCAAAAAATAAAAGAAGTACGAAATTGATTAAATATGGATGACTTTGCCACTTTGAAGAAATCGGAAGATTATGCACATAATTGTTCGACAGGATTTTAAGTAGATTTTTTTTTTTATGATATAAAACTGACGGGTTCAACCGGTTTTCACATCAAAACCATATATCGAACTAATTATATCGGGTTTTTAATTTAGAACCGCATACCAAGCCTTTACGGTCGGTTTCGGCTAAAAAACCGCAGTTGTAACGGGTTCGGCTTGGTGGATCGGTTCTTGTGCATCTCTATTTCATTTTGATCGGTTCTACCTTGGATTCTAAGTAACTTGTGACTGGTTACAACTTGCATTCCAATGTAGCTTGTGATCGGTCACACCTTGATTTCCAAAGTAACTTGTAACCGATTACAACTAGCTACATAACATAGGCTATGACCGGTTATACCACAACTCTCAACAAAAGTTAAGAAAGTGGCTCCGAGCTCGAAACCTGGACGGGAGTGTACTACTATAATTCGAAAACTTCATAAGAACGATGAATCCGACCATTTACAGGTAAGATTCCATCGAAATATTCTCCGAAATCTTAAACAAACCCTTTTCTGGCGACTTCGAGAAAGTGACCCAGAGCTCGAAACCTGGCCGGGAGTGGACTACTATAAGTCGGAAACTACGTAAGAATGATGATTCCGACCATTTATTTGTAAGAGAAGGTTTTAGACTTTTTACAAGTCTCATATTACTTGAAGGTTTTCATATTTTCCCAAAATTTTCCTGATTTGTCCATGATTTGGAATCATATACAAACATAAAATATAATATAAGCTCAATTTCCAAATGAATTTTTAAAATAATCCACTAAATTCCAAATTCACACCAAAATCTATGAATTAAAAACTAAATATTTAAATATTTTAAGAAACATTAATAAGGTAGATTTGGAAAATATATATTCTCTTTATTTTTTCTTAATTTGTATGAAAACACCTAAACCGTCATCTAAAATGGGATAGAGGGAGTATAATATATGGACATTAAACCAAAAAAGAATGCAATCCGTATGATATTAATTTGACTAATAGGAAACGGTATAATTGACGAACATTAACTCAAAAAGGAAATCAATCCGCATGATATTAATCTGACAAATAAGAAACTAAAAGGTATAATCCACGGACATAAACTCAAAAGGAAAGCTCATACGGACTGCCACTTTATCAACGACCACAAATTGGTTTTGAAATGAGGAACTGTTTAGGCGGCAAAATTCACTTGTTTTGAATTAAAGGTTCTTTTTTCGCGGCAAAAGTCCACTGCTTGTGAAGAAGCTAAACTAACAGCCACGTGTTTCCTTATCCTTCACGTGTTTGCTTATCTTTTTTTGGTCCAATAAAAGACTTGGTAGTCGTCTGGTTGACTGCTTATCCTTCACGTGTATGCTTGAAAAGATTGTTTACTGAATTGGTGCCAAACGGTACAAAGTAACAACTAACAATGTTTCAATCGGATAATCGTGATATCCTTGTATCTTAGAAAATTTACCATTCATTTTTCAGAAGGAAAAATAATCGTTTGGTCTTATTTTATGTGATCCCAAGTTAGCTTGGTCCCCCAATAAAAATGGAGTTTTGTTTGGTCCTTTCTTATTTAAAAATATTAAAATATCTAAAGTTCTCTTTCTCTTCATGTCGGTATTAACTTTTGAAATTGCTTTTATTTCTTTTATGGTCGAAGAAGAAAAGATGCAGAAAGGAGCTGAAAAGATGAAGAACAAGAGTTCTAATTCAACGATGCTCTTACTTTAGAGTTTCATAGGATATGGTGGTAATTTCAGGGGATTTATTGACTAAATCAACTTTTACTGACTATTTTGGTGGGCCCAGATGTGAAAACTAACAGTTTGGCTACTTTATATAAGACCTAAAAAAATTGGCCGGTTTATTAATTAGGGGCCAGGAAGCTAGTTACTTTCTTAATTTGCCCAAGAAAAACTTAGTAATCATATCACAAATTTTAAAATATGATTTTCTTTGAATCGGTGGTAGCTAAGACTTGGTTGTTGAGATAGGATTATACCAACCAAATATTTTTTGAATTGCTGCCCTGCTGTGCCTAAAAGCAAATAGCGACTCAAGCATTTTTATAGTTAGTGTGGATAACTTGAAAAAGTGATGTACCAACCGGACACTATTATTGGTCGCTAAGAAATAGTAGAAATAAATTTATAGCAAGCAAACTATCTGGTAATTGCAAACTTGGTTGCTTGACCGTTAAAGCGACCAAAATTTTGGGCGCTTGCTAAGATTTTGGTCGCTTAAGCCGTGTTTTCTTGTAGTGATTATAAGCTGGATGAGAAAAAGTCACTTAGAGAATCTTTTGTTGTAACCAAAGTTCGACTAATGAAATTTAAGAGTCTATACGGTAATTTCACTATGGACAATTTAAGTCTATAGGCAAAGCAAAAGAATTTAAGAATTTGAAAACAACGGAAAGGTAAGAGTATCCTCCAAAATTTCATTGAGTTTCCACCAATCAATTTAATAAGAATATGCTAAATTTTAACACTTTGATTTGCTATTAGCATTCATTTTTGATCGATCTTTCTGGAAACAAGAAAATGTTTTTCAAAGAGTAAATTATTTTTATGACCCTATAAATTATGGGTCCTACTCCCTTGGCCCCAGGGTTATTTTAATAATTATGCAAATTATCTTAGAGGCCCTAGCATATGTTGAGAAGTTAGATTACCAAAATACTCTTTAATAAAACAGGAATCTCGTTGCAGATCATTTATTCCACTTCTACCTACACGTCCTCCCACATCTTCATAGTTGCTCCAGTATAAAAGGAAAAAAAATGAAGAACCAAAACATTTAATGCTATTTGATCAAAAATTATGTTCGATCAAAACCATTACAGATCGATTACTGATCCAATTATATTCGATCAAAAACGATTGAGAGAAGATTACTGATTCGATTTGATAATAATTTGAGAGAAGATTCACTGAAGATTTTAGGTATTTTTTAATCTTCATATTCTTCTTTTTTCGTTTAATTTCTTTTGGTGTTTCGATTTAGTTTTTCAGATTTCAGTAACATTATTTTCCGATCCAGTAAGTTAAGATTCTAGAGAATCAATTTTCGATTTAGTTAGCTATTAAGCTCATAAATATCTCAAATGTTGAGATGAATCAAAATCATAATGGATCAATTTTTAATCAGGTCGTGAAGAAATTTCTGGCACTAGATTTGAATCTTGTACTAGTTATAGTATCAATTGTTACAGTTTTGTGATATTAGTTTCATCACATGTATTTATTTTGTGCAGAAAAAGATTTGTGCAAAAACTAGCTCCTGCACAGAATGATTGATATGGATATATCCTGGCATTAGATTTGAATCTGGTTTGTTTCATCATAGATCATTGGTTTGTTTCTTTGTTTAAACTTTTTTACCTGTGCAAATACTAGCTCTTGCACAGAATGATTGATGTGGATATATCCTGCACAATAGGTGTTTGTGGATATATCCTGCACAGAATGATTATTGTGTATTGCTCTTTAAAAAACTGTTTTATCAAACTTTTCTTCAACATAGCTACTTAGGATTGAAAAGGTGGTTTGATTTTTATTGTGTATGTTGCTATCGTAGTGAGTACATACTCTATGTAACTCAATGCCTCTCGTGTCAAAGTTTTTCAAGCACCGGATGATTTGGTGAGCTCAACTAAGTATGCAGCTACAAAGGAACTATTGAAGGCAAATGATGGATATCGTTAGTTATCCTTGGAAAACTAGTTGAAAAAGCTACAGAAGCATTATTAATTTCATGTCAAGGGTCTACCTTGTTACTAGTTGAAAGGATCAGGTCAGTTTTAACTTTGGTGCTTTGTTATGTTTTGACCATATGGTCTTTTGTTCTTTCAAAATATTGGACTTAGAAAAACAACTGAGAATGATATATAATGTCGGAACTACGAACACGCATAATATCACTAATAATGATATATAAGCATGTGAAGATCGTAATACCACTTTTTGAACAAACTTGGTATGTGCAGCAAGTATGCACAAATCTGATATCCAGTACCCGACAGATGAAGATCTTGCATATAGGAAACGTACATGTAACCTAGATGAAACCTTTAAAATGAATTGTTAAAGTTCACTTTTACAAGATCCAAAATTTCAAGATCATGACTAGATATGATAAGGCGTTTTAGTACTGTTAACTTATTGTGGATGTATTTGTGTGTAAAGATTTGAACATAGTTAGTCTATATCTTCAAATTTTATTTTGTGGATATCTTCTGCACGTACTAAAATTCGTACTTGTTTGAAGGAGCAACAAACCAGAAGAAATCTGCGAGATGTAAAAGCAAAGAGATGGAAATTGATGAAGAAGAAGGTACTAAATGCTTTTGTTTTCTCACCTTTTGGATTTTTCTTACATGAAAACTTTAGGTATTTTTCTGCAAAAATCAAAAGTGTGGATATATCCTGCACTATAGGTGTTTGTGGATGTATTCTGCACAGAATAATTGTACCATGGGTAGTGTGTTTAATACAAGTTGATTAGTGTCTAATCTTGAAGGGGGTTATGATTATAGGTAGCATGAAGGTTTGAATCTATGAACTACTTAGTGACACCATTTACAGTATTGTAATATGCATGAAAACCTAACTTTAGGTATTTCAGCGTGAGTAATTTATAGTGATGAAAGATCTTTACACTATATATGTATGTATTGATTGTCTATTTTTAGATACATTGTTGTTAGGTTCTTTCTGTACTATTGCATTTGGTTTTGTTGTTAGTTTTATGGATGATCATGCTTGATACCTTCAGTTTGTATTTTGCATAGAAAGTGCTTAGTACATTTGTTGAGTACTATTGTATATATTTTCTGCACATATATACAACTTATGTAATTGTTCCTTAGGATATTAGTAGTTGAACGATTAATTTATACTGTAGCTTATAAATTCTACACACAACTGAATTTTGCATCTCGATTATATAACAAAAACGTGGAAATATTTGCAGTTAGGGGTGTTCTCAGCAGTTATCATATTCCTTTTTTAGTATATGTTGTTGGTATGGAGGATGGACTTGGTCTACGCCAGACTAGTCCAGTGGTAATCTTGAATGGTTTACCGTTTGCAATTGGTATTTATGGATTTTGCTATTATGGGCATTCAGTGTTTCCAAATATTTATCATTCGATACGTATGATAAGAAACAAGTTAACCAGGCACTGGTCGTATTGTATGACACTTTTAACATACCAAACACATGCTTTACATG
>JAJJMB010002072.1:344441-464921 GCA_023531105.1 Papaver atlanticum | reverse complement strand
TTTAAAGCTGAATCCGCCTCTATGTATATGCTATTGGGTTTCATATTGATATGTCTACATTTCCACAGAAAAATACTTGTGTGAATGGTATCTGCACTAAAACATTGTGTGAATAATGGCTTCATAGAATAAATTTTAATTAATTTGTACTTGTTGTGTAGATTCATATGCTTAAGCTCATGTTTATTAGTGTTAGGTTTCATGTTGATATGTTAAAGCTAATATGTTTTAGTTGAATTTGTCTCTATGTATATGCTACTAGGTTTCATGTTGATATGTCTATATTTTCCCAAAAAATATTTGTGTGAATAGTATCTGCACCAAAAAATGGTGTGAATAATGTCTTCACACAATTAATTTTGGTTAATTTGTACTTGTTGTTCAAATTCATATGCTTAAGTTCATGTGTATTAGTGTTAGGTTTCATGTTGAAATGTTAAAGCTCATATGTTTAAGTTGAATTTGTCTCTATGTTATGTCTCTTAGCTTCCATGTTGATGTATCTATATTTCTGCAGAAAGTTTTTAATGTGAATAGTATCGGCACCAAAAAATTATGTGAATAATGTCTTCACACAATGAATTTTAACTGATGTGTGGATATTCTCGGAACAAGTTATTATTTTCTATTTTTTTTGATGTGTGGATATTCTCGGAACAAATCAATTTAAGTCATGATAGTCAAGTAATTTGATTATTGAAAATTCATAACTTCATTACTTATTATGCTCATTGGGATATTTTGAGTTCAAGTTGTTGAAGAGAAGTATACACTATTAGACTCAATAAGCAGTTCATTTTTGTTGGTTTAGGTGCTGCTTATCGTAGGTAGTGCTGCAAAGGCTGAAGGGTTTTCCAGCGTGCATCTTTTATGCACAGTGGAACGTTGACTGTTTTACGAAGTTTATCTTTATGATTGCAAAATTCATCTACTATCATTTTGACATTCACATTCTTCTTTAGTTTATGTAGATAGATAGATAAAGTAATTCCACTTGCTTACTGTGTGGGCTGTAGACAAAGTAATTTGATGCTAGTATTGTGTTGCTTTTCTCATACTTCTAACTTGCAGGTAAACATTTCTGATGAAGGTAATGTTTTGCAGGTTTGTGCTTAAAATAACCATCTTCTGCTGCTTTCATTTTAGAATGGACTCTAATGCCAGTATGGAATAAAGGAGCTTCCCTCGTGTGCAAGCATATTTTGTGGTTGTAGTAGTTGGAGATGCAATATTTAGATGACTTCTTGTTTCTGAAACAATGATATCTTTTTATTGGGCATAGGATTTTTCATGTTCTATTTTTAACAAATTGTATCTGGTTTGAATTAAGTAAAAAATAATGTATCTGGTTTGAATTAAGTAAAAAAAAGAAAAAAAAAAGAATGGTTAGTTCAATAGTACAGCTCTACTTTTGGTATATTGAACTAGGCAACCTGTTGGAGCAACCTAATTTTGTCAGCACATTTGGCTTGCTAGTCGAGCTGCAGGCGTAGATTATTGAAGGGGAGCCAATGGAACTGTGTGACCTAGACTAGGATTGAAACACTTAAAACTTTCTGTAGAGATCAAGTTTGTGTAGAAAATATGCACAGTGAAGTGTGCATATTTTCTGCATAAAAACGAACTGGGGAATGGTTGATGAAATACAAATACAAAATTAAAAAACAATAATAAGAAAGCAAAATACATATGTAATCCCATTCATATTTCTACTTAATACTACAAATTCATGATTCAAAGTAGTAAAAAACTCTCATTATCTATTACAGTTATTCAAATTGACACTTTATACAAGTAGATGATAAGTGTTCAAGCATTACATTTACTATATCATAATCGTCGGAGTCGGAGTTACAGTACCAGAAATTCTAGTCAGAAATGAATACCATGATTTCCAACTGGTATGCTTTAGTGAAGAACAGAACGCCCTCATTGTAGAAGCCCTAATTAACATGTTCCTTACAACATAGATGATAATATAAACAAATCACACAATACCAAGAGGGCATGAAAACAAAACAAGCTTAGGTCTGTACAGAATATATCCACAATTCATTCCGTGAAGAAAATATCTACGAGATTTAGCATGTGCAGAAAATATCCACACATGCATTGTCAATATTTTCACTACACATAAAAACACATAGCTAAAGAAGGCTTGCATATTGCCTGCACAGAAAAGCAGTGTCAATATTTTCCACACAGTTAAAAAACTGTGCATATTTACTGCATAGAAAAAACATACAAAGTTGCATACTTTATCCATTCAAAAATATAAAAATCTTTAGTCGTATAGCACATACTCTCCAAGGTTACCACTGCAAGCACCAGACTCCCTTGTTATTCGTCTTCACATATCTCATATACTTTGTTATTATCACTACTAAATTGGTGAACTCGTAACTCTTTTATAGTTTGCAAAATTAACAACTTACCACTCAACATTTCACAAGAAAAATTACACCTTGATCACAGAATTCAAGCCGTTCTTGAATTGTAGCACACCTCCACCTTCACTATTGGGGTCCAAGTTTTAATTTGCGCCAACGCGTAAGCATGCTCACAAAAAACAAACACACTTTGGTGCATAAAATTTTCACCCAAAAATATGTGGTGCATAAAACCTGCACACAAACTCAATCGTGCATAAAGTATGCACGCAAATTCTTTGATGTATAAAGCCTGCACGTAATATTCTTAGTGTATACAGACTGCACACAAATTCTTTGGTGTATGCACTGTAAGAAACCTTGTTGCTTATGACTTTTTTTTCCAGTTACATAGGTTTAAAACATGAAACAAAATCATATAATACCAAGAGATAGTCTGTAGAGAATCCTAGGAGTCGGTACACTGTCCCTATTAGAAGGATTGTGGATGATGTGTCTAATAACGTCCCTATTAGAAGTATTGTCACAAAAATTTGTGGATGATGTGTATAATAACGTCCCTATTAGAAGGATTGTCACAGCAAGTAACAACAAAA
The DNA here is from genome assembly GCA_023531105.1 of Papaver atlanticum. Lineage (NCBI taxonomy): Eukaryota > Viridiplantae > Streptophyta > Magnoliopsida > Ranunculales > Papaveraceae > Papaver > Papaver atlanticum. Next base: position 461,935 of record JAJJMB010002072.1, on the reverse strand, counting down.
AAATCCTTCATCGTATTCAAGGGTCCCTTCCAAAGAACTTGTTACCATATCACCTTGCACATGTTCTAGAGCTTTTTACACAAAAATGTAAGTGTGGATAATACCTTCACTTGTGAAAACCTACAGACTTCAGAAACCATAGATTACTGAAAAAACAAAAGTCAAAAATAAAAAAACAGAAACAATACCTTGATTCCCATTCTTCCCGACAGCTATCATCAAAGTCCTTTTTTATTTACTTTACAAATCCAAGAAATCTTAGCAGTAACAAATCGTCACTCACAAAACCACTAGAGATTTTACAAGCATCTGCTTGATGAATATCCTACACCTATAAAATCAAACAAATGTAATATAAAATCACAATCTCTAAAATAAAAAAAATAAAAACTTTGGTGCATAAAGTTTTCACCCAAATTCTGTGGTGCATAAAGTCTACATTCAAGATTTACCATGTTTATAGTGATGCACAAAAAATTAAAAAAAATCATCAGATCGAACATGCATATTTTCGGCATAGATTGAATGTGTACAGAATTTATACACAGATTGAATGTGTGTAGAATTTCTACACAGATTGAACATTCAAATAAATGTGAGCTTCTAAAGGAACCAAAAAATTCAACTTACAGATAAACCAAAAAATTTACCTTGTGAAAAAATTATTCACACGGTATTATGATATCCTACCAGAAGCTATGTTCAAAAATTTACCCTGTGAAGAAATTATTCACACGGTATTATGATATCCTACCAGTATGTTCATACCAGTATCTTCATACGAGTGGGAAACAATAAAAAATCTTCATTCAGATAAAACAGAAATCTTATAAATCCATATGGTTCAATTTGTCAATTTGAAGTTTCAATACATAAAAATTAGTTCAACAGAATCAAAACATTACCTACCTGGATTCATCTAAAACTGATTTCAAAATCTTAATCGGAGCTTTTCTGGAACTCTTTTTATTACCATCAGATCCTCCCATAGAACTTATTATAGATCTCATCAGGATCTCCGAAATTGGAAATCTTGTTCAGCTAAAACATTCATCATACTGATCAGAGTTTGAAGAGATGTTCGTGAAGAGATTCGTCTGAACTCACTAAATTGAATCTATAACCTAAACCTAATCTCACAAAACTATTGTTTATCTCTCTCTATCGATTTGCATCGGAAGATGAAATCCCAAAATCAAATCTGCTACCATTTTCTATTTCTTCTGATCTGTTTCTCCAAATGAAATTAAAAAACTGAAAAGGCTATTTTAGGTATGTTTCATTTTTTTTAAATGACGTCGACATCTCGGATTATTCGTATGACCCTGGATATATTTCTCTTGGCCTTCTCTCCCGGGTGGGCTCCAAAGAATTGAAAACTTCTCAAGCCCAAGGCCATAAGAGTAAGAGAGAGTGAGGAGAGGGTCAAACACTGAATTCCCACTTTTTCAAGTGGAGGAATTTAGACTACAAAAAGAAATAAAGATGGCAGTATGTATAGAAGTTTTAACAATGAAATATGTAACTTAAATCCTTTCAGCACTCAGCTTAGATTATCGTTCATGGAAATGGTAAAGGAAAAGAGCGCCGTGAAAGACACTTAAAGTTTACAAAGATTACAAAATATGCATCGTCATGCCTTCCCAAATGCCAATCAAGTATCCAATGTCAGAATAGCTTCGCAGCTGAACTTTCGCAACGAGACTAAATCCTTAACATATGCAATAGCCTAACAACCCCCAACCCCAGTAAGAGATAACTGGCCAAGTCCTACAAAATATAGATTAGTTAATGACTTATTATTAGTAACTCACCACAGATTACACTTAAAAATTCAGAATAAGCCTAAGCATCGCAAATGATAAAATATACTGACAAGAAACGAGTATTCAATTAAACAATAAGCTGATACAGGACAAGACAGAAATATAAATTCCAGTAAAAGAATGACCTGTTAACAAAAGAGCAACATTACAAATGCTAAACAATAGTGCTTGTATCCGGACATATCCATGGACTAGCTATAGCCACGATGCTGCGACCTGCCTAAAAATTCAACAGCAATTAGCTCTCTAAGTATAAGACGGGCCACATTTAGAACCAAGAAAACAAAGACATAAAAAGGGATGCACAACAATGACTAACAATTTGCCTAATGATCCTAAAAAAACTCCAATATTGTTTTCTACCACATATGACGTAGTGTCTCATCAAACTATGATCTATACTAAACACGTGGGGGACACAAAACCCAAACATCAACTCATCATCAGATATCCCTTAAAATCCAGATTGAAGAAGCAAATCCAGACAATACCTTTTACAAATAAAACGCCATAGGTACTCAAAATACTACAATCATGAATACTGATGAAAACTTTAGGACAACAAACAATTGAATCTCATCATTCTTCAATAAAGAATCAAAATTGAGTAAAAGCTACTTGTATCGAATGGTTAGTAATTGAAGCTGTTCAGGAATCATAGTATTTGATAATCTTGAACAAAGAAAACTATAGAGTTAAAACCACAACTTATATCATGTCAAATCTGATAGAAATCTACAACATGCACGTAGTCATCGAAGTTACTATACCAATTCAGGATATGCATATATATAAGACATTCACCTAAATGGTTGAGACTCTCCAAAGAGGACTCTCACAAGATCTGGGAACTTAACAGTTGAATATACATATTCAAAACTACTGCAGACTTAAACTATTATGCTGTTATACCAGCAAACCAAGTGAAATTAAACACAAATTATCTTTAAACAAGCCTTCTCACATTCCTTTCTCTAAAATGGCGTATACCTAGTAGCAGAAATCTTAGTCAACCAGAATGTATGAATGTATTAGTTCCGCTTCATAAACCAGGATACCGACTGACAAGTGATAATGTATGAATGTATTAGTGCCGCTTCATAAACCAGGATACCGACTGACAAGTGATAAGATCTATGATGTGATACATCCAAACCAAATGGTTGAGCGCTGCAAACATAAGAGAGATTTTCATGACAGTGTATAGTAAAAATGATCACCTTGTATGCAGTGTAAACGAATAAAAGTACTAGGCAGTAGAAAATGGGATACAAAATTCCCCTAAAGCTTAATTATCTGAAACCATTCACCAACAAGAGCTATTATTCTGTGGGTCATTGATGTGGGCCTCACCAAAAGTGACTTGATGTACAGTAAACGAGCCAAGCATAACTTAAATTGCATTCTCAATATTTTGTCAAAGGGGACTTGAAGCACAAGTCAGGACATGCGTGGGACCCAACAACAGCACATCATAAAGATTGAGTTTCAAGAAAGATTGGTTGGTCAATATTTCTGATACTAAAAATTAGTACTCATTAGAGATAATAATCTCTCGCGAAGAAAAAAGGAAATCCAATTTTTTCAGTAACAAGAGCTTCATAATCAGTTTTAGATTTAGGATTCCCCTAAACCAATACTTAATAGCTATGCTACATCGATCTATAAAATCACCGAAATGGTTGGGTTTTATCGACGATGGAGCTATCAGCGGAGGTTTGTATAACTACTACTCTAATGGAAGCAGATATTGGGAATACAGAGTCTTTATAAAGATTATTGGAATATGAGAAAGACCTATTTCATAGTACAGATCAGCTACAAAATATTTTTGTTAGTTGTTACACAATGTAAACTTACTGGTGCTAATCCTCTTTCTCAAGAAATGGTAAGAGTACTTTTCTATTTGTTTTATAATTTTGGGATTTTACAACACATTATTAGTAATTCATGGAAAAAATTGAAACTTTGTCTCAAAAACTAGTGTTTTGTTGAGGAAGTACCAAAATAAGGGTTATTGGAAGGACTATTAGGAAAAACGCATAACATGATATCATGACATTGTTGGCTAGCTGGTATAGTTGGTTGTTAATGTTTAGTGGATCTTATAAAAAAAATTACAACTTTCAACATGCTTGAAATACTTAGTATGGCTGAAATTTATGCACGAATGAAAATGGTTAGCCACATGGTTTTAGTACATTTTATGCGGTCGAAAATTTTGAAGTTTAGCAACATGGTCATTGCTAATTGTGATATCCTAAATGGTTAGTATATATGGCCTCTAAAAGGCTGAAATTTGTGCACGATTGAAAATTTTGTGGGTGATTTTATCTTTTTATGTTGCTTAAGTTATTTGTGTAATTGTATTTCTTATGGTGTAGTTCTTGACAAAGTAATAACCTTAATCTAATTCAATCTCTATAAAATGTTCACTAGATACCACAGTTTCGTCTGATTCTCCTTTTTTATTTTTGGTGTGGCTTTGGTGTTTCAGTGATGAACTCGGGAAGGACCATTTGATCGAGATGACTCTAAGCAGCATTGTACCATCAGATTGTGATCAGTTTTTATTTTTATTTTTTTTCTCTTTTTATTTTATGAAATGCTTAATGTCACTTCTTCTTCTATATCTCTTTGTTGTAATTGAAATAATAAATGTATTATCAATTATAAATAAAAATTACTTTCTAATAAATTCATTTTTGTGTTTAGCTTTATTAATTGAATTTCATTTTTGTAATAACGGTGGTTTGAAGACCCAACCTCGTGCACTACAATCCAGAAATTTGCATTGGTTGAGTTTTGGGCGCTATATCAATTTCAATTTCGCATTAATGGTGGTTCGGAGACCCAACCTCACTACAACCCAGAAATTTTTATTGGTTTGAACGTTTGACCAGCTGAACATTTATTGGTCTAAACTTCTGTAGCGCCTAAAGCAATTCCCAATACGTTGCACTACAACCCAGAAATTTGCATTGGTTAGGATGTTTGACCAGCTGAACATTTATTGGTCTAAACTTCTGTAGTGCCTAAAGCAATTCCCAATATATTGTTGCTCATCTTAGTTGTTGAATGATTCGGGAAGCAGCTGGCAACTAGCAATATTAGTTGCTGAACGATTCATCAACTCTCTGCTATCTACAACTTAGCTGCTTTAATCTATTGCAATTATGAAATTATCATATTTTGCCACAACAAAATTAATTGCTAAATAAATTCACAACAAGGTACAAATTTAGTTTCCATAATGTTTGGCAACTACCTAACAACTATAAAAATTAGTTGTTAGATTGTTTGGCAAGTAACTAACAACTATACAAACTAGTGGGTCTAAACTATCGCATTTAACAAACTACGTATTTGGCCACAACGAATTAAGTTGCCAAAAGTGCGCATAGGAACTAGGAATTTATAGTAGTTGCCTTTGCATTTGGAAACACCCCATACGGCAACTAAAGCCCCGCAACTACTAGTAGTTGCCGTTTTGTTTGGCAACTCAAATCTCATCTTAGGCAACTAAAATGGTATTGTTGTCAATGCTCGAGTTTTTTGTAGTGAATCGACATCTTATTCTGTCACACTTACAAAACCATGGGGTATACAGATTCAGAACTAATTCCATCTGTATATAACATATTTGGATTTAATGGAATAGCTTCAAAGCCAAAAGACGAGATCGTAATGAATATCCCTGCGGGATTATTAGATATAAAAGTTACATTATGTGTGGTGGACATTGAATCTCCATACAATGCTCTTATTGGGATTCACAGAATCAAAGGGGTAGCATCAACTTGGCCCCAGTGTATCTGATTCCCGATGCCTATTGGGATCGGAGAAATACCCGGAGATGCTAGAGAAGCCAAAATTTCCAATGAGGAAGATGTATGTAACTATGAACGGAAAGCAAGAAAGAAGGCAGAACAGAAAAAGAAAGCTTGTGAAGATAAGGAGGATGACCTCTTATGAAGAATGAAAATGTATCAGTGAATTAATAAAGGAAGTATATCATGTAGTGATCAAGAAAAGTATTTTAATGAAAACAAAATATTTTGTCAGAAATGAAGAATGAATATCGGCGATAAAGAACCAAAATGATCACGGAAAGTGCACACTAGGCCAAATGTCAGATTTGGTGACAGTTCAGAATTTTATACTATGACGGTTTTAGGAAAAATCGTCACAATATCTTGCTGGTCATGTATAGGTGACGGTCAACGTAGGAAACCGTCATTGAATGATGTAATAAATCGTGACAGTTCGCACAAGCGTCATAGAAAGGTTTTATTATGACGGATACCCCTATTGACTGTTACAATAAACCAAGTTTATGGTGACACTTGCAAACTGTTACTATACGTGATATATAGTAAGAGTTAGGATGGCACATTACATGATGACGCTGTATTTCACAACGTAGAATGGCGGTTATGGTGATAAACACGTCACAGTAGCTCGTAATATACAATGACAGATTAGGTGACCAAATGTCACTATCGTATAGCGTATGGTGGTGATTGGATTCTTATTTTAAACTTGTGTAACGTCAATTCTAACAAAGCTCAAACTATTAAATTTGAAACATTGGTTGATATAAGTAGATAATACGAAGGGTTTCACGTTTACTCGTCTTCACATATATAAAATATAAAATAATAATATTTTCAATGTCATTTGACATCAAGATCACCCGAAAGACCATATATGTTTATAAAAAATCAAAATATGTTCATTAAAATTATCAACGCAATTGAATTACAGGACATAGACAAATATACGATAGAAAAAACATGAAATTTTATTGGAAATTTTGAACATAAATTTGTAAAATGAGTGTCCAGAAAGGAGCCCATGCGTCAAACGCATGTAATAATCATGAATCAAGTGCCCACATCTCGTTGAGAACTTGAGATATTCCTTGAAATTACCCACAAAATATTACTGCGCCTGGGTATAAAAGGGAGGAGCATGTGTGAGAAGCACGTATTACAATTCAGGACCCTAGATCTCTTTGGGATCCTCCCTACGATTTAACCATAAAGGATAGGTTAAATACCATAACAGTGAAAACCCTAGCTATATCTTCAAACTCTCGGCCGCGCCGCTCTGACTCTCTTCTTTTTGTCTCCTTCTTCCACCCTTTTTTTTGTTATGATGTTCCTCCACTAGTAATCACAAATCCAAACTCAAAAAGCCCTCATTGATTTAACTGTTGATTTCATTACGATCTAGGTATTCATGATTTGATTTTTTTTTTTTTTTTTTTTTTGTGTTCATCGGATGTCAGACATGAAGCAAGTATTTTAAGCTACAGCCTACAGTAGCCTTGGAATCAATGTGAAACGAAGAATTTTAGTGTTAGACGAAGATGATGAGAAGGAAGCGATGTGGACCATTCGGTCGTCTATGGCAGCGAAATAAGAGAGAGGAGTTAGAGGTATTGTATTGCTCCTAGTCTGCCGTAACGTTTCATTAATTCTTTAGGTCGTCTAAAAATTTCGTCTTCCATGGTGATTTTTCAAAGAGTTTATGTTTGCCGATGATGAATTTTTTTGATATTTTTTTGTAGAAGGCTGAATGTTATTACAGATTGCAACGACAGTTCAGATCTAGTACTCCAAGCTTTATTGAGTCAGATTCAAGCTCTTCCTATAGTCTCAGAAGGCAACGACAACCCAATGCATAATGACATTTAAATTATGGATAGTATGGATGTGAACTGTTGTCGATATTTTGAAACTGAGTTGATCAGATGTATAATTTATTTATTTTTGTAAATTGAATTCAATAATGATATACAAGTTTATTGTGGTTTTAATTTGGTTTCATATTCAATTTGAGTTTGGAAAAAAAAATGGTTAAACTGTAATATCGATGGCACATACTTAATTTATGGTCATATCGTGACATTTCGCAAAGAATAATTGTTACCCACAGTTACTGGAACAAACCGTTAGCAGCATTATCTTATGCTGACGCTTTTCAAAATCCCATTACAGTTTCAAAGATATTATATAACGGTTACTTGGGAAAACTGCCACTGTAACTTTGTTAAGGTGGCGGTTTTTATTAAAATACGTTACGGTTGTAACTTACAATGACACTTCTAGAGATCAAATGACAGTTTTGGAGGTTATTTGGTAACGGTTATGTGGCAGTTCAAAACCGTCAGTATAAAATGACACTTACGGTGACACTTCTTTTGGTGACACTTCCAAATATCACCTGAACTGTCATGAAATTGATACCATGACAGTTTTGAAAAGTCACCTATATTGATTTTTCTACTAGTGGCAAAAGAATACAATAAGACCTTCAGCACCAAGGCAAAATAAGATCTTATCAAAATTTAGTCAAAACCTCACTAGGAGGGTAGGCACCCATGTTTTAGCGTGCACCCTAGTTCGCATAAAAATGCAAGAGGCGATAATAAGACCTATCGCATGTAATATTGGGAAAACCCTAGTAGATGGATCAGGGGAAATCAACCTTGGTTCATGAGATAGGGGCGACAAAGAAGCCTATCCGTCGGGAATCGTTGAGCAAACAACTTGGAGATATCTAGCATGGGGTGTAAAAACCTATTTAAGTTAGACATAGTCGTGGCAGTGATACATCCGGTACCCAAGAAACCCCATTTAGGGTGTGATCTCGTAACCAAGAGCCTCATCGCCGAGGGGATAAGAGATCACGATAACACTGATTGTCGGCATAACCGGACGGGAGGAGCCCACCTGTATCTGATAGGGGTTATCTTCCTCGAAGGGGAAGTCATGATGAATATAAAGGGACGACGCCCTCCACTAGGGAGCTGAATTGTGTCAAAGAAGGCAATGTCATGAGGATTTTACTCACGGGAGTATTTAGGCATGTTGCATTGTCGTATAAATTCCTGCCGAGGCAATAATACTAGACCTGCAGAGGCAATAATACTAGAGTAACTCCTAAAGATACGATGATACTACGATAAGGAGAGATCAAAGGCCAATGACTCGCAAGAGCACATGAAACTGCGATCTCGTCGCCAAAAATAATAAAGACCCTGAGGCGACGATAAGACCTACAAAACAGGGGAAAGGAAAATTAAGACCTTAATTAGGAGGCACAATAAGACCTCAAATTTGATAAGGCGAGATCAATGAATTATTACTCAAAACGAGTACATAGGGTGATGTGATCTCCTCTACGGGCTGGTCAATGAAACATTCCTCGCACAAGTAATCAAATATAAGGGGCCTCGTCCAGAGAAACTAATAAGAATGAAAAAATGAAAATGAAACAAGAGCAACTTATGAAAGCATTACGAAATCATTATGGGGAAAATGAAAATATCATGATGAGGCATGAGAACACAATAAAATAAAGTAAAATATTCAAAAATAATTGTACGATTGATAATATAATGCAGAAATCATGTTCTGAATAAGCGATTATAATGACATGCGATGAAAGATACAACAAGGAATGAGGCAGATACTCATAAAAGAAGATTTCAAAAATAGTTCCTCGATTGAGGAAAAGAACGGAGGCAAGTATGGGAATGCCAAATCGGGTTATATGTTCTTTACCTTCTCAGTCTCAAATCCTTATTTTATTTTATTTTAAATCTAAAATGAAGACAAAAGATGTTTTATAATGACTACTATGCACAAAAAATCAGAGATATATATTCTATGTCATTATTATGCTCGCAATACTTATATTTAGTGCAGATAGAGACATGAAAAAGATGAAGCTATTCATGGAAGAAAGAAAAGATCATAAGTTATGCCCCTAAGCTTGGGAGCACCCAAATATTAATCCATAAAATACAGCTATTCAGAATTTACAAGTAAAAGTCAAGACCAGAGGTAAAGGCTAAGAAGGCGGAACATCACTCAGTAATACGAGATTCATCTTTCCTACGAGCATCGTCATCGCGCTCTTCATCATCAGACTCTTCACCATCATCGATGGAAGAGCTAGTGTTCCTTTCATCTGAGCTAACTTCAGCATACTCCACAGGTTCCGGTTCAAGACCCTTCAAATCATAAAGCTCGTCCACAAATTTTTGGCATTGCTTGTTTAGAGTACACTGAGAACGATTAGTGAGATTCTTTTCAAGCCTCTTCTTTCTCCTCTCGAGCTTGGCTATTAACGCTTCCAGACCCTCCATAGCGTTCTTCTCAGTTTCAGCTTCATTATTCAGCGAGTCCTTTTCAAGCTTGAGCCACAACAATTGGTTGTTGAGTTCGAGAATCTGTTGCGAGGATGAAGTCTTGTCGCGATTGTTCTATCTCATCTTCAACCTCGCCAAATCCTTCCCTTGTTTTTTCTCAAAATCTGAGATATAAAAGAAGGAGAAATAAGAAAATTTGGATACCAATAATGATAAAAAGAATTCAAAGTTAGGACAGAAGATGAGGCATCCAAATTGTGACTACCTTCCTTCTGCTCGAGAGTCAATCTAAGAGTTTCTTCTGTGATCCCTTTCGATCAGCATATTCAGCAATCTTGATCTGGGCATTTTCGAGATCCGACATAGCTTTGTCAAAATTATCACCAACCTTTCCCTTCTTGCGAACAACTGTCCTAGAGCTGCTAGCGACAAGAGATTTATTTGGGTTTATTAAAGTATTGCGAGAAACCCCTAAGAGGTAGTTCTCCTCCTCTTGGATTCTTCATTTCTCGATAACCTTTCCTTTACTCTTGAGAATCTTATTTTTCTCGACCTTCCATTCTTTCTTCTCTCCCGTAAGCTCAGCAACTTTACTCTGCTCAGTACGAAGACGATTTTTCAAAGCCTCGAATGCCCGTTGCAACCTTGCATACTCAACAACAAAATTTGATTTATCATTTTCAGATACTCAATCTCATTAACCAAAACAGACTTATCATTCTTCAAAGAGTGAACATCATCTGCCAGAGTTTGGTTTAATTCATCAGTATTTTCTAATAAATACAGAAAATGGTCAACTTGTGCTACCATATTTTCTATCTGATTCTTCAAGAGAGAATTTTCAGTACTTGATTTATCAGCATGATCAATCAGGTTAGCATGCTCGGAGTTGAAAATGTCACTTGACTCTGAAGGTTCGGATTCTCAGGTGTCACTTCTTCGACTTTGTATTGGAGTTCTATCCAAAGTCCATACTTAACGCGGACATCTTACATGCAAATAATCTAGGATTCAAAAATTGAAATACAGAGGTAAATAGATATTAACAAGAAAGAAATATGTTTTACCACTTAGCTCACGGTTCCTCTTATCCTCAGCTTTAATGTGTTCCTTCTAATCCTCTAGTTTATTTTCAAGAGACTTAATTCGATTATCAGCAAGAGTGAGGCCTTGCGACATATGGAAATAGCTAGCCAAAGTGCCATCCGGCGTTGATACTCCTAAATTAATAACGAAAAAAGTTAATCATGGAAATGCGATAAATTGTAATACGATAACAAAAAGTTTCACAGTACGATCTCGTACCACAGTCCCGTAACAGAAATTTGAGAGTACGAGAAGCCTGATGCGACATCCAGCTTGGTTTGTTCATCCAGAGGAGCCTTTGTGCACAGCTTCTTCATTGCAGCACAAATATTCATCATATCCGGATCGATAACAGGAAGCTTCACGTTCCCATAGAATTCATACCAGAATTCAGTATCGATGTCAGAGTAGGAATCAAGAAGATGTGTACTTGCTCCCAGATTCAAAGATTGATCTCCGACAACTTGAGTGCGAGAAGTAGAACTCGAAGCATGAACACTAGGGATTGGCGAAGGAATATCTTTGCCCTTTGATGGAGACTGGACGATATCATTCTCATCTGAAGAAGGTTTATCGGAGAACTGATTCTCAGAACCTTGATTCTCGAGATTCTGGTTGGTGGCATTCTCATCAAGATCGCTAGAATCCTCCAAATTGGGTTCATTAATGACTCAACATTCTTGGTAGCAGAGGCAGAATGATTCTTAGTGACTGAGGCATCTTTCTTAGTGCGTGTGAACACTGGACCCGTTAGATCAAGCTCGGATTTGGACTTTCCCCTGCGAGATCTTTTATTCTGAGGCGGAGCATTATCATCATCATCGATGTCCTCCTTCACGAAACAAAACGGGATAAGAAATAGATGTAACAATATTGTTTTTAGGTACACAAGTTAGTATTTCTTACCTCTTTAGTTTCAGAAGTCGACCTCCCGCGACTTTTTATCACTTTAAGGACATGGCCAGGGCGCTAGAAATCCAAGACATACAATAAGAGTGGATAACGAGAAAGAATAAAGAAGTGGAAGAATGGAAGTAAAGCTAACCGCGGATCCATCTCGGGCCATTCCAAGACCCAAGGGGTGTATGGTTGGATATCGTGACCTTCATCAGGGCCTAAACGATAATCACCATCATCTTTCTTCCCATATATATAAGGACCCTCGACGATAAAGGGGTACTTCATCCAATGTTCATCGCTTGAATGACGACAATATGCATTATTGTTACTGGTGAAGTCCACCTCAGCCATAAGCTTCTTGTCGGACTTCTTCCTAGAGTATTCAAGACGGATTCCCCACTCAGCATCTTGTTTCTCCATGGTCTTTACGGTATATTGTTGAAAGAAAGAGTCGACGGTATAATCTTTGGGATTGTAGTCTATAGCCTAGTCGGGGTAACCATTCATGCCGCATGAGCAGAAAACTCCACGAGAATACGGATACCATTGTCGCATAGCTGAAAGATCCCTCGTGCAGGAGCAATACGAAATAGAATCTTGTAAAACAATGGTCACTCGGGATCATATAGTGGAAAGGGAAATCTGATATGCAGCTGTCCAATAGACACGATAATCCTCCTCACATTCCACTTCTCCGATGTGAGTCACTTGTAGTCCAGGCATATATGGGGCTCAGAGCCAGAAGGAGCGGAAAGTTTGCAACCTTTCCTTTCCAAATCGACCATCAACTCTGATAAGGGTTTCTTGGTATTCTTTGATGGAGTTACACTGATCAAAAATATCGAAGTATGGGAACGGAATCAGAAGAAAAGGCAAAACATCAGAAGCACAGTAGAAGAAAGGAAAACCGTGAAGAACATCAAGAACAAAGCATCAGCAGTAGGAAAAATCAACTTTAAACAAAAATCGAAAAATCAAAAACTCAAGCAAATCATTGAAATTAAACTTGTTTTGGCATAGAATCAGTGGCTGGAGAGTTGGATGGATGGGACGACATGATAGATTAAAAGAGAAACTAGGTGAAGAAAATTGAGAGAAGCTGGAAGAAATTTTGGAGGGAGGAAAGAAGTTACAAAGGAGAAAGATGAAAAGACAGGTGAAGGGATGGATTACTCTATTTCCGAAGGGTTTATACGAATAGGTAACCGGCTGAGGTGGTTCTAGGTTAAAAGGTGAGGGGAATTGAAGACGTTTCGGTCATAAAGCAACGAGAGAAACACGTGTAAACGGTTGAGCGAGATTCACGGGGGACGTGTCGACTGTTACAGAATACCAAGAGACATGGCGAGAAAGCACGGAGTTCTCATATTATTCCTCCTTCGGAAGATTAGTACCAGAAGATGCAAAATATCGATACAAAATATTTAAGACAGTTATAAAAACGACAAATAGAAGGTGGCACGATGAATAGATAGCGATAAGGATTGACGATAAAAAAAATTACGATGAAGAAGGATCACGAGAAGAATATGGTTAAGATGACGATGATCAGTCGGGCTCAACACGGACATCTCGGCAATAAAGACAAAGTTCACATGAAAAGCGTGACATCAGGGCAATAAGATCATTGACCTAGGATTATGTGATAAGGAGACAACAGAGCAAGGTTTTAGCCGAGTTTGTAGGGGAAGAAATTATTTTATTAGGTGTCATCTAATATGTAAAAAAGACCTACATAAAAGAAGGAAGAGGGAAATGTAGAGGGTAATGAGGTTTTTTCTAGTCCAAGTGATAGCGTGGTGAGAAAAGTTGTAAGAGTGAATTAGGGTTTGTATTCTTTGAGAAATGTCTCATCTATGTAGATAAACCTTATGAGAAAATAATAAAATGGCTTGAATCTAATCGTTTTCACTAGATTTTGGTAAGTTTGAGTGTGAATAATTATTTGGGTGTACTCGCAGGATTTCCTGCTGCTACATCATAATTGTCGATTTGATTTTAAGGAAATGTATCTTCTGAATGGTGAATCTTTATATCAATATCAAAAATTAATGATATCTTACTATATTAGAACTCATGACACATTAAGATTTAATTTCAAAGACAAGATAGCAACTGGTGGATGAGCAATTAATCACGTGATTATTCGGGAACTCCGTCGTGGTAGTTGAAGAACCAGTGGCCGTGTTTAACACAACAGATGCATCTTGTGTACTCCACACGCTAGTTCATACAATATCTGCACAATGACAGGAAGGTGCAATGACAAATTATTGATTTAGCTACTGGGATATCTCCTAATCGTGTCCTATAAACTACGATGAATTGGCACTTTATCATGGTGTACCAACCCATGGTATACCAACCCATGATGTACAGAAGTGATGCTGAACAGGGAGGGATTTTAGCCAAAGGGTAATGAGCAATCTTCCATATCTAATCTAAGAAATCAAAAGAAACTGTTTAAGAAACTTTGTATATAAGACAAAACTATGCAAAGTGGCACTAACATTGAGCAAACATATCAATCCATTTTATTTAATTAAAATTGTTACAATGGACGGCATTAATTTGAAAAATTAATTTATAGGATTCAAGCCTAATCGGCATTGAATGTGCGGATCTCAAATCATAATTTCAGGATCAGGACGAACTTAATAGGAAATATATCGCATGCTTCTTCTGCTTTGAAAAATGTAGTCATAAACCGTAGGAGATGTTAACACAGCACCCAACATGCTTATTTTGTTTCCAAATTGTTTCCATTTTATCTAGTCGGAATGTGCATAATGAGTAACAATATTTCATAGCTTGTATAACCTCTCATATATTACCGGAGAAATGGATATTCCCTTAGAAAGAGTGTTGACAATCTTTCTAATTGGAATCCCCATAAACCAAGGAAGGATGGACGGACATGCCAGAACAGGTAACTTTTCCTGTCGTAACTGTGTCCTGTCACCAATCTTGATCTAAACTTAATAACCTAACAAACGTGCCCTTGTACATAAACACAATAGATCGATTCTAACTTGGTCCTCAAACTGAACTACAGTTGTATGTCTTGCATATAGTCTCATGTCCAAGTGGTACAAGTAAAATGGTTTAGAATCACCCATGTGATGCGAGGATAACATAATAACATACAATGGCATTATATTTACTGGTGCTCTACCTGGTATAGTTCATGTTCCAAAAAAGGCAGCAAGGAAGCACAAGGTAATGCAGCGATCACACCTTTCAGGCTGTTAGTTTTTTATGCAAATAAGGTCACGATTGGTTGAACTTGAGCATTGCAACTTGGGAGTTTTTGCAACTTGCCGGTTCAAGCCCGTTAAACTATATGACTTAACAAGTATATGAAGGAGCCTGCTCCATCAGAAATTGTGGAACTAGGATTTCAAGTTTGAGTATGGCCTGAAGAATTTCATCTCTTCTTTTTTTAACTAAGATTATGATCACATTGATCCTCAAGAGACATAACGAAAAGGGAAACACAAAAAATGTAAAGAAATTTGAGGCTGGAGTAAAAATCATTGATTCACATTCGTAAAATGAATTCCAAGATAAATCGTATAAAGAATCACATTTATACTCTCTTATTTGATTATGAAATCCCTTAATATGTCGAATTAATTAATACGTAGTAGAAAAGTGTTTAATTTGTGCATTTTTTAGCGCAGTAAGAATTAACACAATGTTCAACTTGGTCTCCACGAGGATTCTGAGGAGTGCTTTTGTTGATGCAGTTTGCGGTAGCACAACCAAGATTGCAGTAGTGAACACCAAGAGACTTAATCTTGTTAGCAGGAGCTCCTCCGGATAAACATTTCTTCAAACAAGTAAATGGGCATTCAAGCATATGCAAGTCAGGATGAGTAACAGCACATGTCGTCAAACATCCTACAAAACAGTCCTTGCTGAATGCAGAACTCCTCCCTACGAACATTCCCAACATCACTATCACCATCAAAGAAATCATCTTCATATTTTTCCCTTCCATTGCTGCTATAAACTCTAGGCTGAATTGGCTCTTATCTTTTTTCTCTCACTTCGGTTAATTTTCCTCAGATTTTGATGTTAGGAGTGGTCTGTTTGAGAAGCAATTTATAGGGGTATGATCTGCCTAGCCGATGACACATTATGGCTCATCATGGCGTTACAATATCTCTATACATCTCAAATCATAATTACTAGGAATCTCACAAAAGGTATCTCACAAAGAATGATACCGCTTTTGAGATCCATAAAAATAATGGAAATAAATCTTTGGAATAAAAAGTGTCATCATAATTGATATGGATGCCATTACCAATAGACCTGCATAAGGAAACATTTTCTAAATCTGTATCTTCGTGCGTATATACGAGCAGTGAAATAACAAATGTTCTATACACGATTTGAATATTTCCTCCTCATGGCAGAATTTTAATAATTTTATTTTGTCACCTGTAGTACTAGGTACATATATACTCAGCCAAACTGCTGCATGCCGGAGGTAAGCTATAAAAATCATGTCATTATTTAGTAATTACGTACAGACCTTAAACAAGTAGTAGTTTGCTATGAAGTTAATTATCAAGTTGATGCCGTCGGTCAGTATCAACGACATACCCGTATAACGTATATCAATGGAGACCGGTGTTAATTATGGAGCCACGACATGGTCCAATAAGATTTTGGATCAGTGCTGGATATCTGTCTATATTCCATTTCAACCTTTTCGCATCTGCTTTTTTGTCAAAGATATTCCTGGGAATCAACATTTATCTTTTTTTTCTTTTTTTTTTTAATACGCGAAAACCGGACCCAAACCCCTACCCGAATCCAACCAATTGGACTAGCCCCACTGTCAGACCCAATACCGCTTAACCTACTATACAACTAATCTATTACAAACCTTTACGGCGGCGGGGATTGAACCCCTGACTTCCTCCTTACTGGAGTTGATGGGATACCACTGAGCTATGCTCTTGGACCAGAATCGACATTTATCTAATCAACTTTTTTCTTCTTTTTTTTTTTTTTGCAAAGAAGGGGGCATTTTATTAAAAGAAGAGACAGAGACAAGATTACAAAGACCACACTAATCGCAGACTAGCAATTACATAATTGCAGCAAGTCCCGTGGATACAAAATATGGCACCACCTAGGTGGAGTGTGCCTAGATCATTTATCAGCGCGACAAGGAAATGTCAAGGGCGAAGACACATGGTCACTACGTCACTGTTGGCACATGCGATGACATCATGAGAGTCACACGAAATGTGTGAGGGCTAGAACGATGACTTCCTTATGATCAGCGCGATAGGATCGCACTAGAATTACCGAAATATAAGGTTTTATTAGTTGTAAACCAATATGTATATTAGTTATCATCCACTATGTAAATCCCTATATAAGGGAAAAGAAACCATTATAGAGAGGAGAGAGATCTTCTATCCAGTGTGTAATATCTAGAGAGAGAAAGTTGTTTGTGCTCCAAGTTAGGGTTTGAGTTACTCATACTTGTAATAACTTATCCATCATAATAATATTTCGAGTTTGATTTTATTATTATTATGATTTAGATCTATCATTTATTATTATTCGGGTGTGGCTATAGGATTTCCTGTAGCTACATTTTTTCCGTTAGAAAACAGCTCGGAGGAGTAAGAGGATTTATCCTCACCTATTGAGTAGTTTAAAAATGGTTTAATTTCATTGTTTTCATCGTTTTTTATGATTTAAAACACCTTTAACCATCGTGTTTTCGCGATATCAGTATTGATTAACTCAAAGTCTTACCGTATTTTAAGATTTTTATCATTTTCAAGGATTGGATCTGGATTTTGAGTGAAGTTTTCTTGTGCTTTCGGGATTTCTCAAGTTTTGATAACGCAAGCATCTTGAGATTTTAACTGTTTTTGAAGATATTTGAAACAGCATCAAGGTTTTAAGAATTTTGTGGATCTTCATCCCAAGTAAGATCTATTTTGCTTTGTGAAGTTTTTTATTAGAAAATGACACCAGTAACTTGATAGTGAAGCAATGGTGAGAGCAGCATCACGAGCTCGAAATCTAACAGCAGAGCAAAGAGTTAGGAAGATGGAGAAAAGGAGAGGGCGATTGAATCACAGAAGCAGAGACAAAAAGGAAAAATACCAAGCGCGAGTTCAACAAAAGAAGCACGATAACGGTGAGGAGAGCTGGAAGCGAAACTACCAAAGAGAAAGCGCAAAGGAACAAGTAGAAAAACATTAACAAGATGAAATGAAAGCAGTGTTACCCACGTCGTCTGCGGAACATGAAAATCACCTTCAAACGCGACAGAAAGTACCTGCGCATCACATCAACACAGGCGAGAAGGCTAAATATTTGCACTGCAATTCCATTGTACACTCAGTAAGGAGTTTCGAGGAATTTTATGAGAATATGGCAGATAGATTCATAAACGCGACTAAAACGGAGCAGAAATACAAAGTGTGGCGAAAGCTTCGCGCTTGGAGGACTGGAAAAAACAGACAATCACTTTCACTGCGGAGGAAGCCCCTAGCGAAGGACAATCGCATACGGAACCCTAAGTCGTCACTTTAACCATTGGACCATACATGTTTGAAGGGGGGAGAACAAGAATTCCAAGAAGGCGACAGATTGGGCGATATATAAGATCCTAATAGACACTGGGAGTTCTGTGGACAAACTCTTCTACCGACTACCGTACGTTCAAGAGCATGGGATATACTAATTCGGACCTAGCATCCTCGGCTTACGACATCCATGGCTTCAATGGAGTCGCATCCAATCCTAAGGGCGAAATCACTATGTGTATACTCGTTAGGAAGTTAAGAACAGAGATAACTTTTAGCGTCGTGGACGTGGAATCACCTTACAACGCGATCATGGGAAGGCCCTGGATTCATAGCATGAGAGGTGTGGCATCAATATTTCATCAGTGCGTTCGATTCCCAATTAATGCAAGATGGAATTTGAGAAATAAGAGGAGATAGCACACAGGAAAGAATTTGTAATGAAATGGATGAGCAAAATTATGAAGGGCGATTGAAAAGGAAGAAAAAGAGAAGAAAGAAAGGGAAAGAAGAAAAGAGAGAAGAAGAATTCAGGATCTATCTAGTAAGAGCGGAGGATGAAGAGGGAATTCCAAGCGAGATTCCAAAAAAAAAAGAAGGAGAACGAGTACATAAATTGAAAGAACCTTCACCTTTAGGAGAGTCGGTCAAGAGATTTACAGCGGTCGAACCAATACCAAAGATATAAACTTGGGAAGCGAAAAGGAGCCGAAGATAGTGAAGATCGGAACAACAATAGAAGAAGAAGAAGAAGAAGAAGAAGAACAAAAACAACAACAACAACAACAACGAACGTTAATATAGTTGATGCGAGATTATCACGATGTGTTCGCATGGAGTATGTACGAGATGCCAGGCATTGATCCCTCTGTCACGTGCCATAGGTTGGACATCAACCCCAATGTGAATCCATTCAAGCAAAGGATAAGAAAGACAGCAACAACATACCATGCTCAAATAGAGGCAGAGTTGCAGAAGATGATCGAATTACGAATAATAAGACCCGCAAAGTACCCACAATAAATTTCAAATATGGTGGTAATACCAAAGAAAAACAATGGCATATGTATCTGCATCGACTTCAGCAATCTGAATAAAGCTTGTCCCAAAAACAGTTATTCGCTGCCAGACATACCTCAAATGGTAGAGTCAGCAACGGGATATCCAAGATTATCAATGATGTACGGGTACTCAGGTACAATCAGATAGCTCTAGCTAGTCGAGGAAGATTAGGAGCATACAGTATATTTTGCATCTTGAGTGTTATACTGCTACACGCGAATGCCATTCGGATTAAAGAATGCAGGCGTAACTTATCAGCGCATGGTCGAGAAAATATTTGCAAGATGGGTACACACCACACTAGAAGTTTATGTGGACGACATGTTGGTTAAAAGCAAAAAGTCAGAAGACCACGTGCAAGACTTAAGAGAGATATTTGAGCGAATGAGAGAATTAAAAATGAAAAATAAACCCTCAAAGTTCATTTATGGAGTCTCATCTGGGAAATTCTTGGGATACATAGTATCGGAGAATGGGATTTAAGTAGTCCCCGTTAAAGTACAACCCTCAATCTTTACAAGGATTACCTTCTTCTATTGTATCTGATTGGGATAAGGTCTTTACAAGAAATTATGTGACCTAATAGATCCGACAAAATAATAATTCATCTGGTAATGAAATAATGGACACTTTCATTATGAAAAGAAAATTAATCAAGATGAATCGAATATAATCACTACAAAGAGTAATGATATTTGCGTAAGAAAATGGATAGCGTAAGCAACTAATATAATCACTAACATAGCGTAAGCAAATGGATCAATCCATTTTATTTAATTCACCGTTAGAACGGATGATAACGTATGGACATTTCTAATTTATTTAGTAGTGCACTCTTTCCCACAACGAACATTGATACAATCATCCACTTGCTGATAAGTGGCGGCTTTGTCGGCGCAGTTCAGGATCCCACAACCAAGCCTGCAGTTATCAGTAGCAGATGTAGTAACCTTACTATCTGAAAACACCTCCACATACGTCTTACAATCTATCAAGCAGATTATAGCACATGGAATCCATCCAACTGTTTCTTGACAGTGCCTCATACATGTTGTCCAACACGCTGAACTCTGCCCTGCGAACATTCCCAACACTAAGGTCACCAGAAAAAAAGAAACCTTCAAGTTCTTGGCTTTCATTTTGTGTTGTTATCGAATAAACTCTAATTTTTACTTCCTCTTTTCTCCCGATCGATTTTTCGCTAGAAATTTGATTGAAGGAGTTCTACATGGAGGACTAATATATAGGATTCAAGCTAATCGACATTGAATGTGTGGATCTCAAATCATAATTTCTGCATTGAAAAATGTAGTCATAATTCGTAGGATATGTTAACATAGTACCGAACATGCTTCTTTTCTTCCATATTGTTTCCATTTTATCTAGTCGGAATGTGCATAATGGAGTAACAATGTTTCTTACCTTGTATAACCCTCTCATATGTTACCATTAATCAGAGAAAATGGATATTCCCTGT
Organism: Papaver atlanticum; assembly: GCA_023531105.1. Classification (NCBI taxonomy): domain Eukaryota; kingdom Viridiplantae; phylum Streptophyta; class Magnoliopsida; order Ranunculales; family Papaveraceae; genus Papaver; species Papaver atlanticum. The sequence goes on along the minus strand of JAJJMB010002072.1, from coordinate 440,851 downwards.
AAAGGGAGTGTTCTGTGTCTGTCACCAATATTGATCTAAACTATAATCACCTAAAAAACATGCCCTCCTTGGCCATAAACACAATACATTCTAATTTGGTCCTCAAACTGAACTATGTCTTGCATGTAGTCTCATGTCTAAGTGGAACAAGTCAAACGTCTAGACTCACCCATGTGCTGAGAGGATAACAATTTTTTTTATAGCCAAGTCATAATAATTTTATTAATAGCTAAATAGGTTACAAAGGGATAAATTTTTTGATGGGCATGGGAGACAAATGAGATATTGACATTTGTTCTTCATATTAATTGTTTTCAAAAATCCCGTTTCCAAAAAGGATATAAAATGGGTTACAAAGGATATAAAATTGGAAAACCGGCCCTTTTGAACCAAAAAGGGGAAGAAAAAAAAAAGGAAAAAAAAAAGTGCATGCAAGCCCTATTTGAATCTAAAGTAACTAATGCTAGACCCCTCGTTGTTAGTTAAGATATCCGGCCTCCCTTGAGATGAAACGAAAGTCCCATTTTCTAAGTTTACAGCATATTTCGACATGGCATCCGCCGAAAAATTAATTTCACGGAGCACATGTTTAAAAGAGATACTAGCATATATGTACATAGTTTTCGATCTTCTCCATCTTCCCATAACACGCCACGGTAGCTTACAACTCATAAAAGCACTAACATCACTCTTATAGTCAGACGCTACCACAATGCTATCTAACATCCATAAAACAGCCCATCCTAATCTTGCGACTATCGCTTGATAGTTTGTCGCAGTGCCCAGACCCACTGCCAGAGCTCCCAAACAAGCACTTTGTGCATCTCGAAGGATACAACCAGCACCAGCAGGGCCGAGGTTAAAATATATCATCATAACTAGTATACTTCATGTGCCAAAAAAAGGCAGCAAGGAAGCGCGAGATAATGTAGTGGTGGAACTAGGATTTCAGGTTGGAGTATGGCCTGACGAATTTCATTTCTTCTCTTTCTAAGCTAAGATTGTGACATTGATCCTCAAGAGACATAACGAAAAGGGAAACAGAAAAAATGTAAAGAAATTTGAGGCTGGGGTAAAACTCATATTGATTCACATTCATAAAAAGTTCCAAGATAAATCGAATAAAGAATTACATTTTACTCTCTTAATTTGATACTGAAATCCTTTAATACATCGAATAAATTAATATGTGGTATAAAAGTGTTTAATTTGTGCATTTTTTAGTGCAGTAAGAATTAACACAATGTTCGACTTGATCTCCGCGAGGATCCTGAGGAGTGCTATTGTTGATGCAGTTTGCGGTAGCACAACCAAGCTTGCAGTAGTGAACACCAAGAGACTTAATCTTGTTAGCAGGAGCCCCTCCGGATAAACATTTCTTCAAACAAGTAAATGGGCATTCAAGCATATGCAAGTCAGGATGAGTAACAGCACATGTAGTCAAACATCCTACAAAACAGTCCTTGCTGAATGCAGAACTCCTCCCTACGAACATTCCCAACATCACTATCACCATCAAAGAAATCATCTTCATATTTTTTCCCTCCATTGCTGCTATAAACTCTAGGCTGAATTGGCTCTTATCTTTTTTCTCTCACTTCGGTTAATTTTCCTCAAATTTTGATGTTAGGAGTGGTCTGTTTGAGAAGCAATTTATAGGGGTATGATCTGCCTAGCCGATGACACATTATGGCTCATCATGGCGTTACAATATCTCTATACATCTCAAATCATAATTACTAAAGGAAACTCACAAAGAATGATACCCCTTTTAAGAGCCATAAAAATGGAAATAATCTTTTGCAATATAAAGTGTTGTCATAATTTCTATGGATGCAATGGCATTACCAATAAACCTACTTCTTCTGTTCAGTTCTTTGCATATAGCCCAAATGATAGGCTGCATAAGGAAACATTTTCTAGATCTTATTCTTAATTTGCGAGTATATACGAGCAGTGAAATTACAATGTTCTATATATGTATTGAATTTTTCCTCCTCATCAAAGATTCCGCAGTTTGCATTAATAATTTCACTTTGTCACCTGTAACCCTTAGGTACATATATACTCAGCCAAATTGATGCATGTCGGAGATGAGGTATAAAAATTATGTCATTCTTTACCAGTTACAGACCTTAAACAAGAAGTAGTTTGTTATGATGTTAATTAGCTAGGTTATGCCGTCGGTCAGTATCAAAGACATACCGGTATAACGTATCTGTACTAGTGGAGACCGGTATGATACTGATTTCCGGTGACGGAACTAAAGGGTGGCTGACTGGGTACTCCGGCAACCCCTTAAGGAGAGATAAATGTCAGTGAATGTGATGATCCTATCATTTGGCGAATTCGCAGCAATGTCATCGTCTTTGTACTCGAAACATAAGAAGATAACTAAATATATCAAACGGAAAAACATATGATTACATACAGAAACCTACAACCATGTGATAGGAGATGAAGTCAAAGCACACTACAATGACTACATTACAACAAATTCAATAACCCAACTTGAGGGCATGAAGGATATTACGAAAACCCAAAGCTGCAGTCCACATGTTCTTGGCTGATAATCAAGAGATTCTGCTTCATGACGGCTAGAGATGAGTACAGTGGGAGAGCTAACTTGTAAAAGCAAGTGCGAGATGAGGGCAGGTGTTGATCAGACTTTTCTAACTCGTGGATGTATAAACGGGACGAAAAATTAGAGAAACCACGTGCAGGAAGGAACTTTATAGAGGTCCAGAAGAAAAGAAGCTCCCGTCTCTGCTGCGTAGACATACTCTCAACAACCTCCCAAAACCAACAAAATTGGAGCCGACGTTTCACAGGCGCTGCAGCAAAAAAAATGTGAGACGACACAAATATGTGTAAATATAAATAGAATTTAGGATAGCAATTATGTTCTTTGCAAATATTTAGAGACACCTCCCAGAGAACGTAGTTCAAAATATAAAGTAATCCATAGTGTTGGGTTTATTTGCTAACAGAAACATGTAGAAATTTACCAGGATTGGGAAAGAACCTTCGACAGTCGCTTGGACATGCTAGAAAAAGAGAACCTTTTGGATCAAACAGTTCTTGGCAAATCATGAAAAACCACTCCCGCAAGACACCGGAACCTACAGCTTCCTCATTTCTGAACTCTACAGATAAGCCAGTGAGCAACGACGACGAGGTTCCAAGAGAAAGGTGCTTAAATGATTCGGTCAATATTTGTGACCTGCCAATGAGCATCTTATGCTGCTTTTAAAAATCAAATTTCACCTCAGGGAACATCTTCATAAGCAAATAGTCTCTAGTATTGGAGCTTATCGAGTTCTTATGTTCAAGAAGCCATCGTAGATCATCACTTCTCTTTGACATTCTGACAAGTACATCCACTTGATACTGGTAAACTCGTACTTGAGAAAAAAGATCTTCTTCATAATTTAGATAAATTGTTGAAAATTTCTTCAACTCTCTCAAAATAGATAGATAACCAGGCCACCGAGGAGTATAATTAAAAAGTTTGCCACTCGAAACATCCAGCCCGATGTTTGCAAGGCACATAAGGAATTCATAACGCAAATTCAAGTACACGGTACTGAAAAAGTAGATTTCAAGTAAATAACAGGGTTGTTTACAAAAATCATCATCTATATTTAGTGGAAGTGATTGACCCTTCAATCTAACATGATCCTCGATTGCCCTTAGCATATAGCGCGAAAAGAAAGCTAGTAGTCGAGCATCATTCTCAATGCTTAATATCAGAGATGTAGGCAGCGGCTCCATCATGGACGACATCCTGCATGTATTTAAACCACTACACAAACTATTTGCTAGTTCACTAACTAAAGGGTAAAATTCCTGAATTGTGTCTGATGGTTCTGTCACATAAATATATTTTGATGTATTTCTAAAACCCATTAACTTCAATAAAGATACCAAAGTTTTACAACAAGTGTAGTATAAAGGATGTTGGTTACCGAGTTTATCGTCACTATAAAGCAAATCGCAAAACATGAAAACTAGTCGCACACAATGTTTCCGAATGGGTCTAGGTATGAATCGAATGTTGGGATAGAGAAATAGCTTACACTGGTTGGCTGAGTTTAACACTAATGAGACCAAAGCTTCAGGAGTACCAGAGAACATAAACATAGAAATATGTTTCTCGGAATCATGAAGGTTGTATGTAGAAATCATGCGCAGGTAATCATTAACGAAGGATACCAAATCTCTAGCTCTTGTTGAAGAGGAGTTTTCACTATTATTATCGTCGGGATCACTAATTTCACACGAAGAGCAAATGCTAGGTATAGAAAATACCATATTTCTAGCTGCTTGGGTTTCCTCCTTGCTACGCCAAACTAATAATTCCTCTTCTGAATTTGAATCTGAACCTGAATCTGAATCTGAATACATCACTAGAGTTCGGTCGTTCTCACAATCCCCCTCCTCCTTGCTACGCCAAACGAATAATTCCTCAACTGAATCCATTACTGGAGTTCCAATGTCGATTTCCCTTCTCCTCTACTACTGAAAGAAAAGAACAAAATTTCTTTTAGCATCACACGGTAAATAATGGAAGCTATAAATAGAGAAAATTCATCCAGCAGAATACAAGTTAAGAAACTTGGAAACGTCAGCTTAACTAAAATCAAATCAGGAAACCGATTTTACACTAATACAAGTTTTCCAAACTTGTGTAAATTCAAGTCCGAATTGGATTCAACCACTTGAACCAAACACGGCACTGAATCTCTCCAGAATAATGACCGAGAATTAGCTTCCGGTTAAGAATCAATTTCACAAAATTGAAAGTAAAACAGAAATCATATCACTTTGAAATACCTACTACCCATTAGGATTCAATTTCAAAAATGAAGTTAAATTATCAGTGAAATAACTAGGAATCAAATCCAAAAGTACAGAGGTCAGTTTTTTATTTCCTGAATGAAGGTTAATTAGAATTGTAATCAGTAAATACTCTGAATCAGCTTTCAATTTCACTAAAATGCAAAATACTCTGAATTAGCTTTCAATTAGGATCTAAAAAGAAGTTTGGGGGATCATCCCTGTTTAACAATATACTACCCACCAAAGATTGAATCCTTTCTACAATAGAATTGATTTTCATACAAAATATGATTCAACCCATAAAAAAAAAACTTACTTTCAATCAGAACATTTGATTTCTCCATAAAAACCTGTACCCAGACAAATCTCTATTTTTCTCCATAAAAACCTGTACCCTAGCGCCCTAGGAGAACATAATAAAAAATCAAACCTGATAGATCATACAGGCGGAGAATATTGTTGAGCCATCCAAAAACTTGCACAACTGTTACATTATCAAGATTGAATATACAAAGTGACTAGAAACTAAGAATCAAGATTGAATGAGCTACTCACGCTTGCACCTAACATAACTAAGGAATGTAATTCTAATTGAAAAAATAGCTAGAAACAGAGATAAATCTCCATAGATGGTAGATAGTTATTCTTCTAAATAAAAACTAATAATATCAAACCTTATATCTCCATAAATACTAAATACTAGTAGATAGTTATTCTCCTAAATCTCAATCTTTATTTCCATATTTTCGTCGTTGACCGTGGGTGTTGATTGATCTTTCCATAGTGTAATTTTGTATATTTATATCAAGTAATAAAACCGATTACCAATTTAATTATCAATGGCCAAAATTAGGAAATAAAAATCAATCACATCAATCACGTTAATACTGATCACTTTTTTATGTTCGTCATTCGCGTTATTAGTAGTAATAAATCTAAATTGTTTCCTTTTATAATCTCGTCATTGGCAGTTGCATTTGGAAATAAAAATCAAGCACTTCATCGAGCTTTTTCTTACCATCTTTTTGATCATGCATACCATGTTAGCAGTAAATGATAATACCATCTTGAAAATGGAAAGAATGTACTATTAAGTTTCCTTATTACTGATTAGGAAATATCATCTAATCCCTTCAATCACGTTTATAGACTTTCCATGTATTCTCATGATTATGTCTGTAATTTGATTAAAAGGGAAACAGACAAAATAAAGGCGCATTTGGCGCTTAGACTGGCGCCTAATACATAGGCGAGGCGTTAAAGGCGCCAAACTCGCTCGCCTAAGGCGCCAGAGTGGAATATAGGGTAGAATCGGATTCCTAAGGCGCTGGTGCTGCGCTCGCCTTTTACAACATAGGTTGTCACATACGAGGTTAAAAATGTAACTGACCCATTTTGAGTAGAGCCCAGAAAACCGATCGAACCGATAAACCGGACCAAGACCACCTAAACCGGTACCGAACCGAACATCCAACGGTTGGATGCGGTATCAAGATTAGATTCTTCAACTCGGCTTACAGTTTGGTTTTGAAAACTGTCCCAGCCGAACCCTTTAAAACCGATTAGTGGTCGTCTCGGTTACGGTTTCAATTTGGAACCGACTTATGGTCGGCTCGGTGGCCGTTTCGGCCCAGAATCGAGCCAATTGGCCGATGTGCAACCTAGTTTTATTTTAGCAGAAAAACTACAAAATTTAAAATACCTCACCAAAAGATGGATCAGAGAACAATATAGATGGATCAGAGAACAATATGGAAACCAAAGTGGAAAAACGAAATTATCGGTATTGAAAGTTAATGAATTCAACTTGGAAGAAGATGGAATGCTGGACTTACCTGAATTCCTTAATCGAGCTCAATTTAGAATATAGCTAAATAAAATTGGATACGATGAATATATAAAATGGCAAGATAGAGCCAAGACAATCCAATTAAAAGATGGGGAAAAGGATACAAAATATTTACACCAACTAGCGAATGGAAGAAAGAGAAGAAATAAGATTCATAAGTTGGTAATAAATATTGAAGACAATTTCAACCAAAAAGTGATCAAAAAAGAATTCAATGAGCATTTTACCAAATTGTTCAGCGAAGATCACACTTGGAAACCCCAATTAGAAGATCCGGATTGCCCAGAAATATCTAATGCAGATTAAGATTAGTTTGAGCGACCTTTTGAAGAAACAGAAGTTTGGTTAGCTATAAAGAATTGTGGAACAACAAATCCCTGGTCCAGATGGCTACCCAATAAAATTCTTCAAAATTTCATGGAAAGCGATCAAAATAGATCGTAACGGAGTGGTGAATGAATTCTTTGAAAAATAAAAGTTGGATTGGGTACTTAATTCTGCTTTTATTAGTCTTACTCCAAAGGAATAAGATTCAAGCAGACCACAACATTTCAGTCCCACAAGTCTAAAAATTATTGGCTTCAAGATTCAAAGTAGTACTCCTAAATCTTATCAATGAACATCAAGGTGCTTTCATTCAAGGAAAACAAATCCAAGATGGAATCAACATTGCAGGAGAATTGATATACTCTAGACTCAAACTAAATAAACCAGGTATTCTCTATAAATTGGACTTCGAAAAAGTTTTTGACAATGTGAACTAGTTTTGTCTAAGCTATTTTCTCAAAGGGGAAAGTCTTGGCGACAAGTGGAGAAACTAGATTTGTTGGTACGTCCTTTCTCATCTCAATCTTCCGTTATAGTCAATGGAGGTCCCAGTAATAAATTTAAACGCCACAAAGGTCTCAGACAAGAGACTTCATATCTCCCTTTCTTTTCATATTAGTAGCACAAGTTTTAACAAGATTGCTCACGCTGAAGAGACGCAATGGATGTGACGGACCGGAAAATTTCACATGCGGCGTCCATCCACGCGGACCGAAACTCCCAAATAAGCCATTCGTAATGCAGTGATTAGGCTTTCAAGCTTCACTTCTCGCCAGGAAAATGCATGTACATTTATCATTGCAAGCATGATGCTTCCACACAGTTCTAACTTAACCTTATTTTTCATTGAGTGCAAGGCCATAACGGTTGATGATGATGCATTCTTGCATGCATCACTGGCTTTTGAGTCCGGTCTAGGCATAAGGGATACCTTGGACTTGCACATAGGTCATTGCAAGTATGTTCCTAGTTTTCTTACTTCGCTCCGTCATTGCTGAAAGCATGCGCCTTGATCGTGCCAAGGGTGTATTAGTCAGGATCATGGTGTATTTTCCTTACATCATCCCTGTGATGCAAGCGGATTATGAAAGCTCCCCTAATTTTGATACCGATTTAGCTTCCTTCTTTGGCAATGCCAAAATCGAAAACTGGTGCATGCTTACCTCGAATGGCTTGATAGAGATTATGAGCATCCAAAGAATGGACTGCAACTTACATAATCAAGTATGAAAACAATCACCTCTTGCACCGGATCGTCGAGCAAGATGATATGAGTTACCATAATGTCCTAATCACCTAGACATTAGATGATATGAGCGACAAAATGTTGGACCACTATTGTAGCAACTCATTGTGGTTGCCCCGTACCCTCCTCCATATCTTGAAGGAATCAAACATTAACCGTAGTTCATCAAAATTACTATGGAGAAAAAAAGGACACTCTCCAAAGAAAAAACTTAACCATGTCATTGTGTTACAGTATTAAGCCATTAAGCGATAGATACCAATTAAAACTCATCGAAATGAAATTTTTAGCCGATTAAAATAATAAAATTTTGATAAAGTGACCATAAGAAAAATGGCAAAGCATCCTTAATTTTTTTACAAAACTCGATAAACCGCCTCAAATTAACTTTTGGAAAATTTTATGTGGCCAATTTAGCTATAATATTATGTTTACAAATACAGTTTGTTCGACAAAATCTTTCTACGGGTACAAGAATATAAAAAGGGGCTTGAAAATTAAAAATTTTACAAAAATTACGCTTGGTTGTCTAATGCACCAAGTGTACTGCACACACACATGTTTCCAACCAATCTTGGTTGTCTACTGCACCAAGAAATTATTGATATAGAAATTTTGAATTCAATTGGAAAGAAGAAGATGGAATGATGTACTTATCGGATATCCTTAATCGAGCTCAATGTAGAATAGGGCTAAAGAAAATTGGATACGATGAATACAGAAAATGGCAAGCTAGAGCCAAGACAATTCAATTAAAAAATGGGGAAAAGGATACAAAATATTTACACGAATGGAAGAAAGAGAAGAAATATAATCCATAATTTGGTAATAAATAGTGAAGACAATCTCAACCAACAAGAGATCAAAAAAGAATTCATTGAGCATTTAACCAAATTGTTCAGTGAAGATCACACTTGTAAACCCCAATTAGAAGATCCGCATTTCCCTGAAATATATAATACAGATCAAGATTGGTTGGAGCAACATTTTGAAAAAACAAATGTTTGGTTAGCTGAAAATGCGGGGTACAACAACCACACCCAACAATTCGTTTGGAAATCTAAGAGGACGTACTCCAATATACTTTCTAGAGAATCAACTAGACAGCCAGACTCAATCTAGAGAAAAGTATATACAAGAGTTTATATCTCTATCTCTCAATTCAATCTGCAATCATCAAATAGAAATTTGCGAGACCGATTGAATATAAGAGAAGTAACTTGGACGGTACAAAAGACCAATGTTCAAGGATCAATCAATTTCAATCAACAACCAAAGGTTGGATTTCCTAATTGATCGATACAACGCACAACCTGTGATATTTCAATTATATAACAAAATAAAATGCGGAAAAGAAATAACACAGACACCAGAATTTTGTTAACGAGGAAAACCGCGAATGCAAAAAAACCTCGGGATCTAGTCCAGCTTTGAACACCACATTGTATTAAGCCGCTACAGACACTAGCCTACTACCAATGAACTTCGGACTAGACTGTAGTTGAACCCTAATCAATCTCACACTGATTCAAGGTAGAGTTGCATTCCTTACGTCTATGATCCCAGCAGGATACTACGCACTTTATTCCCTTAGCTGATCTCACCCACAACCAAGAGTTGCTACGACCCAAAGTCGAACACTTGATAAACAAATCTGTCTCACACAGAAAAGTCTATTGGATTAGATAAATCTGTCTCCCGCAGAAATACCTATGAGTTTTTGTTCCGTCTTTTGATAAATCAAGGTGAACAGGAACCAATTGATAAACCGTCTTATATTCCCGAAGAACATCCTAGTATTATCAATCACCTCACAATAATCTTAATTGATTAACGAAACAAGATATTGTGGAATCACAAACGATGGGACGAAGGTGTTTGTGACTAGTTTTCTATCTTTCCTATCGGAGATATTAATCTCAAGCCAATCTTACAATTGTACTCAATCACGATAGAAACAGCAAGATCAGATCACGCAACTACGGAGAAAATAGTTGGGTCTGGCTTCACAATCCCAATGAAGTCTTTAAGTCGTTAACCTACAGGGTCTCGTGAGAAACCTAAGGTTAAAGGAGAATCGACTCTAGCTATGCAACTAGTAACACACAAAAGTGTGGGGATTAGGTTTCCCAGTTGCTAGAGTTCTCCTTTATATAGTTTTCAAATCAGGGTTTGCAATCTAAGTTACATTGGTAACAAAACATTCAATATTCACCGTTAGATGAAAAAACTTATTCAACGAAGCTAATATCTTTCAACCGTTAGATCGAACTTAGCTTGTTACACACAAATGAAATGTACCCTCATTTAGGTTTATGTAACCGTACCTAAACTTGTACACCATGTTGGCTCAACAATAGTTAACCGAGGTTAGCCATATGATCACTCTCATATCAACCTTGTTCATCTTAACCAAAACTAGTTCAAATGACTCAAATGAAACTAGTTAAAGAGTTGTTCAATTGCTATATTATCATAGAAGTATACAAGAACACAATTGAAGCAAAATCGGTTTGATTCACTCGAATCAATTCATGAACATTATAGCCACGGTTTGCAAAGATTGCATTCCTTATTAATAAATGTGTAAGTTCATGTACACAACCGATTTTAGAACTTTAACCTTCAAGTATGCAAACGGGTATGCATACTTGAAATACCCGGACCAAGATTGGGTTTCGCCAGTACACAAACGGGTACGCGTACTTCCAATCCCAACAGAAATATTCGTACATGAACCTTACGCCAGTACGCGAACGGGTACGCATACTTAGGTTCCCGGATTTCTCAAGCCAACAAGTACGCGTATGGTACGCATACTATTGTTCCCGGACATGGATTACATATGTGCAAGAGTACACAACATGTCATATTCAACAATGGTTAAGTGTTCTAAACTCTTATTTCAATCATTGAAACTTTCTTAGAGGATGAAAATAGTCGTTTTCACATACTATTTGCATCAAAGAAATTTTCAAGTTATTGAAATAATCGTAACGAAACATTCCAAGTCTACACCAAATGATTGTATCACACAAACCATGCAAGATGTTTCTCGGCAATTTTTACATGATCATCTTTTGACTTGCGTCAAGAATATAAGATGAACTTGGTCGAAGCGAAAGCTTGCCAACACATATTCCGAGAAATATGTAAGCGAGTTAAACGCAGTTCGAAATCTCAAATGTGTATAATAGAAAACTATATCGTAATACGACTTATGTCTCAATATAGGAGATAGAGTAGAAATAGACTTTCTAAGTGATAGATGAGTTTCAGTCTCCACATACCTTTTGTTGATGAAGTTCCACAAGCTCTCCTTAGTAGTTCTTCGTATTCAAATGATGAACGCCGTGAAGTCTAAGGCTCAACTACAGAATTTATGTCCTAGTCCGAGACATCTATAAGTAGACTAGAAATCAAGACTTATAGTTTTGATCACTAACATTGACAAACATGCTTGAGATAGCAATATGCGAGTTCGACCGAGCAGTGCTCAAACATTAGCTATGAATAATCGTGGAAACAACAAATACCAAGGTCCAAGTGGTTACCCAATAGAATTCTTCAAAATTTCATGGGAAGTGATCAAAATAGAGGTGCTGGAAGTGGTCAATGAATTCTTTGCAGAAAGAGAAGTTAGATTGGATACTTAATTTTGCTTTTATTAGTCTCATTCCAATGAAATAAGATTCAAGCAGACCAAAACATTTCAGGCCCATAAGTCTAGTGGGGTGTATTTGCAAAATCATCTCAAAATTATTGGTTGCAAGATTTAAAGCAGTTTTCCTAAAGCTTATCAATGAACATCAAGGTGCTTTCATTCAAGGAAAACAAATCCAAGATGGAATCAACATTGCAGGAGAATTGATAGATAATCAAATTATAAAAAAAAACAGGTATTCTCTATAATTAATTGGACTTTGAAAAAGCTTTTGACAATGTGAACTAGTTTTATCCAAACTATTTGCTAAAAGGGGAATTTTTGGTGACAAGTAGAGAAACTATATTTTTTGGTGTGTCTTTCCTCATCTCAACTTTCCGTTCTAGTCACTAGAGGTCCCACTAATAAATTTAAACACCACAAAGGTTTCAAACAGAGATATTTATATCTCCCTTTTTTCATATTAGTAGAAGAAATCTTAACAAGATTTTAACAAGATTGCTCACGCTGAAGAGATACAATTAGTTAATGTGACAGACTGGAAAATTTCACATGCGGCGCCCATCAGCGCGGGCCTAAACTCCCAAATACATCGCTCGTAATGCAGTGATCGGACCTTCAAGCTTCACTTCCCTCCAGGAAAGTACACGTCCATTTTCATTGCAAGCATGATGCCTTAAATGTAGCTTCCACACATTTCTATCTTACTCTTACTATGCGCAGAATGCAAATCCATAAAGGCTAATGCTGATGCATTCTTGCATGCCTCACTGGCTTCCGAGTCCTATCCAAGCATAAGGATGCTTTGAACTTGCATATAGGCCATTGCAAACATGTTCCTAGCTTTTTTACTTCGCTTCGGCGTTGTTGAAAGCATTCACTACCCTTGATCGTGCCAAGGGTGTATTAGTCAGGCTCATGCCGTATTTTCCTTTCATCATCCCTATGATGCAAGTGGTTTATAAAGCTCCCCTAACTTGCATACCGATTTATCTTTCTTCTTTGGAAACACCAAACTCAAAAATTCGTGCATTCCTACCTCGAATTAATGGATTGATATGACGTGTGAGCATCCAAGAAATGGACTGCAACTTACCTCATCAAGTATGGAAACAATCATCTCTTACATCGGATTGTAGAGCCAGATGATATGAGCTACCATAATGTCGTAATCACCTCATAATTAGATATATGAGCGGCAATGTTTTTGACCACTACTGTGGCAACTTGTTGCCTACGTACCCTCTTCTGTACCTTGAAGGGATCAAACATTAACCGTAGTTCATCAAAATTACTATTAAGAAAAAATGACATTCTCCAAAGAAAAAACTTAACCATGTTATTGTGTTACAGTACTAATCAATTGAGCGATATATGCCAATTAAAACACATCGAAACGAAACTTTTAGCAGAACAAAATAATAAAAATTCGATAAAGTGGCCACAAGAAAAATGACAAAGCGTCCTTAAAAAATTTACAAAACTCTTTAAACCGCCTCAATTTAACTTTTGGAGACTTTTATATGGCCAATTTAGCTATAATATTATGAATACAAATACAAAATGTTCGACGAAATCTTGCTACGGGGTGTCAGAAAACAAAAACGGGCTTCAAAATTTTACAAAAACTACGCTTGGTCGCCTGCTGAACTAGGTGTGCTGCGCACACATGTTTCAACTGGCTTCATCCTGGACTAAAATAAATTCCTAAATATCAGTCTGCATAAACGATATTATTGTGTCATATCTATATTAGTAGAGAGCGATACGATACCGATACCCAATACCCAATACCGCAAACCATAAATATTAAAGAGAGATAGGTGTGAATCCAATGATCCTATCATTTGGCAGCGATGTCGTCTTCGTACTCTAAAACGTGAGAAAATTACTTACCGCATAAAGAAAAACACTGTCCAATTTTGACAAAAGTAGTAATTTGATAAAAGTAGTAATAAAGTAAGTGCTAAAGTAACAATTCATTTGATAGATGTTGGCAGGAGAAGTGACAGATTTAATGAGGATATGTCCTCTAGCAGGGTTGAGAGGACATTTTCCCAACTGAGTAGCCAGAGTTTTAGCTTGTCAACATAGGATTTGAAGGAAGTGATTTTACTCCCTAGCTTGATGAAATTGATTAATCGACATGATGTTTCATTGAACATAATGAAAATATCCATTAGGTTATGGCTTTCAATCTTGTTTTCCTTATAGAAGACCATACAATCATCAACAAATTAAGAGAAGGTGGTTTATAGATAGAGCTTCTTTGCAAATCCTTATCCCTGTGATGAGACCCATTTCTTCAGATTGGATAAGAGTTCTAGAGAGATCTTCCATGCAGAATAGGAAAATATAAGGGGATTGAGGGTCACCTTGTCTGAGACCTCTAGTAGGTTTGAAGAATTTATCTGGAGAACCATTAATGAGAACAGCTAAGGTAGTAGTGGATATATATTGAGATATTTTCTGCACCATTGGCCATTGAAACCAATCTTGTTCATAATAGCCAGAAGAACATCCCAATCAACTCTGTCAAAGGCTTTTACCATGTCAATTTTAATGCCCGTGAATCCATTTTGGCATTTTGTGCCCCTTTTTGACCTCACAGTATATATAATTTCATGGGCTATAGCAATGTTGTCAGAGATTTGTTTTCCTAGGATAAAAACAGATTAGTATGGAGATATAATTTTATGGAGAAGAGTTTCCCTGGCCTATAAGTTATGAGATGATTTTTTCTTGGGATAAAAACTTAACCCTGTCATTGTGTTACAGTACTAAAGTCACTTCATGATAGATACCGATAAAACTTGTTGCACTAAGTTTTTAGTCGATGAATATACTAAAAATTTAATAAAGTCGGCATAGGAAAATGGCAAAGTACCCTGGAAAAATAAGGAAACTCTTTATATTGCCTAAATCTAACTTTTGGGAAATTTTATAAGTTATTCCCCTATGTGTATTAGGGTATTAGCAATTTTGCTATAATGTTATGAACACAAATACTACTATACTTGCAAGTTCGACAAAATCTTGCTATGGGGTGCAAGAAAACAATAACTGGCTTGAAAATTCAAAAGTTACCCTTGGTTGCCTGCTAAACTAGATGTGCTAGGCACCCATATTTTCAATTTCCTACACCCTTTACAAAAATAAATCTCTAAATATCAGTCGACATAAACGACATTACTATGTCATATCTGTACCAGTAGAGAGCGATACGATACCGATACCCAATACGGCAAATTATAAATATTAAAGAGAGCTAGGTGTGAATCCAATGATCCTATCATTTGGCATTGACGTCGTCTGCGTACTCTAAAACGTGAGAAAATTACTTACCGCAAAAAGAAAAACACTCTCAATTTTGATAAAAGTAGTAATAAAGCAAGTGATAATTTAGAAAGAAACAATAATGGGCCTTTGGCTATACATATTCTACCTGATTTAATTGGGGGCCCAAAAAACAATTAGGGGCCTCACCGATTTTATTCCCACCCCAGAAAATATGGGTGTTTCCAAAATTGTGCTGAAAATACTATTTTACCCTTTTCTAATTACTAATCTAAAAATCCTATTAATCCTTAACCCTAGGACCCCAATTTCATTTCATCTCTAAACAAAAATTAGTCTCTTCTTCTCCTCCCCTCCTTCTCTCTATTCACTCCATCTCCATTAATGACCCAGAGGAAGAAATCAAAAGAGGCGGAATCGGACAAAGGTATGGCTCCAACGAGAATGTATGTGAATTAAAAAAACCCTAATCTATCTTGGGTTTGCGTTTAATTTGATATGTTAATTGAAAATTTTGGTTTTTAACTTCAAAATTGCAGTTACAGATCTAGGGTCGTCATAGTCGAAGTCTTTATTCCCTAACGATTTTTTATCTGCATGTTGATATTATGAAAAATCGTTAATGTGTATGCTGAGGGAGATAACGACCCTAGTTTAGAGTCGTCGATGTTTTAAGTACCCCGATGACGATTCTTGTTGACGACCTATTTTATTGCTAAACGACTCTATATTATACAAAATTACCTCTCTGTCTAAAATAATGAAAGGGTCGTTAGTTTTAATATATAAAACATTAACGATTCCTTATGACCACCTCTTTTTAGAACCTAACGACTCTGTATTAAAAATAACTTGTTTACTGTCCAAATAATCAAAAGGGTCGTTATCGAAAAGAAGTAGAGTCGACATATCGTATTTGAGAATCATCATGGTCTAATTTGGAGTCGTCATTTGTGTTGAAGGTTCGTTTGTAATGATGATGGTCATGATGTTAATGGTGGTTCTGGTCGAGGTGATGGTGGTAAGGAGGATTTGGAGATTGAGGAGGAGGAGGATGAACGTAATGATGATGAGGAGGAGGAGGATGGAAATGGTGGTGGTAGTGGTGATAAGGATGATGATGATGGTAATGATGCTGGTGATAAGGAGGATGAAGAGGATGATTCTACCATTCTTAAGCTTGTGGTGAGTATTTATTTTTGTAATTGTCATAGTCGTCTACATACAAATATAAGTTTGTTAATGTGAATTTGTATTTGAATGCAAATAGAGGGAACAAATGAATCTTTTTGCCAAGGCACTGTGTTGCTTGGCTGACAAAGGGGAAGTGTTCGATCCTGACAAGCAACGTCGGTACGCTGATTACTACATACATGTTGAAAATCCCAATGCAAATAAAATGTTTGTTGAGCTGGCTAAGGAAGGTAAGAGGACCAGGAAACTAGGAGAAGAACGTGCTGAACAGGGACAAGGTAGCCATCATGATGAACAAGGCAGTAGAGAAGATGGTGGTTCCCCAGGGGGCAGTGCAACTCAAGGTCCTTCTAATAGAAGCCGGAAAGTTAGCCGATCAGGGAGGTAAAAGGGTTGAGGTGGTGGTCTTGAGTGAGGAGATGTTACTGTCGAAATGAACTTATGTTTTATGTTACTTTCGACTTGAACTTATGCTTCTTAACTTTTCTTAGATGCAACTATTTTGTGTATTAGATGCTAGGGGTTTGGTTTGGATGGTTTTTTGAAACTATTTTGCTTTTGTTGAAACTATTTTGCTTTCTTAAGATTTTAGAACGTTGTTTAGAAGTTCTTTGTTTAAATGTTGGCTAGAATGAATAAGGACTCTGAAACTGATAAGATTATATACTGTGGCAGCTTAAGGGTCGTCAACTATATATTTAGAAAAATAACGACCCTAAAGCTGATAAGTTGGAATATTCCATCGCAGTCCTAGAGTCGTTAACCCTATATTTACAATGTTGACGACTCTCAGCTATCTATGAAATGGTTGGTTAGTGTCGTTATTGTATATGATTACACGAATGACGACCCTAAGAGTTACATTTACAGAGGGTTTTATGTTTTAGAGTCGTCATGGTATAAACAAAACAGCAAAATAGAGTAACGACGACGTTAAGTGACTTAGCTAGCTAGAGTCGTCAATGTTTATCACACCACCCTGACGATTTTTCATAACCTGTAAAAGTTGCAGGTTTGAGATGTCATTGGTGGTTTTAATAAAATAACGACTCTACAGAGTCGTTTGGGTATAAACCCCCGACAATAACGACCCTTACGCTGAGTTGTTCCATAATGTGGATGATTCGACCACTTGGAGCAACAAACAGACAAATCGAAGAGTATAAGATGTTTACCTAAAAATTTGAGGTTCGGGTTCTTCATTTTGAGAGTTAGTTCCTTCATTTTGAGCAATTGGATCTTCATTTGCACCATTATTTAAGGTTTCCTCTACTAACATCTCTTCATCATATATCCAATCCATAGGAGAATATAAGATAATCTTACCATCAATATAATCATGTTTGTTATTTGAACCTTCATCAACGTCATTTCCTCCACTTGAATCACTCATTTCTAAAAACCCAAAGTTTTCCCCCCAAAACTCCTCTTCTTCTTTACCACTTTTTTTTCCCAAAATTTAATTCTGAAATCTGATTTTAACCTAACCAACTAATTATTAACACTAATCACTTAGGGGCAGTTTAGCCATTAAAAAAATGGATAAAGGGTAACCAAATTTAGGTTCGAGTGACCTTTTTTGTCATGTAGTATGAGTCCTATAATTGTTTTTTGGAGCCCAATTAAACTAGGATATTCTAACGTCCACCATTGGAGACGTAAATCCCCCGTCATTGATTACAATAAAATATCAACCATATCTCAGACACCTGCGCACATTAGCATCACCATCGTTATTATTGAGCAAAAACAGGAAAGAAATAAAACCTCCCAACAAAGTCAAAATCAACCAAATTATTTTTAGTCAAATTCCAGTATCTCCTCTCTTTCACTGTGTGAAAAGACAAACTGGGAGAAAAAAAATCAAAATCTAGGGTTATCATCTTCTTCTTCCCCATTTCTCCATCAAAATCTGGAGTTTAGTTGAATCAATTGAAGCTGCTTTCAATCAAAGAAAAAGATGATGAAATCAAGGAGTAATTGAGAGCAGAAAGGAAGAAGAAAACAGTGGTAGGTCATTCATTCATTGACTCAACTTGTTGATTTTACTACTTGATATTCATTCTTGTTGATTAGACTTAGAAATTGAGATAGATTTGTGGATATTTGGTTGAAAATGGATGATGATAGGAATAGTAATACTAGTAGATATAATGAACATCTGGGGGTGAATAAATTGGGTAAAAACATCAGGAAATCACCATTACATCAACCAAACTTTGCAAACACCACCAACAATAAGCCACAACCACCACAGCCACATGTTTATAACATCAGTAAGAATGATTTTAGAAACATAGTTCAGCAATTAACTGGTTCGCCGTCACAGAATCAACCACAACCACCACCACCTAGACCGACAAATAGTCTTCCGAAACAAGCGAGTAATCGGTTGCAGAAGATAAGGCCACCGCCGTTGAGTCCGATTAATCGGCCACCACCACCTCAGATTCATAATCAGGCTCCACAACCACATCAGCCTCAGGCTCAGGGTCCTCCATTTAATGGTGGTGGAGCTAATTTTGTTAGACCTGGTGGTGGGCAATTTGGTCAACAGCCCGCTGGAGATGCAAATTGGGGGGGAAATGTTGTTGCTGAGTCTCCAATTTCAGCTTATATGCGGTACTTACAGAATTCCATGCTTAGTCCTAGATTTCCACAACCTCCTCCTCCTCAACAGCAACCTCAACCTACTCAACCCCAACTTCAACCTCCTTTACCAGGTTTACTTCCAACACCACCACCTGTACCTCCTCCATTTCCATCTCCAAGGACTGCTCCTGCGCTGTTGCCTGCTCCTCCTCCTTTTCCATCTCCAAGAGAGGGGTCTGGTCCTGCGCTTTTGCCTTCTCCAACTTCTCAATTCTTGTTGCCGTCGCCAACCTCACAGTTCTTGTTGCCTTCACCAAATGCTTACATGAGCTTTTTGTCTCCGCGCTCATCATTTCCTCCTGTATCACCTGGATTTCCTCCTCTCACTCCAACTTTCTTTTCACAATTTTCTCACCCAGGGGTTCTAGGTCCTGGGCCACAAACACCAAACTCTCCTGGGTTTTTCTTCCCACCATCCCCTTCAGGATATTTCCCTATGAATAGTCCTAGATGGAGAGATCAATAGCCTTGCTTGATATAGTGTATGTGTGCTTGTATCTCTGTCTGTATCTTCTTGTCGTGGGTTTCTTTGGTTCGTATCAGAAGTCTTTGTTTGAAGCAAGCTGATGGTGGTGAGCATTGAAGACCTTTGCATTGGGTACAGCTGAAACAAGAGAAGTGGAAGATAGGGTATTAGACATGTCAACTTAGTTTGTAGACTAAATCAGGTACATGAATTTGTTGTATTTCGTATTGGTAAGTAGTAATTTTGTTTGCTAGATTGTGATTCAATTCTTTCTAAGTTTCCAGCTCATTGGAGAAGACAGAAGTCCTTGAGCTTTTGACCTTACATATGTACCATGTTATTCATAACAACAAAGAGTAAAGAGATTTAATCTCAATTCATCGTCAGAAGCTTTTTCTTCTTTGTTTTTTGTTTTTTATGGATGCTGTTATTAGTTACTATATTTGTCAGAAATCCCATCAGGAAAGTCTAGGATACTAGTGGGATATTTTGTTTGGCAAATTAGCAGCAATGTCTTAAGATGAATAAGCGGAGCCGGAAGCAGGCGAAACAGATGATGAAGAAAAAACTGATCTTGCAGGACGGGAGTAAAAGGCAAAGGTTGGATATGTTGGGAACTATGGCTCAACTTCACTGACAGCAGTGCTGCAATGCTCTGATGTGTTGCCCAGTTGCAGACCTGTGCACATCCAATTATCAAAGGATTGTGTCAAATATGTGGGCCGGTAGTGGATGATGCTTCTGCTGTGGCACTTGGATATCATTGCTTTTCTTTCAGCAGCAGGCTCTCATCTGGCTTCAAGGAAGGATCCCTTTCAGAACTTAAGAGGGATGAGTGTGAGCCTGATGGTGCACTTGCAACCGATCTTAATAGTTCTTAAGCGTATGGACCAGCAGGTTTTTGAGTGGGAGCCTGATGACAATCTCATGGCTTGACCGAGATGTCAGACAGGTGGGGGAAAATAAAAAAGGAACCAAGCACTAGTACAACATATCACAACAGAAGAAAAAAATATTATATAGGCCAACATAAATACTGGATCACATTTTATAATCCATCCAACAATGAACCCATCATTGCATCAGATAAACTATGTTCTTTTTTTAGGATCTTAATCGACACAAGCTTTCGGTCTCCCCGAGGATCCTGAGGAGTGCTTATGTTAATGCAGTTTGAGGCAGCACAGCCAAGCTTACAGTAGTAATTGTGAGAGGAGATCTTTTGAAAACCCAACTTTCGAACACTTGCAAGTTATTGAAAAACAAAAAAAAACAAAAAAATTGAAAAAATTGGCAGCTGTGGGATTTGAGAACCCACGACCTCCTTTCGGACCAGATTCTGATTCTGGCGCCTTAGACCACTCGGCCAAACTGTCTCAATTTGCTAATCAGGTAATAGACAATTCACAAATTGAGAAAGAAATCTAATTCAAGGGTCCCTATAGTGACGTCAGGTGACTGCATAAGGTAATATTTGCCAAATCTAATTCATGCTTCTTCTTGCCAGAACATAGTGCCACTGTAAATTTGTGCTTTCCAGCAAAAAGGTGTAAAACCCATGGAATAACAAGAGCTCTGATGCCATGCAATTCGTCTTCAATTTTGCTGGCCAGAGTACTGCAAGCAACATCTCCTAACACACTGAATTACTGTGAGCTTGATGCCTTTGTATTGGAATCCTCCTTTTTGTTTAATTTCACCTGTTCCGTATCAAACCAATGCCTGTTAGTTGACTCAGCACTGAACATGATACAACATTCCATGATGGTATTAGGTTTAGCTAAGAAGACAAGAACGTTTGATATCTCATCACTAGTGGAATTTCTATAAATCCACATACTGAGTGGTCAAGTAGATAGCCAAGCAAAATCTAGATGATCCATTTATGCACAACCAAAAAAAAAACTTACTCGAGTAACATCATCCACCTTCAGTGTATCCTTGGCTCTTAACAACATTGTGGTCTTCTGAATTCTAAGCATCCTAACTCAGCTAAGAGAAAAGCAAGTTATTCATACAGTGTGTAACAAGGAATCTAACACTATCATCATCAATAGCATATAGAGATCATTCAGATCTTTTACCATTTCAAAGAGCCAGAATAGCATTGCCATGATCTGTTCATGTTCTTAATTCTATGTTATAGGAATTGAGAAGCTTGTTTTCAAAATTATAACAAGATCAAATTAAGCAAGAAAAAAATATACCAGTAGGGACAGGGAGTCGGATTCCTTGACAGCATTGGTAAAATTAACACACATGGACGTACCTTTCCTAAATTCTACTTCCTTCTGTTTTACAACAGAAACTTGGCCATCCCATAAAGCTGTCCTAGATAATCGAAGTTGCTAAACACCAGAAAATTACCACCTGCACTACGTAATATTCTTCTTGTCAAGATGTATGAGGCGAGTGACTGGTACACACATAATTTTCATTTGGGACATAAAAAAACGAGCATACATACAACAACCATGCCAAGGGAAATCAGGAATAAACAATGTAATATAAGTCCTAACTGAATTCAGATAATCTACAGAACATTTCATGTCTCTAACTGAATGTAAGAAAACTAAAACATACACTAAGTAGTTTTCTTGCTGTCAACATGTAATTGGCATGTACACAAATAATTTTCATTTTGCACCCATAAAAGATGCATCCATCCAGCAAACATGCCAAGAAAAAGCAGGAACAGATAAAAGGGCCAACAACACATTCATTGTTACTAACTGAATAAAGAAATACTAATTAGTGAAAGATTGTATACCTGCAACAGCTCAAGGACTTCTACATCACACTTGATGGCAGCACTATCCTGCACTTCATTAGCTTTTTCCTCTCACTTTCTCAATGCCTTCTGTATTTTTTTAGCTTTCTTCGACTCTTCCACCTCATCTAAGGAAACTTTACTCTTGAGCACACTTCCTTGACTATCTTCTAACACTTTTTCAACCATGGAAACAGCAGCAACCTCATCTTCTTCCTTGGACTTATCATGCTCTTCCTTCTTCGCACCACTACACTGCTCTACCTTTACTTTTTTCTTTGACTTTTTCAAAAGTTTTTTAGCTCTTTTGACTTTGTTCGTTTCTTCCACGGTATCTAAAACAAGTTTCCTCTTAAGCACACTTGAAAGACTATCCTTCAATATTTTATTGACGATAGGGACAGCAACAACTACTTCCTCAGACTTATCCTCCTCTTCCTTCTTCGCAACACTACCTTGCACAGCCTCCACTTTTTTCTTTGCCTTTCTCAAAACCTTCTTAAGTTTTTTGGCTTTCTTCGTTTCTTCGATCTTCTTCAACTCTTCCTCTTGTTCCACAAGATCACTCAATGAAGCTTTTTTCTTAGGTTTGCCGCCTTGACTTTTGTCAACCACTTTTGCCACCTTAAGTAGGGCTGCTACACTCTCTGCATCCTTTTCCGGAGAAAAAGCTACTTCCTCACTTTGTGAGTCCTTCATGACACCGGTATCAGATTCCTTGTTACAAATCAAATTTAGAAAAGATTACATATTTCAGACCAACTTGAAAGAAGGTAAGGACCAAATCGAATATATAATAGATTAAATATTTCAGACAACTTGAAAGAAGATAAGGATCTAAAGTGAGATGAGGAGAATGCAGACTTATTTATTAAGTAATAGAACAATGTTGGATTAAGTTATTAAGATAGAAAGGTAATCCATGAACAGTATTATTTGAAACCTTTCTGGCAGAAAACTAAATACTCGAGTGGTGAAAATTCAATTTCAGACAAAAACAAGACTTTTTAAAACTCAAAATCTGTCATGAGATCGATAACTTATCCACCGGAAGCAAGCATAGTAGCTAATGCATCCAGCAACTAGAAATTCATGGATGAAACTTATACCACAGACAGATCCAATGTGGTTTTAAGTTAAGCTGCCAATTTCGTCCACGATTCACTTTAGGAAACAAGCATATGAGGTTTCCAGCAGGAAAAAAAAACACAAGTATTCAAATAAGAACCAATCTTGATTACCAGGTCCCATTTAAATTCTTGCCATTGCAAACAAAGAGAGCTTGTTGAAACCTACACAAAGTAGTAAATTTCTTAAACCCGGACAGCAAACCACGTGCACTTTTTCTATACTGTACTTCCTTTTGGTTTCCTCCAATACACATGTTCTAAATAAACTAAGTTACTAGATACCAGAAAACTACTACCTACACTATATATTCTTCTTCTTGCCAAGATATAAGGGGCAAGCAACCGTTAACCATTTTTCGTTGTAGAAAGAACAAAACAAGCATACATACAGCTAAATGCCAAGGAGACGCAGGATTAAACAAAAGGGTCAAGCAAGGACTATGTAATTTAAGTTTTAAATTCAGATAATCTACAACACATTTCATGTCACTAACTGAATAAAGGAAAACCAAAACTATGACATACCTGCAACAGCTCAGGAGCACTACCTGGAACCTCCACTATTTTCTTTATCTTCTTCAAATCCTTCTTACGTTTTTTGGCTTTCTTCGATCCTTCGTCCTCCCACAGCTCTTCCTCTTGTTTTACAAGATCACTTGATGAAGCTTTCTTGTTAGGTTTGCCAGCTTGACTTTTGACAACCATTTTTGCCACCTTTAGTAGGCCTGCTACACACTCTGTAGCCCTTTCTGGACAAAAAGTTACTTCTTCATTTTGTGAGTCTTCCGTGAAAGGCCTATTAGATGCCTGGTTTTAGATTTAATACAAAAGAGAGTACATATTTCAGACCAGCTTATGTGAACCATAACAATAAGAAGTTAATGGAATGCATCCCTAGCTTATGTGAGGGAAAATTCTGCAGAATAATATATAATGGCCTACTTTCATGTTCACAATAATTCAGTACAGTTAGTGTGTGAACTATCCACTGATATGGTACACATACATTCACCTAAGGTTTACCCTAACTAATTAAAAAAGGGTTTAAATTTGAGAACTAAAAGAGATTTGAGTCATTTGAACAGAAATGTAGACAAAGTAAGTGCAAGCTCAGATAAGTAAAGAAAAATAGAATCCAAGTACAAGGACATGATCGTGCAATATAGCAAAATAAGTTACAGATCATATAAGGCAAGGGAATGATGTATTTAGCAAAAGTTTAAAGATCTATATTTATCAAGAAAATAACATCAGTATTTAGTTTTTACCATAAACATCATGCATAAGGCTAAATGGCTTTTCCCACAAACTACACGCAGCTGTTTCTGTTTTCACCACCTTCGGCTATCGTAATTTCATCTCGACTATTCATGACATATTTTAGTGTAGATTGGGGTCTGATGAAGAATACACCCCAATTTATGTGAGCAATAGATAATTAAATTATAGCAGTAATCAATCAACAGTGTTTCCTCGAAACACTTTCTGGCATAAACCAAAATAATCAAGTGGAAAGCATTCAATTTCTGATACAATGAGACTTCTAAAAATCTAAATAATTCATACGATGAATGTCATGTTTAGACTAATTGGCGAAGATGAGTCTGTGAAATGGAAAAAATCTAACTTTATTACTAGGACTATATTGATTCTGGCCAAACAACATGACAAATGGAACTTAATTGCAGCCTACAAATTGTACTAAACTTCTTAAAACCAAACAACAAACCACAAAACTAAAACATACACCAAGTACTTTTCCTGCTGTCAACATGTAAGTGGCAAGTGACAGGTACACACATAATTCTCGTTTCGGAGAGCATAAAAGAAGCATACATAGAGCAAATATGCCAAGGAAAAGAAGGAACAGATAAAAGGGACAACAATACATTCCATCTTACTAACAGAAATGAAGGAATAGTAAGCAGTAAAAGATGGTATACCTGTAACAGCTCAGGGACTTCTACATCATACTTGATGGTGGCACCACCTTGCTCTTCATTAGCTTTTTTCTCTCGCTTTTTCAATACCTTCTTAACTTTTTCAGCTTTCTTCGACTCTTCCACCTCATCTAAAGAAACTTTACTCTTCAGAGCACTTGCTTGACTATCTTCTAACACTTTCAAATCCATAGAAACAACAGCAACCTCATCTTCTTCCTTACACTTATCATGCTCTTCCTTCTTTGCAGCACTACATTGCTCTTCCACAACTTTTTTCTTTGACTTCTTCAGAAGTTTTTTAGCTCTTTTGACTTTCTTCGTTTCTTCCACAGTATCTAAAATAAGTTTCCTCTTAAGCAGATTTGAATGACTATCTTCCAATATTTTCTCGGTGATAGGGACGGCAACAACTACTTCCTCAGACTTATCCTCCTCTGCCTGCTTCGCAACACTACCATGCACATCCTCCACTTTTTTTTTTGCCTTTTTGGAAAGCTTCTTAAGTTTTTTGGCTTTCTTAGTTTCTTCTATCTTCTTCAACTCTTCCTCTTGTTCCACAAGATGACTCGATGAAGCTTTTTTCTTAGGTTTGCCGCCTTGACTTTTGTCAACCACTTTTGCCACCTTAAGTAGGGCTGCTACACTCTCTGCATTCCTTTCTGGACAAAAAACTACTTCTTCACTTTGTGAGTCCTTCATGAAACGGCTATCAGATTCCTGGTTACAAATCAATATAGAAAAGATTACATATTTCAGACCAACTTGAAAGAAGGTAAGAACCAAATTGAATATATAATAGATTAAATATTTCAGACAACTTGAAAGAAGATAAGGATCTAAAGTGAGATGAGGAGAATGCACATTTATTAGATGCCTGGTTTTAGATTTGATACAAAAGAGAGTACAAATTTCAGACCAGCCTATGTGAACAATAACCATAAGAATTTTAATGCTAAAGGAATGCATCGCTAGGTATCTTTAAAATGATTGAGTACAGCTGCAGAATAGTATGTAGTGGCCTAATATTCATGTTTACAGTAATTTTGTACAGTTAGTATGTGAACTATCCACTGAAATGGTACACATACATTCACCTAAAGTATACTCTAACTAATTAAAAAGGGTAAGGCTTCAAATTAGAGAACTATAAATAGAACCGAAATGTAGATAAAGTAAGTGCAGGCTTATAGTTTATAAAGCAAAATAGATTCCAAGTAGAAGGACATGATCTTATAATATAGAAAACTGAGTAACAGATCATACAAGGCAAGGGAATGATCAGAAATTCAAGTATTTAGCATCAGTTTATAGCTATTGATTTATACTTATCAAGAAAAGAACATCAGTCTTTAGTTTTTACTATAACCATCACACGTAAGGCTAGATGTTGTTTTCCACAAACTACACGCAGCTGTTTCTGTTTTCACCACCTTCGGTTTTAGAAAAATTTATTTCATCTCGACTATTCATGAAATATTTAAGTGTAGTTTGGGGTCTGAAGAAAAATACACCCCAATTTATGTGAGCAATAGATAATTAAATTAGACTAGTAAACTATCAACAGACAACAGTGTTCCCTCGAAACCCTTTCTGGCATAAAACTAAAATAATCAAGTGGAGAGCATTCAATTTCTGATACAGTGAGACTTCTTAAAACTCAAAATCATTCATACGATGGATGTCATCTTTAGACTAATTGGCAAAGAGGAGTCTGTGAAATGGAAAAAATCCACGGCAGACCTTAGACATCCACAGCCCTCATTTAAATAAGTTTGAATAATTAGTAGGTAATATCCATTAAAGTTATCCGTGAATAAATTACTGTACCACAAAGAATATTTAATTTTAAGTCATCCTGCCAAGTTTCTCCACAAATTAACAGGTGGAAACACACATAAGAGCTTTACAAACACTAAAAACAAAAAACAAGCACCTAACTTTACTACAAGGTCTCATATTGCTTCTTGCCATTGCAAACACAAATGGAACTATATTGCTGCCTACATATTATACTAAACTTCTTAAAACCAAACCACAAAACTAAGACATACACTAAGTAGTTCTCCTGCGGTCATCATGTAAGAGGCAAGTCACAGATACACATATAATTTTCATTTTGGAGAGCATAAAAGAAGCATACACACAGCAAACATGCCAAGGAAAAGAAGAAACGAATAAAAAGGTCAACAACAAATTCCTAGTTACTGGCAGAAATAAAGGAATACTAAGCATTAAAAGATGGTATACCTGCAACAGCTGAGGGACTTCTACATCATACTTGATAGCAGCACTACCTTGCACTTCATTAGCCTTTTGCTCTTGCTTTTTCGATGCCTTCTTAATTTTTTTAGCTTTCTTCGACTCGTCCACCTCATCTAAAGAAACTTTACACTCGAGCACACTTGCTTGACTATCTTCTAACACTTTCTCAACCATAGAAACAGCAACAACCCCATCTTGTTCCTTAGACTTTTCATGTTCTTCCTTTTTTGCACCACTACATTGCTCTTCCTCTACTTTTTTCTTTGATTTTTTCAAAAGTTTCTTAGCTCTTTTAACTTTCTTTAATTCTTCCACGGTATCTAAAACAAGTTTCCTCTTGAGCACACTTGAATGACTATCCTCCAATATTTTCCCGATGATAGGAACAGTAACAATTTCTTCTTCCTCCTTAGACTCATCCTCCTCTTCCTTTTTCACAACACTACCTTGCCCATCCTCCACTTCTTTCTTTGGCTTTTTTAAAACCTTCCTAGGTTTTTTGACTTTCTTCGTCTCTTCTATCTTCTTCAACTCTTCCTCTTGTTCCACAAGAGCACTCGATGAAGCTTTCTTCTTAGGTTTAACGGCTTGACTTTTGTCAACCACCTTTGCCACCTTAGGTAGGGGAGCTACACTCTCTGCATCCCTTTCTGGACAAACAGCTACTTCTTCACTTTGTAAGTTCTCCATGACACGGCTATAAGATTCCTGGTTACAAATTGGATATATATGAGATAACATATTTCAGAACAACTTGAAAGAAGGTTCGGGTAAGAACCAAATATAATATATAAGAGACTAAATATTTCAGACAACTTGAAAGAAGATAAGGATCTAAAGTGAGATGAGGAAACTGCACACTTATTTATTATGTAAGTATTAGAAAAATATGTTTGATTAAGTAATTAAGATACAATGGCAATCTATGAACAGTATTATTTGAAACTTTGATTGAGTAAATAAGATAAGCATAATCTATCAACATTATTCTTTGAAACTCTTTTTGGAATAAAACCAAATAATTAAGGGGAGAACTTTCAATTTCTGAAGAAATGAAACTCTGATAAATAAGAGTTATTAGATCTCTTTATCATTCGACGTCAAAAAATAAAATAATTTGAATCATTCGTAAGGTGGATGTACATGTATTGGTTAGACGAATCCGCAAACAGAAGTCTGTGCTATGAAAAAGTCCACATCAGAGCTGAGCGGCCCACAGCCCTCATTTATGCGAGTAATAGAAGACTAAGTTTGAATAAGCAGTGGGTTATCAATTACAGGTGTCCATGAAATCAAACATAGAGAATGAGTTGTAAATTACGCTGCCAATTTCCTCAACAGTTTACCAAGCGGAAACGCGCATAAAATTTTCCCAGCAAAAACAAACATAAGTATTCAAAGTTCTCTTGTTTGGTCATCCCATACACATGTTGTAGACAAACTCAATTATTTAAAACCTAACCAGATAACTACTACCTATATGCATTCTTCTTCTAGTCAACATGTATAAGGCAAGTGACCATACGGTCAAACTTTTAATTTTTGGAGAGAATAAAACAAGCATGCTAATGTAGCAGGAATAAACGAACGCGCCAAGTAAAGACTGTGCGAACTAAGTTGTAATTTCAGATAATCTACAGCACATTTCATGTCACAAATCAAGTGGAAAACATTCAATTCCTGATAAAACAAGAATTTATAAAACTCAAAATATCTCATAAGATGGATAATTAGCAGGTTATCGATTACAAAATTTATCCATGGATGCAAACATAGCAGCTACAATATCCAGCAACCAGAAATTCATGGATGAAATTTGTACCGCAGGGAATGATCTAATGTAGTTTTAAGTTAAGCTGCCAATTACCTCAACGATTCACCCAGTCAAAACAAGAATATAAGCTTCCAAGAACAAAAAAGACATGGGTATTCAAACAGGCACCTATCTTGATTACTCGATCCCATCTTGATTCTTGCAACCTATCACTTCTTAAAACCGAATAGCAAACCACACACTTTTCCTAAATTGTACTTCCTTTTGTTTTATAACCAAATTTGTCATCCGATACACATGTTCTAGATAAACTGAATTGCTGGACACCAGAAAACTACTACCTACACTATGTAATCTTCTTCTCCTTGTCTACATGTATGAAGCAAGTGACCGAAACACACAAACTTTTCGTTTTGGAGTGAAGAAACCAAGCATACAAACAGCTAATATGCCAAGGAGAAGCAGTAATAAACAAAAGGGCCAAGTAAAGACTATGTGAACTAAGTTGTAAATTCAGAAATCTACAGCACATTTCATGTCACTAACTGAATAAAGGAATAATAAGAAGTGAAAAATGCTACCTGCAACAGCCCAGGAGCTTCTGCGACATACTTGATCGCTCCACTATCTTGCACTTCTGCTACTTTTTTCTTTAACTTTTTTTTAAAAGCCTCCTTAGGCCCTTTGGCTTTCTTCGACACTTGCACCTTATCTATACCAACTTCCCTCTTGAGCACAATTAATTCACTATCTTCTAACTCTTTCCCGGCCATACAGACAACAGCCATCTCTTCTTCTTTCTTAGCCTTATCCTTCTCTTTCTTCTTTGCACTAACTTGTACGTCCTCCAATTCTTCTACTTTTTTCTTTACCTTTTTCATAACCTTCTTTTTCTTTGACTCTTTCATAACCTTCTTAGGCCATATAGCTTTCATCGATTCTTCTACAGCATCTAAACCAACTTTCTTCTGGAGCACACTCACATGACTATCATCTAATACCTTCTCATCCAAGGGGACGACAGCAATCTCTTCTTCCTCCTCTTCATTCTTCAGAACACTACCTTGCACGCCTTCATCCATGACATGCTTATTTAATGCTTGCTTATAAATCTAAATACAAAGACCAATTTGAAAGAAGATAAGAGCCAATAAGTGAGAAAAGGAGAATACACCCTCATTTATGTAAGTAATAGAAAATGCATAATACTTTGATTAAGTAATTAAGATGCAACGGTGATCTCTAAATAAGTGAAGAACATTCAATTTCTGATAAATAAGAGTAACTAAAACTGTTATAATGGTTAGACTAAAACGAGGTGCGCGGTCCACATCCCTCGTTTATGTGAGTAACTGAATACGACAGCTAATACGGATAAGAGAAACAAAAGTCGGAAACACGATGTACACCAAAAAAAAACTAAAAACTGTCAAGAGATGATCACTTGTCACTAAATGTTCATAATATAGTAAAAAGGTAACAATGGTATACCTTCATTAGTTCCGGAGCTTTTTCCTCATACTTGATCACAAACTTATCCAAGAAGGACTCCTCGGTCATGGATACAAGTGGATATACGTCAATTTGATCCTCATTAAGGAGACCCTTGGAGACTAAACTTCGATAAAGAGAGCATCTAGGTATAATCCTCTTCTCCAAGCTATAATTCAAAATCTGAGGACATCTAGCAATAAGCAATGAACTGTGACCCACTTGGTTTACAAGGTAATCCACATTCTTTGATATCTTCTTCTCAGATATCGTCATACACATAGGTTGGATCTTAAATGCATGTTGAATTTGTTCTTCAGACCAACCCCATTTCCTGAAAGCATTCAATTTTGATTCCCAGGTTGATTTAGTCATCGATCTGATTGCATGAATAGCACGAAAAAATGAAATTTTGGAAGGATCAAATCCCATACCCTTGATCTCTTGTAAAATCTCCATAAATTTAAGAGTGCTTATGGTAAGCGCCTTGGGTTGGCTGATTATAAACTTGACAATATTTGATTGAGGGACACCTTCATCTCTCAAAACCTCTATGTTGTGCTTCATTCTCTCAATTACATCTGGAGGACACCTTTTGCATCTGAAAAAGGCAAGCACGTTTCTGTCAGTACCAACAATGTTCTTGATGAAATCGAACAAAGGAATGATTTGGTTTTCTAAACTTCTTTTTAGGATTTCTGGGTTGGTAGATAAGACCTTGACGATTTCAAGTCTTGAAATTTCTTTAGAACTGAAATAATCAAGTTTGGGTTTAAGGGTTTTATGTATATCAGATGAAAGGATGCGTGACTCTCTTGTAATGAGTTTTGCGATGTCTGATTTAGTGAACCCGTAATTTTGAAAGAAGGTAAGAACAGTGTCTGGATTTAATGTGGTTTTGAAGTTAAATCTCTTAGAAGCAGAGAGAGCTTGTTTTTCAGTTAATCCGCACGAATTCATCAAGTAACAAACTGCACAAGAAGAAGAAGAAGGGTTTTTCTGTGATATAAGATGTGAGCATAGAGAAAGGGGTTTTGGATCTCCTCCATTGCATACAGAACGAGACATTGTTGAACAAATTCAGTCCAAGATTAGAGAAATTAGGGTTTTAGAGTTTATCGATTTGGGGAAATGGCGGACCAGAGATATAATAGAAGGAGCAAAGAAACTAGGGTTTTGGAAACTATCGATTTGGGGTTTTAGAGTTTAATTCGACATAACCGAAGGATTAGACAAACTTGGGTTTTGGAAATTATAGATCTGAGGGGTAATGTCCACCTTATTCTGAAAGTGGTGGTGTGTAAACATTTGTTATGGGCATGGTATCCCCTAAGTTCGAGGTCAGGTTTTCGACCCCTAAGCTATAAAAAAAACATGGACATAAATTAAAACTTCCAACAAAAATCATTAATTGTTGTGGAACAGGTGTCTTAAAGTGGCTGAGTCAGCTGACACTCTACAAAATTCAGGCCATTGTATTATGCTCTCTCCTTTATTTTTATCTTGAAACCATGCATTCAACCACTCATGAAAACTATTACATCCATTTGTCACATAATTTATATCTAAATTTAAATGCATCCATACCTGAATTGCGAAATTGCATTTAAGAAATATATGAGTTAAAGATTCTTGTTCTTCATTACGGAGACTACATTTTGTATCAATGTTAGGAAGGATAGCAGACACTCTCATACCTGTTGGTAGAATTGGTTGAGCTGCTTTCCAGGTGAAAAGCTTTATGGATGGTGTTACTTTTAGTCTCCATATCCTACCCCAGTCAGCATTGTTATCATTACTACTTCTATTTATTGAATTGTATAAGGATTTTACGGTGAACTTACCTTTCTTTTCTAGATTCCAATGAGCAGTATCTTCAGAATCATTAGTTGAAATATTATTTCTAATATTTTATTAACTGTATCTTCATCAAAACAATTTTTAAGTTTGTCTTCATCCCATTCTTTGTTTTTATTGATTAAATGGCATACCTTTTTCAAGTTTCCAGTACCGGTGCTTGGATTTTGGAGTGGGGAAGTGGCATTTGGTATCCACTGATCCTCCCAGATATCAATTAACTTTCCATTTCCCACTTCCCATCTACAGTTTTTCTTAATCTGCTCAACTCCATTATGTATCCCTTTCCACACCCAGCTATCCCTATCTTTGGTTTTAGGATTTATATGAAGTATATCACAATTTGGATAATATTTAGCTTTTAGAATTTTTGCCCCCAGAGAGTCCGGTTTTTCTTTCAATCCCATTTTTGATATCATTGCTAGATTAAAATTTTCAATGTTTTGGATACCTAATCCTCCTTCTTCCAAAGATTTACAGACTGCACCCAATGCTTTTAAGTATATCCCCTTCTTACCATTTGCATTCTTTCCATTTTCATTTTTTCCCCACCAATAATCTCTTTGCAACTTACTTAGCGTTTTACAGATTTTCTTTGGTATTTTAAAGCAATTCATATGGTACACAGCAAAAGTTACATTTTTAACCATTACAGTTCGACCTGCACTATTCATGTTACCATTCCAACCTTGTAATCTTTTTGTCATGTTTTTTTATAAGTGGTTCAAAACTATTAACTTTTGATCTATTAGTGAACAAGGGTGATCCTAAATATCTATCATTTAAAGGAATAGAATTAACCCCCAATATTTGTTTAACTCTATCAATTTTTCCTGGGTCTGTTTTCGGGATGAAGAAGACAACAGATTTGGTCAAGTTTATAAGTTGACCAGAGTTTGTTCCAAAATCCTTAAAAAGAGTCACTAATTTGTGGAAAGTTTTTATATCGGCTTTGCAGAAGATGATACAATCATCTGCAAACAGGACATGGCTCACAGATGGAGCGTATCTAGAAATTTTTATTCCTTTAATGTCTCTTCTCTCTTCAGCGTCTAAGATAGTCCTAGACATAGATTCCATGCACAAAAGGAAAAGATAAGGGGAAAGAGGATCTCCCTGTCTTAATCCTCTTGTTGGGTTAAAAAACTCAGTTGGAGAACCATTCAAAAGAACATATAGGGATGTTGTTGAAATACATTGAAAAATTAAACTGCACCAAGTTTCCGAAAATCCAAGTTTTTTCATAATATCAATTAAAAAATTCCATTCGACCCTTTCGAATGATTTTGACATGTCTATTTTTATGCCCATCAGCCTATTTTTACTTCTAGTATTTCTCATTTTATGAATTACTTCATGTGTTATAGTTATGTTATCGGAGATCTGTCTTCCAGGTATGAATGCTGATTGGAAAGGACTTATTATCCTATCAAGCATACCCTTCATCCTATTGGCCATCAGCTTTGCTATGACTTTGTAAGAGGTATTACTTAAGGCTATTGGTCTGAATTCGGCAGAAGTAATTGGGTTTATGGTCTTAGGGATTAAGGATACTTTTGCCAAAAAACCAGTTCTAAAGAAATTTTGTATCATTAAAATTAGTTCTTTGCCTACTGTTTTCCAGTTTTTTTGAAAGAAAATGGGTGGAAATCCATCAGGCCCTGGACTTATATCAGGATCCATTGAAAAAAGAACCTTTTTTATTTCAGCTTCAGTTGGCATAGAGCATAACATGTCATTATCATTTTCATTGATGCAAGTCGTAATTAGATCAATCATTTTACTGTCAATACTAGGTTGAACTGTATAGCAATGTTACTTAAGTGTTCAGTTAAGCAGGCTGCTATTTCTTGTCTACTATTTAGCCAAGTCTCATTTTTGTTCATTATAGTTTCTATTCGATTTCTTCTGAATCGCTTTTTGCCTTACTATGAAAATATTTTTTGTTCCTATCTCCCAACCTCAAATTCTGATCTCTACTTTTATCCTTCCAAAACTTTTCTTTTATTTCATATCATTTTACAAGTTCTTTGTTTAGAATTGCAAGATCAAAAGCTTTACTGTTACCATGCATTCTACTGTTTGTTTTTTCTAGTTCCTTTTTTGTGTTTTCAATATTTGTTCTTATGTGTCCAAAGGTGTTTTTATTCCATAGTCGCAGAGTATATTTTACATCTTTTAATTTATTCACAAAAGAGTGTGTTGGAGAACCTCTGATATTAGTATCCCAGCATTCCTGTATTAAACCAGCACATTGTTCGTGTTTTATCCATTCCCCGAAATACTTGAATGGTGTAGCTCCATCATTCCAAGTATTATGAGTACTGAGACAGATTGGTAGATGGTCAGAAATTAGTGGTCCTAGGTGACGTAAATTAGAATTTGGAAATTTTATGTTCCATCTGTCGTTTACAATAGCCCTATCCAAACGTTGTTCTAGAAAATTTTCATCTTGTCTTCTATTGTTCCAGGTAAATGTGTAGCCAATAAACCCTAGGTCCATCAAACCAGAATTATGAATTAAGTCATTAAAAATGTCTGCTTCTCTTTGTTTAAATGGGAATTTTCCTTTTTTTCTCTTGTTCATGTAGAACAACATTGCAATCTCCTAGAACTACCCATGGTTTATCCACTACATTAGCCATACTTTTAATGATATCCCAAGAAGCTAGTTTTAGATGAGTATAAGAGCTACCATAGAAACATGTAAGTAACCAGGAATTATTACTATTGTTTATTTGAATATTTACATTGATATAGTTGTAATCATGGTCTAATATTGTTATCTGCATATGATTTTTCCAAATCAGGCATAATCCTCCTGCAGTTCCTCTAGGAGGAACTAGCCAATAATTGTAAACATTTATTTTTCTCATTATATTACGCATTTCTTTGTTGCGTTGTTTAGTTTCGGACAGAAATAAAATGTCAGGATTATTTTTATCTAATAGATCTTTTAAGCTATTCGTGGTTTCAACATTTCCTAGACCCTGACAATTCCAAGCAATGGTAACTACAAACTGCCAAAAGTAAGATACCTCTGGGTACTTTTTCTTAGTCAGAGTAATTGAAGCAAAGAAAATTATTGCAGCATATATATCATCTAAGTTTTTGTGTTTTTTCCTAATCATGCATCTAAGTTTGTTGATTGGAATTGAAATTAGGATTAAAGTTACCTTTTCCTCAATTGATTCTTCACTTTCAGAATTTCTAATTTCTTTTTCCTCCATTGAATCAAAAATGGGATTACAGAAAAAATTGCAATCAGTGGTGAATATGTGAAATTGAGTTTTCAGATTCACATTCAAAGAAGCAAATTTGTAATTGTTAGGCAGACATACAGTGAGTAAATTATACTGTAGAAGCACACACATAATTTCTATGCAATCATAGTTTGATAGATCAATGTTAAGTAATTCATCAAGAAACATTTTGTTGAAATTAGTTTTGAGATTTAGGGGGTACCTCGTTAACAACCAGAGCCTTTGTTTTGTTCAGAATGTCTGCTGATTTACCCGGTTGAGAACAAGTAGTGGTGTTTCAATTAAATGAAGATATTTTTTCTCCATCCGAATCAGGATTTACCTCAATAGCATGTAAATTTGCTAGCTTCCCGAACTTCCATAAGAAGTGGAGAGAAATTGAAGATGACCTCCTGCAATACCTAATTTCCACATTTTGCTTCTCTGTATTCTGGCTTGTCACTGCATAGAGGTTTAAATCTCGATTTTTCCTTTTGTTAATCTCAGCAAGAACAAGAGGAATTTGAGAGGGGTAGGGATTAAATTGGGCGCCAGATTTTTTTCTTAGGTTTTTTGATGATCGGAGCATAGAGGGATTGGTAAAGGTGTATTATTGAGATACAAAAGAGGAATGTGTTGTTTGGTTTTGCTCCCAACACGTGTCCCTCTCTTTTCTGCCAACAATATAAAAGATTCTTCTATATGTGGTATTTACGTTTCTTCTTCCGGTTATAGATAAAATTAGAGGAGTTGTTATGAATAGACATCGAAACAGCTAAGGGGAAGACACCTGTGTGGGTAATAGTGTAAAACGGATTAAACTTATGGAAAAGGGACATAGAATGGAAATAAAGAAAGTGAAATAAAATTTGTAGATCTGCTCAGCGAAATGAAGAATTAAAGAAAAGAAGAGAGTTTCAATTAGTAAGTTGTAATAAAACTACTTCTAAGCAAATACGAGATAGCAAATAAACTAAAATCCGCATAAATAATAATGATAATGATTTAAATGGTGCAAGAGAGGGGCGGTAGTAGTGATTATAATCGTATTTGTAAACTGTCTTTGTAAACTCTGATTCTGATGGTATAATTGATTTGCGGACTTGGGGCGATAGAGACAAAGGATAGTTCGAGATTTAGAAGCAGTAGAATCTTGATTATAATAGTCTTGAAATTTGAGTCTTTTTTACTGTGGCTGTATTGATCGAGTCTAAGAAATTTTGGAGTTATAGATACTTGATTGTCTTTGATGTCTTTTATAACCTGAAAGTGTCTTAGAAACCAATTGAAATCTTCGAAGTCTTTGGAGTCCTTCAAATCTTACGTGTCTTGAATTGGCGTTTTTAGTGTAACTTGGGGTCTTCCGTATCAATGTTATCTCTGTATCTTTGGTGTCTTTTTTATCAAAACGTAGCTTCGTATCTTTGGAATCTTAGAGAGTTGTGACTTGCTTTCTTAGTATCTTTGTGTATGTAGTATCATAAGATGTTAGTAACTTCCGGAAAGTGATGGATTTTAATAAGCTAATGAGGCCAGAAATGATCAGAAAGATATTGAGATTGAAGCATACAGGATCTGACTACTGATTGTTTGAATAATATTCAGACCATTTAAGAAACTCAAGGCTTAACTCTATTTTCCTGTTTGATTCCGGTCAATTATTACCGTTGCTAGTCACGATCCTTAGAGTAACAGTAATAAATTGGATGGTTTTCAGGTAACCATTTGTTTTCCGATCAAATAATTTTTTGAGAGATGAAAGAGGAAAGAGGAGAGAGGGCAAAGCTATAAATAGCCATTTGCTGTGTAATAAAATGGACATATTGAAAGAAATGAAATGCTCTCTCTCTATTTCTGTTCTCTCTATTTTTATACGCAACACATTTTATTTTATTTTGAAAAAAGAGGTTTCCCTCATATCATTGATATCAAATTTCCGTTTTCTCCTTGAAATGAGTTACGGATTCTGGTTACATATTCATTCCAGCTTTGGATGTTCAAATAAATTAACAAAGCATTTAAAGTATAGTCTTTCCATGTGTGTTGTATGGCATACTTGTTGCAAAAAACTGATAAGTTTGCAGCACAAATTACATTAAAACTCATAACTAAAGTCAAATCAAGTGCTAAAAAATTTATCTCAAATTTAGTCTTATTTCCAAAATCTGCGCTTATCATGTATCTATGTTCCCTTGCTGTCGCATACATTCCTATCAACGGCAGTAGAGTGGGTTCAGAATTGCTTCTAAACGAAATAGTGTGACCACTCATTTCTGTTGCCTATCGGAAAGCAGATTCAGCCCCTTTGATCTCCAGTTGTTCCCAAGTTGTGAAGTTAGCGTTGAGTCCTCTTGCTTTTCTGATTGTACCTGTATAGTCACAAAGAGTTAGCCCAATTCCTTCCTTTGCTGCCGAGTCCCTTATTGATAAAACTATGTTCATTTTTAGCGTCATCGAAGCAGTTTGTTCTCTTGTTTGCTGAGTTGTTATTTTTAGATTATCATCATCCTTACGAGTATAGTAGAGGGACTGCATTATATTGTAGCCTGGTCTGCATTATACTGTTTTGACTCTTCTTTCTAAAGGTAATGTCACACCTTGCTTTCCAAATAAACCAAATAATTACACTACATAGAACTTGCCATTTGACTCCGTAACTATCTCTATCTTTCTGTTCAAAACAGTCATTAAGCCACCCATGAAAGGTTGTTATACCATTTGTAACATATTGTTTGTCTAAATTAAAGTGCATCCACACCTGAGTTGCAAAGTTGCATTCAAAGAAAAGGTGTGTTAGAGACTCATGGCCTTCATTACAAAGCTTGCAGGTTGTATTTATATGGGGAAGGATAGCTGTCATCCTCATATTAGTTGGCTATGAGGATGAAAGCTCTCCACATAAAATGTTTGACAGATGGGGTGATATCCATCCCCCAAATTTTGTTCCAGTTTCTGTTCGTGATGCCAGTAGAATTGATTTTCTTGTCTAAGGACTTTACAGAGAAGTACCCTTTTTTATTTAAGGACCAGTGTGGCTTGTCTTCCTCATCTGGTCCCTTAATGTTTATGTTTTTTATCGCTTCTATTGTCTGATCATCAAAACAGTTTTTAAGTTTGTCCAAATCCCAAGTGTTTTGGGTAGTAATCAAATGGCAGACTTTTGATAAACCAACAGTTTGATTGCTAGGTTTCTGTAACGGGTGTGAAGTATCTTGGATCCAAATATCGTCCCAAATATCCACGTTTTTCCCATTACCGATTTCCCCAAAGCAATATTTTTTGATTTGGTTTATACCCGTTAACAGGCCTTTCCAAATCCAGCTGTCTTTTCTCTTTGCAACAGTATCAATGTGTAGAACATCACAGTTAGGATAGTATTTAGCCTTTAGAATGAAGGCACAAAGAGAGTCTGGTTGCTCTTTTAGTCTCCACCCCATTTTAGATATCATTGCTAAGTTAAACTTTTTCATGTCTTTTATCCCTAGACCGCCTTCTTTAAGATCTTTACACAATGCTTTCCAGTTTTTAAGGCATACCCCCTTTTTACCTTCTTTGTTTAACCCTTTTTCATTTTCTCCCCCACCAATAATCTCTTTGAATTTTAGTTATCTTGTCGCAGATTTTTACAGGTATCCTGAAGCAATTCATTTGGTAAACATATAGAGAGGTTGTTACATTTTTTATCATGACTGTTTTCCCCGCATTATTATGTCGGGATCCTTTCCAAGTAAGCATTCTGTTAATCATTTTTTCTACTAAAGGTTCAAAACACGCTATTTTTGACTTGTTCGTAAACAGTGGAGAGCCTAGGTATTTATCTGTTATAGGGATAGCAAAGACTCCTAAAATTTGTTTTACTCTTTGCCTAATATGAGTTTCAGTTTTAGTGCTGAAAAAGACTCCTGATTTTGTAAGATTAATCAGTTGTCCAGAGGCAGCACCAAAATCAGCAAGCAATTTCACCAGATTATGACAAGATTTTTCATTTATCTTACAAAAGAGCAGACAATCATCTGCGAATAGGAGGTGGCTTATTGAAGGTGCTTTATGCACAATTTTAATCCCTTTTTATCAAGCTAGAATCTTCAGCTTGTTTAATCTTTCTAGAAAGAGCCTCCATATAAAATAGAAATAGGTATGGAGAGATTGGGTCCCCTTGCCGTAACCCTCTAGTTGGTTTAAAGAATTTGGTGGGGGACCTATTGATTAGAATAGCAAGAGTAGTAGTCGAAATACATTGGTGTATTAAGTTACACATTTTTCGTTAAAGCCAATATTTTTCATTATCTGAATTAAGAAGTCCCATTCGACTCTATCGAATGCTTTGGACATATCTATTTTTAAACCCATGAATCCATTTTTAGATTTTGAGTTTTTCATCTTATGAATTATCTCATGGGTTATGGTGATGTTTTCAGAAATCTGCCTTCCAGGAATAGGCCTGAACTCCGCCGGAGTAGTAGGATTTAGAGTTTTAGGGATGAGAGATATGAATGAAGCATTCATTTCTTTCGAAAGATTATCAGTTACGAAGAAATATTGAACCATCTTAGTTAAGTCAGGTCCAATCGTTTCCCAGTTTTGTTGGGGGAAAAATTGGTGGGAAACCATCCGGCCCTGGACTTTTATCCGGTTCCATGGAAAATAGAGTTTTCCTAATTTCAGTTTCAGTAGGGATACTACATAACATGTCATTATCTAACTGATTGATGCAGGTGGGGATTAGGTTTATCATATCTTGGTTAATGTCAGGTGTAATAGTAGTAGCAATTTCGCAAACATGATCTATAATGCAGTCAGATATCTCTTTTCTAGAATTCAACCATTCATTCTTTTCATTTTGAAGGGTTTCAATTCTATTCCTTCTAAAGCATTTTTTTTCCTTATTATGAAAATATTTAGTGTTTTTGTCTCCTAAGGCAATATTTTGGTATCTGCTTTTATCCTTCCAGAACTTTTCTCTAATTGCATACCAGGTTGCAAGCTCTTTCCTGAGTTCTAGAATTTCAGTAGTCTTATTTGGACAGCTTCTCTTTTTATTTGTTCTTTCCAGATTTCTCTTTATGTTTTCAATATTTTTGTGGATGTCTCCAAAGCTGTTTCTATTCCATAGTCTTAAAATGTGCTTGACATTTGCTAATTTCTTATTCACTTTAAAGCTTGGGGATCCTTGGACGTGGGCATTCCAACTTTCCTGTATTATAGGTTTACATTCATTATGTTTTAACAATTCTCCAAAATATTTAAACGGCTTAGGACCGTCTTTCCAGTGGTTGTAAGTGTTAAGTCTAATTGATATGTGATCAGAAGCTAGAGGGCCTAAGTGGTTTAAGCTATAATTAGGGAATTTTCTGTTCCATATCGAATTTACTAAGGCTCTATCAAGACGTTGTTCAATGTTATTACTGTCGTCTCTATGATTATTCTAAGTGTAAGTGTACCCTGTGAATCCTAGGTCCATAAGTTCACATTTGTTTATCAGATTGTTGAATTTGTTAGCTTCATTCCTCTTGAAAGGAAATCTTCTTTTCTTTTCCTCCTCGTGTAAAACAACATTTAAGTCCCCTATGATAACCCATGGTTTATCCATCGTTGTTGCCATTTCATTAATGATATTCCATGAGTTCAATTTCAAGTGTCTGTAAGGGATGCCGTAAAAACAAGTTAGAATCCAGCTACTGTTGTTTAAGTGGTTACTAACTGTAGCATTTATATGGTTATGAGCAAAGTAATTTATCTGAATATTTACATTGTTCTTCCAGATTAAGCAAAGGCCACCAGCTCTACCTCTTGGTGGAACTAGATGATATGATTAAACATTTACTTGTTTTAGAATGTTATGCATTTCATTATTTTGTTGTTTTATTTCTGATAAAAATAGAATGTCTGGATTTTCTTTGTTTAAAATGTCTAAGAGACTATTTCTAGCGTCTA
This sequence comes from Papaver atlanticum, assembly GCA_023531105.1. NCBI lineage: Eukaryota > Viridiplantae > Streptophyta > Magnoliopsida > Ranunculales > Papaveraceae > Papaver > Papaver atlanticum. The sequence goes on along the minus strand of JAJJMB010002072.1, from coordinate 398,911 downwards.
GTTTCCCAAGACCCTGACAGTTCCATGCTATTAAACATATAAATTGCAAAAAGTAAGAAATCACAGGATAGCAAAATTTAGCAAGCACAATACATAAGAGTAACTCAAAGTGTATTCCTAGGATGAATTCATGTATAGTTTTCTCATAATTTTCATGCTTGTGTGTATGAAGAAATAATCGACTTTTAATCAGCAAGCCATTATTGAAATCATTAGGTTCTAGGCTTACCTCCTCCACTGCTGAGCTATAAGCATTATATTTCAGGCTTACCTCCGCCACTGTTGAGCTATAAGCAATTGCATTTTTGGTCTCAATCAATGCTTTTGCTATGGGCTGATTTACCTCACCTGTCTCTGTGACCTCAAATGAACCTAAATAGTCATCTTTTTTTGTCAATGGTCCGCAGAATGATTTTTGTATTTCCTTGAAACCTTGGTTTTCTCAGTAATGTCCTTTTTTTTTCCAATTGTAGCAAGTAGTACCTGGGATCATTTGAGTATGCATTAGGCTTGAGCGAGATTTTAGATGTCTTTTGCAAAATTTAATGATTTTCATAGTTCTGCTAAGAAGATTAATAATAATAATAAGAAGCAAGGAAAATAGATAAAGAAACAATCAATTAAAATTAACTAGGTAAATAAATGAACTTAAGAAAATAGGATTCAGAAATGGAAAACAATCCAGATTTGGAATTAGAAATCAAAAATAAATAAACAAAAACAAACAACCAAAGCTAAAGTAAATTTTAAAGGGGATAGAGGATTCAATTTGTTATCCTGTCGATGCTATAGAACAAGGAGCAAAGATTGACAATAAGATTTGATCTTTATCTTTTCCAAAGAAATAATTAAAAATATCTTTCTCAGGATAATAGGCCGACTCCCACTTCTCCAATGATGGTATGAACTACAACCGAGGGAAAACCATGAAACCGGAATGGAGTTGCAGAACAAATAGAAGAAAAAAAACTTAATAAAGGAAATAAATTGGGGTCAGACTAATACAGAAATTAGGTGAAAAATTCCAATTTTAGTAGACAACAAAAGAGATTAAGATCTAGATTAAAAAATCTCAGAAAATAACAAATTTATAAAACAAGAAGTCTTAGAATTGGGATTCAGAATAATTGAGTCTTGGTATATTAGAACTTTGTGTCTTGGTGGCTCTGGAACTTGTAATCTTAGCGTCTCAGTAACTTGGTGTCCTGGAGTCTTCAAAACAATCTGCCGGAACTAGGTGATTTAAGTGATTGAGATATCAATTTTAGTTATTTGTGGTAATGGATCTGAATAGAGGTTGGATCAGTAGACATGGGGAGGTATTAATGGTAGTTTTTGGTGAACATCTCCGTCACTGGGGGTGGTTACTGGCTACTTCGTGGTGGTTCTTGGAGTGATAGTGGTGTTTACTGGTAACTTTGCGGTGGTTTTAGAGGTGGAGGAAAAATCGCTTAGAGAGAGGAGAGAGAGGAGAAATCGCTTAGAGAGAGGAAAAATACGCAACACATTAAGTTTGGTACTTGTGTATACTTGATAGACGCATTTATGTGTCTATTTTCATCTCTTTTATGTATAGTGTTAGTACCCATTTTTGTATTAATTTTGGTATTTTATCCCTTGTAGGTATTTTTTGGAAAAATAGGTTTTTGCGGCGAAATTAGCTCGAAAAGTTGTTGAAGGCACCTGGGAGGACATTTGCTATTCGAACTCTCATCTTGGATAAGGGGTAACCCATTTCCATGCAGCTGCTAAGCACAGAACGGGATTGGATAAGGGGAGGTCATCCCCTTCGTTTGAAATTTAGTTTTGGCGGGAAAACCAAATGTCGCCTGCGTAACTTCCTGGCAAGTTTTGGATCGATTTTTGGAAGTGTTTTATCGAGATTCAATCGCCAAACTAAGTTGGGATGGACTTGAATGGAGTAAAAAGGGTTGGTACATCTGTTTGTATCAATTAGAATGGGTTGAATGATCGGGTTTTGATAAAACAGGGAAGAAAAATAAAATAAAAATGGAAACAGGCAAGTTTCGAATTTATTTGGAAGTTACGTGCTATATTTTGCAAGGATTTGTTTGTAGAAGCATAAGAGGATAGTTTGGATAATTCAGGAAGGAGGTGAAGTGATTAAACAGGTTAGAATATCCAAAACTTGGCCGAGAAGAAAAATTTATTTTTGGGGAAGAAAATGAGATTTTGATCGAGTTTAAACCGAGCTGTGAGATATATATAATCTCCAGAGAGGCTAAGGAAGGGTAGGGAACACTTTGGAGAAGTTTAGAGCCTTAGAGAATCGGAAAAAAATCAACTGGAGTCGAGTACAGAAACTTTTCTGCTGCTGCGAAGAAGAAGAACACGAAGAACGTAAGACCCTCGGAGTCAGTTGCAGAGGCAGACTTATTTTCAGTGACAACGAGGTACGGTCGCATCTTCATGCAGTCACCGAAGCCCTTCAGCAACAACTCCGACTTCTGTTTTAGATCTTCAGCAACTACAGAATCCGCTGCTTTAACACCTTTCTCCCTTTTAATCAACTTTTGAGCCATAAACATGTATTTTAAGATTATGATTAATATGAGGAGCTAAACCCCATTGCTGAGGCGATAGAGGAAGCTATTTTTCAAATAAAAAGTGGTATAATCTATTTTATTTATTTTATTTCAATTATTTTTATGATTATTTTCCTTGATTTATAATTGTTTGAATGATTTTTATTAAGCAATTGCTATTTCTTTTGATAGAGCATGCTTAGCCATAGGTTCTTGATGCTTTATACTTTGGATTTACACTTGTTATTTTGAAAATCTACATGTTGCAATAGCTTAGAATCAAATTAAACGCAAAAATTTAATAAATATAAATACTAGATAAAATCACTTTGAACTTGGAAAAATAGTGGAATCTTAGCCTCAGTGTTCTTTTAATATTGATATCAACTTTGTCAGTGTTTGTTTTAAATATCAGTGATTTTTTATATTTTTATTTTTAAAATTTAAGTCTAAAGTTATCCTTCACAAGTTCGAGAATCGAATCCTATTACCACCACTATTTTCACTACAACTAAAATTCACATCAGTTTTTGGCGCCGCCGACGCGGACTTGTTTTTAGGGTTTTAGATTTATTTTTATTTATTTATTATTTATTATTATTATTTTATTTATTTTTCTATTTTACGTTTTTTGGTATTTACATTTTGTCTACAGGTTTTGGAACATAAAGAAAAAAATTGAGCCAAGGAGTTTGGTGATGTCGTAAAGACTTGGAGCTGAAGATTAAAGCGAAAAGAACGGAAAAGAAGACAATTTTATTTTAGTTATTTTCTTTAGTTTATTTTTTATTTTTTATTTAGGGTTTTGTTTATTTTAGAAAAAAAATTAAATTGTATTAGGGTTTCTTTATTATTTTGTAATTTTTCTTTTCTGTTTTTTGGAATTTTGGACTCTGGACATTTTTTTTTTATTATACCCTACGGAAGGGTACCTTTAATTATAAAACTGTTTGCAGAGAAGGAGGACAATTACAATATTGTCTCTGCACCTTGGGTTCGTACACTGACACAGGAGTCAGTGGCCCGAGTCAACTACAACCGATTCATCCCCCGTCTGGAACGGGAGGTAAGGTTCTGAACACTCGCGAATCCCCTGTTAGCGAGTTACTGTATTCCTTAAGGTGCATATCTGCTGAGGACCTGAATACGGACATTTACTTTTCTAGTAAAGGGCAAGGCCTGGCCATACAAGATAAGGGTTCGGATTTCATCACCGTTCTCTTCTTGCCCGCCTTAGGAAAACGATACCGAACGCGAACCTAAGCTTAAAATATTGACTAGAACGAGACCGATAGGGTAACGATCTTTTAGGAAAGTCGTTCAAAAGGATCGTATTGGGTATTTTGTTAGCCTAACTCAAAGTTCAGGAAGATTACTGTAAGTCGATTAGAGCCGCCTTGTAACCCAAAGAGGTAGGGGTATCAAAGCTCCTCTGAGCTTCTCCTACTTCTCTTCGACTTAATTTATTTGGATAGTCCTACGAGGTTTGCTAAAATTGTACCCAGTTGCCTCTTGGAAGAGTAGAAGCTGGTCTAGAAATAATCTAAGTGGAGCCATCATGCTTTTTGTTTGCTAGAAATCAATAGGGTTGATTTGGTTGAGTCGTCCTTGATTTGTGATTGCTTACCCTTCAGATTTAGGAAATTCTTGTGTATGCCTGAACGTAAAAGAGACGCCCTAGGTAGATTTGTAAAAGAAAAACCTAGCAGTTCTAAGCGTCTCGATTACCTTAATCTAGAAGGTCGAATTTTCGGAGAGTCCTGTGTTGAACATTCTCCTGAAGAGAGAATCCCTAATACTCCGATAGTTCCAGAGATGGCTACTTTGAAATCTTTGTTAAATCCGACTAGGACTACTCGTCCCTCGTGTATTAAGTTAGCTGACACAGAAGCCAATTATGAGCTTAAACCTGGGACCATACAGATGCTCCCAATCTTTTTAGGGAAAGAAAATGAAAACCCTTATTTCCATGTTAGGGATTTTGAAGAAATTTGCAGTACCCTAAGAATTAGAGGCTTAGATGATGATGCTTTGAAACTTAGGTTATTTCCCTTTTCCCTGAAAGATAAAGCCAAGTCGTGGCGGTATAGTTTGACTTCTAAGTCAATCGAAACATATGAACAACTTACATCTGCCTTTTTCAATAAGTTTTTCCCTAGGCATAAAAAATCGTCTATTAGGACGCAAATCTGCACATTCTCACAACAAGAGGGAGAATCTTTGTATAGGTATTTGGAAAGGTTCAATGATTTGTTAACACAATGTCCTCACCATGGTTTAGAAAAGGTTAGGCTAGTTCAAATCCTTTATAAGGGTTTAGATTATCCCACAATATCCACGGTTGAAGCTTTCTGTACAGGTGGGTTTGAGAACCAAACTGTTGATGCGGCAATGGCATTTTTGAATGAAGCCGCCGAAAAGACCCAACAATGGGAAAATAGTAGGGAACCCCGGAAAATGATTCTTCTAAGCATAGGAAACGTTAATAGGATAGAAGGAGGCTCTGAATCAGATGTCAAGATTGCAGCGATAGCTAAAAGGTTAGAAGCTCTAGAAATGGGTCACACTAGTGGTAGATCAGAGCCTTTTTGGGAAGTCCATAATAATGAAGAGCAAGCCAATGCTCTTTATAATAACACTAGACTCGAGAATCGTCAGAAATTTGACCCATATTCAGAAACCTATAACCCTGGGTGGAGAAACCATCCGAACTTTGCTTGGTCTAAGGGCCAAAATCAAGGTCAGTTTAGTAACTCTAATGCTCCACCAGGGTTTAGTTATGCTAAGAATCCTTCGGGACAAGCTCAATTTCAGAATCAGTCGGATAAGAAAATCCTAAGCCTAGAGGAGTCTCTCGTTTTGTTAACTCAGCAAACTGCAAAATTTCAGCAATCAGTAGAACTAAGTCTACAAGCTAGTAACAAGATAGGACAAGAAAATAGTCAGGCTATTTCCGATCTGAAAACCCAGGTAGGTCTGATAAATGAGTCTCTGAGAGAAAAAGGTAGGTTTCCTAGTCAAACACAACCCAACCCTAGAGGAGTTCATGAAATAGGTGCAAAACAATCGAATCAGTTGAATGCTGTTAGAAGCCTTAGGAGTGGTAGAATTGTAGACAATGAGGTAACCATGCCCGATAGTAAACATACTGTAGTTCACCCCTCAGGATCTCACCCCTCAGGACCACCCATAGCTGAGGAGACCGATAAAGTTTCTGATGATGTCAATTCAGTCCCTGGGAGGTATGATTCTGTGCCTAGAGCCCCGTTTCCCAAGCTATGAGTACCAACAAAGAAGGAATCGCACTTTAATGACATATTGGAGGTTTTTAAGCAAGTTACCATAAACCTTCCTTTATTAGATGCAATTAGGAAAATTCCTGCTTATGCCAAGTTCCTTAAGGATATGTGTACGCGAAAGCGAAAACTTAGCGTCCATAAGAAATCCTTTTTAGCTAGTCACGTAAGTTCAATCATTCAGAACACCACAACTCCAAAGTACAAAGACCCAGGTTCCCTTACCATTGCTTGTACAATAGGTAAATTCCGGGTAGAAAAAGCTTTACTTGACTTAGGAGCCAGTGTGAACTTACTGCCGTACCATGTGTATTTACAGCTAGGACTTGGTGAAATGAAACCTACTCAGATGACACTGCAGTTAGCTGATAGGTCCGTTAAAATTCCTCGAGGTGTTATCGAGGATGTTCTCATTGAGGTCGACAAGCTTATTTATCCAGTGGATTTTGTGGTGCTAGACACCCAACCTGTCCCTGACCTAGAGAACCAGATACCTGTGATTTTAGGTCGCCCATTTTTAGCTACGTCTAATGCGATCATTAACTGTCGAAATGGTGTGATGAATTTTTCTTTTGGTAATATGACTATGGAGATGAACATTTTTAATGTCAGTAAGCTACCTTATGAGCTAGATGACACATGTGTTGAAGAGGTGAACATGATAGAAGCCTTAGTTCAGGAGTCATTACCAAACATTTTGTCTGAAGACCCATTAGAAAGTTGTCTATCCCATTTTGGTTTAGATTTTGACGACGATAGCACTATTGAAGAAGTGAATGCACTATTAGATTCTACCCATGTGTTAGACACTAATAGTTGGAAAGCTAGGTTCGAACAATTTCCAGCTTCTGAGACTACCTTAATTCCTTCTTTAGAAGAGCCTCCTAAGTTGGACCTTAAACCACTACCCGACACTCTAAAGTATGTGTTTTTAGGGCCATCTGAGACTTTACCTGTGATTGTAGCTTCTGATTTGGATAGTGATCAGGAAAGTAGGCTAGTGAATGTACTTCAAGATTCATTTAGAGGAAGACTCCAAACCTTCTAGGGAGATGCAATGTCGAATGAACCCTAACATGAAAGAGGTAGTTCGAAAAGAGGTGCTTAATTTGTTAGATGCGGGTATTATCTACCCAATTTCAGACATTAAGTGGGTCAGCCCCATTCAGGTTGTCCCTAAGAAATCAGGTATCACTGTAGTCAAGAATGATAATAACGAGTTAATCCCAACCCGAGTAACCACGGGATGGCGTGTCTGTATTGACTATAGGAAATTGAATAAGGTCACAAGGAAGGATCACTTTCCCCTTCCTTTTATCGACCAAATGCTAGAGCGATTAGATGGACATAGTCATTATTGCTTCTTAGATGGCTACTCCGGATATAATCAGATCGTTATTGCCCCAGAAGACCAAGAGAAAACAACTTTTACCTGTCCCTTTGATACCTTTGCGTATAGACGCATGCCTTTCGGGTTATGTAATGCCCCTACGACCTTTCAGCGTTGCATGATGAGCATATTTTCTGATATGGTAGAACGGTTTTTAGAGGTCTTTATGGATGATTTTTTAGTGTTTGGTTCATCTTTCGATGAGTGTTTGCATCATTTGACATTAGTGTTGACTAGGTGTAAGGAAAAGAATTTAGTGCTTAATTGGGAAAAATGTCATTTTATGGTTAAATCAGGAATTGTGTTAGGGCACATCGTATCCTCTAAGGGTATAGAGGTAGACAAAGCCAAAGTTGATCTTATTAAGACTTTACAGGTCCCAAAAACCGTAAAAGATATTAGGTCATTCCTAGGGCATGCAGGATTTTATCGTCGATTCATTAAGGATTTTAGCTTGATTTCTATACCTCTTTGCAATTTGCTTGCAAAAGATGTCAAGTTTTCCTTTGATGATGCGTGTTTAGAAGTTTTTGAGAAGCTTAAGAGTTTACTCACTACCACCCCCATAGTCCAGGCACCTAAATGGAACCTATCCTTTGAGATTATGTGTGATGCTTCAGATTATGTTATAGGCGTTGTGTTAGGACAGCGAGAAAACAAATTACTTATGTGATTTACTATGCTAGTAAAACTATGAATGATTCCCAACTGAATTATACAACTACCGAGAAGGAACTGTTAGCCATCGTGTTTGCCTTGGATAAGTTTAGATCCTATCTACTAGGTTCTAAGTTCGTAATCTATACCGATCATGCTGCTTTGAAATACCTTTTGTCTAAGAAGGATACTAAACCTAGATTGATTAGATGGATCCTCTTGTTGCAAGAATTTTCTCTAGACATTAGAGACAAAAAGGGTGCAGAAAATGTAGTAGCAGATCACTTGTCTAGGCTAGTTGTTGATCATTCTAATGATTCCCTTCCTATAAGGGACAACTTTCCTGATGAACAATTGTTCTCTGTTTCCCAATCACCTTGGTATGCAAATATAGTGAATTATCTTGTTACTGGTCGAATGCCTCAACATTGGGGTAAACAAGATCGTTCTAGGTTTTTAGCCGAGGTTAAGCATTTCTTTTGGGACGATCCTTATCTGTTTAAGTATTGTCCAGACCAGATTATTAGGAGATGTGTACCTGAGAGTGACCAGTCCAGTATTATCTCCTTTTGTCATGAACATGCATGTGGGGGTCATTTTAGTGCTAAGAAGACTGCTGCTAAGATATTGCAGTGTGGATTTTACTGTCCTTCGTTGTTAAAAGACTTCCATAGTCATTGTGTTTCTTGTGAGCGTTGCCAAAGGTTAGGAACCATTTCCCGTATAAATATGATGCCTTTGAACCCTACTTTAGTGATTGAGGTCTTTGATGTGTGGGGCATTTATTTTATGGGTCCATTTCCTAATTCTTTTGGTTATCTTTACATACTTGTCGCTGTAGACTATGTGTCTAAGTGGGTTGAGGCGGTTCCGTGTAGAACAAATGACCGCAAGGTCGTAGTCCAGTTTTTGAAAGAGAATATACTTACACGTTTCGGTACGCCGCGAGCTATAATTAGTGATGGAGGTTCACACTTTTGTAATAGACCGTTTGCTCTTTTAATGAAACAATATGGTATTACCCATAAAGTAGCTACCCCATATCACCCACAGACTAGTGGTCAGGTAGAGGTTTCCAATAGGGAAATTAAGCGTATTCTAGAGAAAACGGTTAATCCTAATAGGAAAGACTGGTCGTCGAGGCTTACTGATGCCTTATGGGCTTATCGTACTGCGTTTAAGACACCCATTGGAATGTCACCCTATCATTTAGTTTTTTGAAAGGCATGTCACCTACCTGTTGAGTTAGAGCATAGAGCCTACTGGGCTATTAAGCAGCTAAACTTTTCACTTGACAAGGCAGGAGCTCACAGAAAGCTCCAGCTCAATGAGTTGGACGAGATTCGTAGAGATGCATACGATAGTGCTAAGGAGTATAAGAACAAAATGAAACTTGTGCATGATAAAGAATATTTTACGAAAGTCATTTTCTCCAAGTCAAAAAGTTCTTCTGTATGACACTCGTTTGCATCTATTCCCCGGGAAGTTGCGCTCTCGGTGGACCGGTCCTTTTGTGGTCCGTACTGTTTTTCCTCATGACGCTATTGAAATTGAGACACCAAATGGTAGTAGTTCTTCAAAGGTTAACGGTCAGAGATTGAAGCCCTTTTTAGAGCCTTTTCCTACAAGTGATGTTGAGGAGGTCCCCCTAGAGGACCCTGTTTACCTTGATTGACCATCGAGGCGATTTGTATGTTGTATATTATTTTTGTAGGTTTTTGATTCCACTTCACCAAGGTACTATCTTTCCGACTTCTCTCTTTACTGATTCCTCATGTTATTTATACTTTTGGTACTGTTCTTTAATTAGAAACATTGAGGACAATGTTAGATTTAAGTTTGGGGGTAGGGTAGAAACTTTTTGTTACTTTTTGTTACAATAAATAAACTCCAGAGCCTAGAAATTTATGCCTATTAAGGATGGCACTAACCAATCTAAGTGGATGGAAGCATTTTGGTTTAGGAGTTGAGGAACCAATCTGATTAGATGGAAACATCTATAAGAGTCTATTCATAAAAGCACGGAGCTCAGGTGTTAGAAATAACATGATAGTTTCACCGTATCTCGGAATCATCTTATTACTTCTGTTTTTATTTTTGCAAATTTTTATGTTGATGTCTGCTGGGGTGAAATAGAGTGATTGAGTTACTAAAAAAAAAAAAAAAAAAAAGACAAAATCAATTAGACCAATCGGAATAAATAACACTTGAATAGCAATATGTGTGTGTTCTCCCTGTCTCCGTCACCTAGACAAGCGTGGAATGCAGGATCCACGGGATTTACCATGTAATCTGCTGACAAGAAGCATGCGCTTGGATCCAAAAGATCTAATCATGTCGTTAAAATAAAACTATAAATAAATAAATAAATAAAATAAAGGTTTATTATAAAGTCGACCACTGGTTCCCTTGTATATGCCAGCTGTGTTGATGTAGACTTAGGATTGTCGACCACTGGTTCCCTTGTATTTGCCAGTTGTGTTGATATTAGTCCAGACCAGTATCTCAATCCACTAGGTCATAGGTTCATTTTGGCATTGAAGTCCATTCGCAACCATCTACTTCTATATCCATCTTCTTAATCTATTCATGTGATTTGTTGATTCCGGATATTGATGTCCATAGTGCGACTATCTGAGTAGATCTCTGTCACTTATATATGAATTTTAGTATACTTGAGTGCAAACTCATATACAGCAATTGGAATTTCGCATCAGGGTACTTCCTCCCATAATCAATAAGTATGCCAACCAAGGAGGTTCTTTAGTGCATTCCAAGGTTCTGCGTAGATAGCTAGGGTCTGGAGTAAAGGTTTTGTGGGTACACCTCTGGTAAACCCTCCCGAGACTATAACTCGGCCACTAGGGCCACCTAGGGGTTTAAAGGCTTGTTGCACATGCTAAGTGCAACCGACGATGCCTGCAACAGTGAGTTAGGATTTTATTTTGTAGTTTTAATTTGCTCGGGACTAGCAAATAATAAGTTTGGGGGTATTTGATAGACGCATTTATGTGTCTATTTTCATCTCTTTTATGTATAGTGTTAGTACCCATTTTTGTACTAATTTTGGTATTTTATCCCTTGTAGGTATTTTTTGGAAAAATAGGTTTTTGCGGCGAAATTAGCTCGAAAAGTTGTTGAAGGCACCTAGGAGGACATTTGCTATTCGGACTCTCATCTTGGATAAGGGGTAACCCATTTCCAGGCAGCTGCTAAGCATAGACCGGGATTGGATAAAGGGAGGTCATCCCCTTCGTTTGAAATTTAGTTTTGGAGGGAAAACCAAATGTCGCCTGCGTAACTTCCTGGCAAGTTTTGGATCGATTTTTGGAAGTGTTTTATCGAGATTCAATCGCCAAACTAAGTTGGGATGGACTTGAATGGAGTAAACAGGGTTGGTACATCTGTTTGTATTGATTAGAATGGGCTGAATAATCGGGTTTTGATAAAACAGGGAAGAAAAATAAAATAAAAATGGAAACAGGAAAGTTTCGAATTATATTTGGAAGTTACGTGCTATATTTTGCAAGGATTTGTTTGTAGAAGCATAAGAGGATAGTTTGGATAATTCAGGAAGGAGGTGAAGTGATTAAACAGGTTAGAATATCCAAAACTTGGCCGAGAAGAAAAAATTATTTTTTGGGAAGAAAAAGAGATTTTGATCGAGTTTAAACCGAGCTGTGAGATATATATAAAAGCTCCAGAGAGGCTAAGGAAGGGTAGGGAACACTTTGGAGAAGTTTAGAGCCTTAGAGAAGCGGGAAAAAATCAACTGGAGTCGAGTACAGAAACTTTTCTGCTGCGAAGAAGAAGAAGAACACGAAGAACGTAAGACCCTCGGAGTCAGTTGCAGAGGCAGACTTATTTTCAGTGACAACGAGGTACGGTCGCATCTTCCTGCAGTCACTGAAGCCCTTCAGCAACAACTCCGACTTCTGTTTTAGACCTTCAGCAACTACAGAGTCCGCTGCTTTAACACCTTTCTCCCTTTTAATCAACTTTTGAGCCATAAACATGTATTTTGAGATTATGATTAATATGAGGAGCTAAACCCCATTGCTGAGGAGATAGAGGAAGCTATTTTTCTAATAAAAAGTGGTATAATCTATTTTATTTATTTTATTTCAATGATTTTTATGATTATTTTCCTTGATTTATAATTGTTTGAATGATTTTTGTTAAGCAATTGTTATTTCTTTTGATAGAGCATGCTTAGCCATAGGTTCTTGATGCTTTATACTTTGGATTTACACTTGTTATTTTGAAAATCTACATGTTGCAATAGCTTAGAATCAAATTAAACGCAAAAATTTAATAAATATAAATACTATATAAAATCACTTTGAACTTGGAAAAAATAGTGGAATCTTAGCCTCAGTGTTCTTTTAATATTGATATCAACTTTGTCAGTGTTTGTTTTAAATATCAGTGATTTTTTATATTTTTAGTTTTAAAATTTAAGTCTAAAGTTATCCTTCACAAGTTCGAGAATCGAATCCTATTACCACCACTATTTTCACTACAACTAAAATTCACATCAATACTACTACTATGACTTGGTACCATACCAAAGGTTATGAAGAGAGTAGAAACTGTTCGCATCTCCATTGACAAAATTTTAAAACATTATCAGCACGAATTGCTCTGCGACAATCGGCATGGGGCTGGTGATACGGAAAAGGATAATTCTCTTCAACACTTGCTTATTTCATTGAACTATTAATTGAGTAGTTTTATGCATAAGTTTTTGTAGTGTCTAACTTCGTTTCCTATTTTGATTAATTAGGACTTGTTAAAGAAAAAGTTAGACATCTTACCGTGTCTTGTATGTGCTACTTGGAGCACAGACAATTATCCGGTATATGAAGAGATATCTAAAATAGGTACGTATTAGCAAACGACTCATATTTGCGAAATTATTCGATTTCCGAATTTAATAAAATATTTGAGTTTTGGGGCATGTACTATCTTTCTCTTTAGCCAACCAACATAAAGTTTTTCTGCATCCTTTTTGGATAGCGTAGAGAATAAAATTACTTTTGTTGGTACTCCAATGATTTTTGTGGTGTTAACGGTTTTTAATATCGACAGAGCGAGGAATTGTTACATCCTGAGGGATAGCAAAATTTTAATATTCCTTTGCTATAGTGATCTCCGGAATTCAAAGTCGTTCCATCCATGGTCGGAATGCGATGAAAAATGGACATCGGTTAACACAGTTAACCAGTCTCTTTCTTCGGTCCTTAAAATGACCTACAATTGATATCGAGACAATTCCTTTAAGATATAAAAAATGTGTTCATATTTCAACTTCGATAAATTAATATTTCGTCGACCCTAACTGACAAAATTGGAGATTTGTCGGTGTTATGTTAGAACCGTATATATTACATTTTGAATGTTTTCTTCCTTGTTTCACCATTGATTTTTGTTGTAAATAGTTCGGCTTGATTTCTGGAGAAGATATATGCACCGTATAAAATGTTGTGGTGAGCAATAAGGAGAGCTGCATATTTTGCGACCTTATGTGTTCCCGCTAACTTTACGGCGTGCATTATACGCGCAAATTATATGCATCGATGAGCTTTAAAGAGCTAGTGCTTAATTTGCACTTTGTATATGTTGTGTCAACAACAACAAGTGATGCATATATTAACTGCGCATCGTAGATATACAAACGTCGAGCGATAATGAGTGCTGATTTTTTTAAAAAGATATTTAGAGTTAATATCATGTCTTCTTGTCGCCTAAGCTATTACCTAAAATCCTGAATTTGGTGAATTAAATTTGCACTTGTACCTATGCAAATATTAGTCTATTTTTGGCAAATAAATAGACACAGAAAATGAGGAAGATGCAATTGTGGTAGACATATTTGAATATGAGAACCACAATAATTATCAGGTTTGAGAATATAATGAACCCCGTACCACAAGAAGTGGAAATAATACGGGATGGTGGCGTAATGATTGGTTGAATAACCATATTTGAGCCTAGTAGAGCTCTGCTATCGTTGTGACATAAAAGACACGGTACGTGCATTTGAAATGTCATTCATTGTTGTTGATCTCTATCAGTCATCTTGGCAGGATTGGGAGTGATATTGAGATAGTGTCTATGTTCACATAATTTATTTCACAGTTTACTGTTGATTTTACATGGAAATGTAAATTCTTGAATTTTATCCCAGCTGGACAGTAAACGAGAGAGAAAACCTGATCAGTTATCTTTCCTGGGTTGCATGTTATTGTTGTTTTCTGCACCCAGTTGCTCCCTTGATAAGTAGAGTCATGCAGAACTGAATTTCTGCTGATGAGACATTCCCGCCTTAGGATCAGGGGGAGAGTCGTCGACGATATTGGTTAATTCCAATTGTGTCTCAATTAAATTCTCACACAAAAAAATGCCCGAGGTGTTGGAGATTACTCTGTTGCTAGATATAGCAAGAGTATGCTTGCTTGATTCGGCATAAATTAAAGTCCTTGCAATGCATGCCATGGAATCACAGCGATTGTTTTCATATAAAAATATGCTTAGAAGCATAGACGAAAAACCTCTTGTACGAGGTATGCCAATCTAATCATATAACGTCCATATTCTCTTTGAGTTATGAATTGATATCTCCTGACGAGGAGCATGTCCATGAAAATTGCGATGATATCTCATGGAGAAGAATATCCACATATTGAAATTTGGTACCAAATTGATTAGAATGTCCTCTTACTCGAGAGAATGATGTGAGATCGTTATTAACTGATTGTTAACTGGTTATCGATAATGTTCAGAGTAGCTACTGAAATCGATGTGGATGGATATCCCTCCTTTGCAAAGGAATTATCGACAAAGTTCTTATGATTGACAAATATGGATCTCAACCCATATTGAGTTGTTCTCTCACTTATATCTTCTTTTAGAACCTCAGTCTTAGTATCCATGAACTTTAGTTCGAAATTTGATGCTTATAAGAAAGTGTATTGAGAGAACTAATTAAGGTCGCTTGTTATGCAGCACCACCCCTTGACAGTGAGTTTCCACAGATACTAACCAGGTTGATGAAAGTATGGTCTGGTAGTCATAAATGACTCGAAATCTCACTTGGGTGGTAACTGTGTATCTATACTCATATAGATTTTAAGTGAAACTCTTGCTTGTCAGTCATTGATGTTGTATTATCCTAGTGATGCTCTGGGCATTGATGTGAGTATTTTATTGTTCCTATGCATTCGCTGAATGGTTTTGTTTATTCATTCATCAAGCATTTTTAACCTATTACTCATGAAACCATTGTCATGTTTTCTTGTTTGACACGTGCTAAATCCACTATGGTTACTACTACTAGAATATTTGCAAATTTGATGAGAAAGTCGTCCCACCGTTTGGGGGAGGAAAGGCTGTCGCCTAAAAAACGGCATGAAGTATTCTGGTTTGCATAAGATAAACCAGGATGTATCTCATTTTGATGTTTTCAGCAATGAAAGACATGCAGAAGATTTGATACCTTCAGAAATTGCAAATCAATTTGCTTCCTTGAGAAGCTGTGAGTGTAGTAGCAAGTGTGTCACATAAAACACACTTTCAGCATGGATGACTAGTTGACTTAAAATATTCTGCGCCTCCTAAATGGAAGAACCGGTCACAATCATTTAGAGATAGCGCTCTCAAAGAGACTATCATAGGTAGATATGATTTCTCTGAGTATAGTTCTCTTAACAAGGGAACATCTCTGCAAAGGCTATGGAATTTCAAAATGAAGGGATTTCCATGTGGCACGCTTGCAATAGAGAAATCATGAATCCTAAAACAATGATTATTGGTGACATATTTCAAGGTATTCACTGGTATTGCCATAGATGATGCTGGCATTAAGCTGTTCTCTATTGGGAGATGTCATCAAAGGAATGATTGGTTAAAATGGAAAGGATGGATTCAGGCAGAATAACAGTTTCTCATAAAATGCATTGTTTTGGTACTACAACCAGGACGCTGGATAATGTGAGCTAATTTTAGCCACAGGTGGGTGTTTTGTAGTACCGACATCCAATGATGTGACCCTAGTGGCTGCAGGTGGATGTTTACGCATAATGAGAAAAGCAAAGTCAACTAAATGGCACAAAGTCTTTTCACAGAAATCTGAAATGGATTACAAATAAACAAAATTCTCTGTTATGGATGCAACTACCTCTTTGGTATTTGTATGGCAGTCTTTTAAGGACTCGATGTGTGTCTAATAGATATGTTTACTACAAATCTGTGTGAAAACATGATACAGATAACCGCAGACAAATTCCTGAAGGTTTTTCACCTATCAGTAGTATTACCATGTCATATGCATTCGCTTAATAAGGACGAAAGGTTCCAATCGTCTAAGTAAATGCTTCTGTTATCCAGGAATGTTTGAACTATCTTATATGCCCATATACTGTGCATTTACTAGATTTGATGAATCCAACATCTACTTTATTGGAACTCCTAGAGAGTTCTCCAAAGCACAAAAAATGCTTAAAGCAGGAGTTCGAGATGAATTCCCGATAAAACAAGGTCTCAATCTGTTGGTTGAGCGTTGTAGCTGAAATTCCATTAGTTTCGTCAACCTTAAAGGTTTAGACATGTTTAAATGGACAAGTTGTCACAATTACATCTACACGATCTCTTACTTTTAAGATTGGTCGGTTTACATCTCAACAAAGGAGGTGTATCACTCTGTGGTTTATTTGTATAACACAAAAGATGTGTGAATGGTACATTACCTGAAATATGCTATAGATACCTGATATTGGGTCTGTAATAATCATATAAGCCTAGTTCTACGCAGCACCAATATCCAGACATTAGTCCGAAGAAAACTCATTCATCTTCGTAGTACCGTTAAGCTTGATCTTTGCATAAAAGATCGCTGGGTGTCTCCCACAGAGAAAGCTAATCATACTGTTTGAGTTTTGATTTTTGGAAGGTTTGTTAAAGCAGACAAACATTTTCCTAGCTACTAGTCTAGTAATAGAGGATACTTGTTTTCTTCCAATCTGTTATGATTGTTCAGGAAAAGCTAGTAGATAATAGAGGCTGGAATAACTAGATGATCATTAAGAAATTGCACAGAGTAAAATCGGACAAAGTTTCTTAAGTAAAGGAAGTTTTCGAAGACATTTAAGAATGGTTCGTGGTCTTTATGCAGTATTATTGGGCGCAGTGATCAACTAGGTAGGCTACTCATCAGGGGGAGTAAGCCACATAATATTATGGATATTGGGAATGTTGGACATTACGTCATGCACTCTTTTTCCTTAGTAAAGGTTTTGTCCCACTGGGTTTTCCTTGTCAAGGTTTTAATAAGGCATGCGAGTCCACTGGCATCCGCAGTTCGAAATGCTGTACTCTTTTTCCTTCGTCCTAGTTTTTATCCCTCTGGGTTTTTCCAGACAAGGTTTTAACGAGGCAGCATCTGCGATCCATCCCTGTTCTAAGAACTCATGTTTTCCTACATTCAGGTTTTTTCCTGATGAGGATATCAACTTAGAACAGTGAGCATCATGTAAAGAGATAGATATCCATGGAATTTTTGGTCTAATCAGTGACTGGATTATCACACTTTACTCGTAAGTCAGGTTTTTAGCGCACAAGGTTTTTCCTGATAAGTTCTACACGAAGTCAAACAAGCTGCATCGACAATATTTTTGTGAGCTTCCAGCGTTCAAGTTTTGTCCTAAATGGTTATTCTGGCACAGCTTTGAAAAGCAGAAAATTCGTGACGGCAATCATCACTTTAAAGCTCATGGAGTTGTACTCTTATTTCCTCGATCAGTTTTTATCCTATCGGTTTTTCTGGTAAAATTTTGGTAAAGCGATGTATTTGGAATATTGGTGGTCATCCAAAGGGGAGTGTTGTGGAACAGGTGTCTTAATGTGGCTGACCCACCAAACACAAATAGAAAGTAAACACATATGCTTTAACCAAGTGAAGGAATTAACACGTTGAGGACACATCCACTCATTACGTGTCCTTGTATTTTCTATCCACTATGCATGTGGATTGGGCTATAAATAGCCATTCGCTGTGTAATAAAATGGACATATTGAAAGAAATGAAATGCTCTCTCTCCATTTCTGTTCTCTCTATTTTTATACGCAACAAATTAAGTTTGGTACTTGTGTATACTACTACTACTATGACTTGGTACCATACCAAAGGTTACGAAGAGAGTAGATACTGTTCGCATCTCCATTGACAAAATTTTAATATTTTAAGTTATTAATTTATGGAACTAAGAAAAATCCATTTTTTTTTTTTTTTTTTTTTTTTAAGGATAACCCGAATTTAAGATTTTCTCTCTGAATAAAAGAATAATTGTTAATTACATGACATATCAGGAGAGCGAGCAATAAGCTGCGCCCGCATAATTGGAACCAGAGAACTTTACTATTTTTCCAAAATGATTAAATTTTTCACACATTAATTTATTTGAAATTTTAGGGTGGGTTTGTTAATGTTTTTTTTCTTTCCAAAACCACTTTTAAAACCTATATATGTCACTTGTTTTTGAAATTAGTGTTTGGTAAAAGAAAAAAAAAAGTGTTTCTCATCCGAAACACTTCCCAAATTCCTGGATTTTTTTTTGCTCTCGCACTGTTTGATCTAGCAACACCAAAGCTACATCTGGTTGTTTACCACGTCATCAAACTCTTTTGCTAACCACAGTTATCTTCCCTTGTCAATTATTCTGTTTCCGATTCTTTTGGCTTTATCGTTTTTTTCTCTGTCGAGATGATCCAAAATCTTTTATATCCTGTTTCTTCGTCAGCTTGGATACAATTCAATCAACAATGAGCTTTCACAAATGTAAACGTATGCACACGAGTGATAATAGAATCTGAGCAGCAATCAGCTAGTTATATATACGCATCTTAGATTGAGATATACCAACTTAGAAAGGTCTCTCAGCTATGGTAGAATTTCATCTCCAATAAGATTATTAGCCGGACCAAGTTGTGTAAGACACGGGCGGAGCCAAGAATCATTGGAAGGGGTGTAAAAAATTGCTATGGGTGCAACCAAAATTTTTAGGGGCGCAAAAAAACAAAAACAGGCTTGTTAAAAAAAATTCTTATAAGGCCTAAAATGGGCTTTGGAGTCTGCTAGGCAGGGGCTGTAAGTGCACACCTTGCAATTGGCTGGCTCCGCCCCAAGTAAGACAACCAAGTCGCCTATTAATTTGTGGTGGTACTCGACCACTAGAGTAATCAGTTGAGTAGTCCAAAACCAATAAAGATATGAGATAATAGAAGACACCGTCCCAACTGAGGCCTAACTGAATCACAAATTTCAACTTATCGCTGCATCATGTTCCGGTCCAATAAAAGTTGTTTAAAAAATTTCCTAAAACATTTCCAGGGTCTGAAGTACTAGCTAGACATGAATTTGAGCAATAAAAGTCGATATCGAACAAGAGCAACGCATGGCATAAAGAAAAGTATAGTAATTCACAACTGTTGTATGCTTTTAAGTTTCGGCATGAACTTTCATTGAAGTACTGCTATATAACTCAAAGCCAAACATAAATTTCCCAAGCAGTTCAAAGATTTCACTACGGAAACTTGATTCACTATACTACTACTGCAACCCGATAAGAATATCAATTAGATAATGTTGAACCTTACATTATCGAAGCAAAAGTACTCACCCTGCTACGACCAAGTGTTTATTAGAGTGCATATATTAACCAAGTAATTTGTACATCATGTTTTGGACATGTACTGGCACAGACACAGTCCACCGGAATAACCAAGTTGCTGCAACAGAAGTGATAAAAAAAACTCTGAACCAGTATATATATAACAAGTTATATAACAGGCAAATCACTTTCTCTGGAAGAATTGCACTTGTTCCCCAGATCAAGAGATAAGTCTTACTGCACTCATAGAACTATCTTAATTTCTGACAAATTTTTCCTTCTACGGGTTGCAGAACGACTACATTTGGCAGACAGGTGGGGGGCATAATGTTAGTTACACACTTGCACCAAAGAAATCTAAAAGTGTAGAAAGATACTACATGGGAAAGCTCTGTTACTGGCGCCGAGAACTTAAACATAATATATCGATGGCTAATGGGAACTATCGATGGCTTATGGGTCGGAACACAAGTATTTTCTCTAAGATTCGGCAGCTAAAAGAATGGAAATCAAGGAAAGAATTGACAGCTAAAACAAGGGAAGATAACTGTGGTTAACTGAAGAGTTTGATGACATCATAAATAGACAAATGTCAGGACTGGGTGCTGCTTGATCTATCAGCGCGAGAGCAATTTCTTTTCCCAAATTCCTTAACTTTTAAAGAGTAACTTATTCTTATGACCCTATAAATTATGGGTCCTACTCCCTTGGCCCAGGGTTATTTAAATAATTATGCAAATTATCTTAGAAGCCCTAGTATATGTTGAGAAGTTAGATTACCAAAATACCCTTTAATAAAACAGGAAAACAATCTCGTTGCAGATCATTTATTCCACTTCTACCTACATGTCCTCCCACATCTTCATAGTTGCTCCAGTGTAAAAGGGAAAAAAAATGAAGAACCAAACCATTTAATGCAATTTGATCAAAAAAATTGTTCGATCAAAACCGTTAAAGATCGATTACTGATCCAATTATATTCGATCAAAAACGATTGAGAGAAGATTACTGATTCGATTTGATAATAAATTGAGAGAAGATTCACTGAAGATTTTAGGTATTTTTTAATCTTCATATTCTTCTTTTTTCGTTTAATTTTTTTTGGTGTTTCGATTTGGTTTTTCAGATTTCCGTAACATTATTTTTCGATCCAGTAAGTTAAGATTCTAGAGAATCAATTTTCGATTTAGTTAGCTATTAAGCTCATAAATATCTCAAATATTGAGATGAATCAAAATCATAATGGATCAATTTTTAATCAGGTCGTGAAGAAATTTATGGCACTAGATTTGAATCTTGTACTAGTTATAGTATCAATTGTTACATTTTTGTGGTATTAGTTTCATCACATGTATTTATTTTGTGCAGAAAAAGATTTGTGCAAAAACTAGCTCCTGCACAGAATGATTGATGTGGATATATCCTGGCATTAGATTTGAATCTGGTTTGTTTCATTATAGATCATTGGTTTGTTTCTTTGTTTAAACTTTTGTACCTGTGCAAATACTAGCTCTTGCACAGAATGATTGTTGTGGATATATCCTGCACAATAGGTGTTTGTGGATATATCCTGCACAAAATGATTGTTGTGTATTGCTCTTTCAAAAACTGTTTTATCATACTTTGCTTCAACATAGCTACTTAGGATTGAAAAGGTGGTTTGTTTTTTATTGTGTTTGTTGCTATCGTAGTGAGTACATACTCTATGTAACTCAATGCCTCTCGTGTAAAAGTTTTTCAAGCACCGGATGATTTGGTCAGCTCAACTAAGTATGCAGCTGCAAAGGAACTATTGAAGGAGAGCGTTGGATATCGTTAGTTATCCTTGGAAAACTAGTTGAAAAAGCTACAAAAGCATTATTAATTTCATGTCAAGGGTCTACCTTGTAACTAGTTGAAAGGATCAGGTCAGTTTTAACTTTGGTGCTTTGTTATGGTTTGACCATATGGTCTTTTGTTCTTTCAAAATATTGGACTGAGAAAAACAACTGAGAATGATATATAATGTAGGAACTACGAACAAGCATAATATCACTAATAATGATATATAAGCATGTGAAGATCGTAATACCACTTTTTGAACAAACTTGGTATGTGCAGCAAGTATGCACAAATCT
This sequence comes from Papaver atlanticum, assembly GCA_023531105.1. NCBI lineage: Eukaryota > Viridiplantae > Streptophyta > Magnoliopsida > Ranunculales > Papaveraceae > Papaver > Papaver atlanticum. Next base: position 377,239 of record JAJJMB010002072.1, on the reverse strand, counting down.
GATATCCAGTACCCGACAGATGAAGATCTTGCATATAGGAAACATGTAACCTAGATTGAACCTTTAAAATGAATTGTTAAAGTTCACTTTTACAAGATCCAAAATTGCAAGATCATAACTAGATATGATAAGGCGTTTTAGTACTGTTAACTTATTGTGGATGTATTTGTGTGTAAAGATTTGTACATAGTTAGTTTGTATCTTCAAATTTGATTTTGTAGATATCTTTTGCACGTACTAAAACTCGTACTTGTTTGAAGGAGCAACAAACCAGAAGAAATCTGCGAGACGTAAAAGCAAAGAGATGGAAATTGATGAAGAAGAAGGTACTAAATGCTTTTGTTTTCTCTCCTTTTGGATTTTTCTTACATGAAAACTTTAGGTATTTTTCTGCAAAAATCAAAAGTGTGGATATATCCTGCACTATAGGTGTTTGTGGATGTATTCTGCACAGAATAATTGTACCATGGGTAGTGTGTTTAATACAAGTTGATTAGTATCTAATCTTAAAGGGGTTAAGATTAGAGGTAGCATGAAGGTTTGAATCTATGAACTACTTAGTTACACCATTTATAGTATTGGGTTAAGATTAGAGGTGGCATGAAGTTTTGAATCTGTGAACTACTTAGTGACACCATTTATAGTATTGTAATATGCATGGAAACCTAACTTTAGGTATTTCAGTGTGAGTAATTTATAGTGATGAAAGATCTTTACACTATATATGTATGTTTGGATTGTCTAGTTTTAGATACATTGTTGTTAGGTTCTTTCTGTACTATTGCATTTGGTTTTGTTGTTAGTTTTATGGATGATCATGCTTGATACCTTCAGTTTGTATTTTGCATAGAAAGTGCTTAGTACATTTGTTGAGTACTATTGTATATATTTTCTGCACATATATACAACTTATGTAATTGTTCCTTAGGATATTAGTAGTTGAACGATTAATTTATACTGTAGCTTCTAAATTCTACACACAACTGAATTTTGCATCTCGATTATATAAAAAAAACGTGGAAATATTTGCAGTTAGGAGTGTTCTCAGCAGTTATCATATTCCTTTTTTAGTATATGTTGTTGGTATGGAGGATGGCTTTGGTAAACTTGAATGGTTTACCGTTTGCAATTGGTATTTATGGATTTTGCTATTACGAGCATTCAGTGTTTCCAAATATTTATCATTCAATATGTATGATAAGAAACAAGTTAAGAAGGCACTGGTCTTATTGTATGACACTTTTAACATACCAAACACATGCTTTACATGTACTCTCTGTATCTCTCACACACTTTCTGTGCTCCTTACATGTAGCTTTGTCTTGTGTGTTGTATTATGTGTTAATGTAATAGGATGTTCATGTTTGGTAAGAGTAATCATTCTCAAATTACTCTTAGTATGTTGAAGCATGCGAGAAAAAAAAAACTCAGAATCCTAAACAATTAGGAAAAAAAAGGTAGATTTCTCTTTTCTCATCATGGATTTTGTTTTTTGTGTTTTGCGTGTAAAAAATAGATTACATGATGTTTTAGCTTTACATTCTCTTTACATGATGCTTACTTTAGATTTCAGGAAGGATTGTTGAAGACGTAACTTGAAAGATGGAAAAAGTATAACATCATTGGAGAAAGTTACAAGCAAGTGAGCCAAGACAATACAAAAGCTTCAAGAGGTAAAAAACAATGTGAATAATGTTGATATGTCTATATTTTTGCAGAAAAATATTTCTGTGAATCGTATCTGCACCAGAAAATGGTATGAATAATCTCTTCACAGAATAAATTTTAGTCAATTTGTACTTGTTGTTTAATTGGTACTTGTTGTGCAGATTCATATGCCTAGGCTCATGTGTATTACTGTTAGGTTTGATGTTGATATGTTTAAGATGAATTTTTCTGCATGTTTAAGTGAATTTGTCTCTATTTATATGCTACTAGGTTTCATGTTGATAAGTCTATATTTCAGCAAAAAAATATTTGTGTGGATGGTATCTGCACAAAAACATTGTGTGAATAATGTCTATACAGAAATTTGTACTTGTTTTGCAGATTCATATGCTTAAGCTCATGTGTATTAGTGTTAAGTTTTATGTTGGTATGTTAAAGCTCATATTTTTAAGCTGAATTTGTCTGCATGTTTAAAGCTGAATCTGCCTCTATGTATATGCTACTGGGTTTCATATTTATATGTCTACATTTCCGCAGAAAAATACTTGTGTGAATGGTATCTGCACCAAAACATTATGTGAATAATGGATTCACAGAATAAATTTTAATTAATTTGTACTTATTGTGTAGATTCATATGCTTAAGCTCATGTTTATTAGCGTTAGGTTTCATGTTGATATGTTAAAGCTCATATGTTTTAGCTGAATTTGTCTCTATGTATATGCTACTAGGTTTCATGTTGATATGTCTATATTTTCGCAAAAAATATTTGTATGAATAGTATCTGCACCAAAAAATGGTGTGAATAATGTCTCCACACAATGAATTTTGGTTAATTTGTACTTGTTGTTCAAATTCATATGCTTAAGCTCATGTGTATTAGTGTTAGGTTTCATGTTGATATGTTAAAGATCATATGTTTAAGCTGAATTTGTCTGCATGTTTAAGATGAATTTGTCTCTATGTTTATGCTCTTAGCTTCCATGTTGATGTATCTATTTGAAGAAAGTTTTTAATGTGAATAGTATCGGCACCAAAAAATTGTGTGAATAATGTCTTCATACAATGAATTTTAACTGATGTGTGGATATTCTCGGAACAAATCAATTTAAGTCGTGATAGTCAAGTAATTTGATTATTGAAAATTCATAACTTCATTACTTATTATGCTCATTGGGATGTTTTGAGTTCAAGTTGTTGAAGAGAAGTATACACTATTAGACTCCATCAGCAGTTCATTTCTGTTGATTTAGGTGTCGTTTATCGTAGGTAGTGCTGCAAAGGCTGAAGGGTTTTCCAGCGTGCATCTTTTATGCACAGTGGAACATTGACTGTTTTCCGAAGTTAAACTCCACCTAGACTAGGATTGAAACACTTAAAACTTTCTTTAGAGATCAAGTTTGTGTAGAAAATATGCACTGTGAAGTGTGCATATTTTCTGCATAAAATTGAACTGGGGAATGGTTGATGAAATACAAATACAAAATTAAAAAGAAATAAGAAGAAAGCAAAATACATCTGTAATCCCATTCATACTTCTACTTAATACTACAAATTCATGATTCAAAGTAGTAAAAAACTCTCATTATCTATTACAGTTATTCAAATTGACAATGTATACAAGTAGATGATAAGTGTTCAAGCATTACATTTACTATATCATAATCATCGAAGTCGGAGTTACAGTACCAGAAATTCTAGTCAGAAACGAATACCATGCTTTCCAACTGGTACGCTTTAGTGAAGAACAGAACGCCCTCGTAGTAGAAGCCCTAATTAACATGTTCCTTACAACATAGGTGATGCTCCGCTCATTATAAGTCCATTCATTGCACCTGGAGGTGATATTAGTCCTATATATTTGGTAGAATCCGAGATATCCTTCCTTTGAGAGTAACCACTCGTTATATTCAATCATTGTTACTTTATCTACTAGTGCCTGCTTCCAAGATCAATCCAACTGTTATCGTTGTAAACGGCATTCGACCGTCAGCGAAACAATCTACACAAATCTACACACAAATGCTTTGGTGCATAAAGCCTGCACACATATTCAATCGTGCATAAAGTCTGCAGAAAAATTCTTTGGTATATAAAACCTGCACGTAATATTCTTTAGTGAATAAAGCATGCACACAAATTCAAACGTGGATAAAGTATGGACAAAAATTTGTTGGTGCATAAAGCCTGCACATAATATTCTTTAGTGTATAAAGCCTTCAAAAAATGCTTTTGTTTATGCACTATAAGAAACCTTGTTTGCGTGTAAGTTTTCTTTTCATTTACAGAATACAGGTTACCGCCACTAACTGAATGAGTATAAATATCTATCATCCTATATCACAATAGGGCATAATTATAGACTATAACAATGGCAAGAAACATACAGCAAGGAAGTTTAAAAAACCAAATGAAGCTCCAAGGACACAAACATTTCAGAAGTGTAAAAGAAAGACATTGTGCATAGTTACTGTACTCTGAAATTAGGATTACGGTCCAAACTAACAACGTTCAAACTGTTGGGGTAGCAGTTTCAAAAGATGAGTGAAGTTTGTTAGTCTTGTCCACAACCTAATCTAGAAATGTTCAAATTGTTGGGGTACAATGTTAATATCAAACTCCAAGACACCTTCTAGTCTTTTTTGTAAATGCAATTGCACAGGAAGTCATGAAAAGTGGGCAATAGTGGTATGAACCTACTAACCTAATTAGGTGGATATCTAGGCTCTGTAATATACAAGCAACAACATACGTTTAAACAAAGATATCCTAGATGGCTCATAGACAATACTTCTGCTTGTCCAGGTAAGAAGGGTCTCACTCTACCACTCTATTCTTAATGGTCTCACCAGCAAAAATAAATAAATAAATAATAATAAATAAATAAATAAATAAGTTAATCATAGAGATAGTGTGTATATTTGCCGCACAACTAAAAATGTGTGCATATTGCCTGAACAAAAAAAAACTGTACGGATATTTGCCGGGTAGCTAGAAAAGTATATATATTGTCTGCACAGAAAAAACAGTGTGCATATTTTCCACACCTTCACCGAAAGAAAACACTATTCAAACTCTATTGCACTTACATCTGCTTATTTCCTCCCATCCATCGTAACATTGTCTCGGAAAATTAACCTGAAACCAACAAAATAAAACTAGTACAATCAAATCTAGTAATGAAATCATCAAATTAGGTAATGAAAATCCGAAACTGGGGAAAGAACAAACCATATCTCAAATTTTAAACTTACTAATTTCAGCTCCAATAGAATCAGACTAATAGAATCATACTACACCAGAATAATCTTAACCAAGAATGAAAGGAAGAATTAACTTTACTTGATATTTTCCTAGTACTTGAAGGTAATTAGCGTAGTTCAAGCTACTGGATTTCACTTTTAAGTTCATAAGGAATTCATTCTCTCGTTCTTAACCTTAAAAGCTAACAGATCAAAAAATCAACTAAATTAGGTACACAAACGTAAACACGAGAGATCTAATTATAAACGACTGATTCAAACTTTAGAGAAGTAACAGAGATTAGCTGGATCCAAACCTCCAACAAGTAACTGTGGATGAAGAAATTAAAGTGAAGAAAAACCAGATTCAATATCTATAGATCAATTATCAAGCTCAGTTTCATCCCCGTCTGAAACTACGATTTCGATCCGAGTTTACACGAATGATTTCTCTCTCTCCTAAATCAAAATAAACTTTAATCGATTTAGATCAGAAGATAAAAATTTGGAAATCAAATATGCTACGATTCTTCATCTCCCTGTCTCTCTCTGCCTTGATTCGTTTCTCAAAGGAAAGAAATGAGAAGGTCATTTTAGGTATCAGATTTTATTTGAAATGACGTAAGCAAATAGAATTATTCGTGCGGCCCTTACATTTTCTCCCTTGGCCTTCTTTCTCACGTGGGCTCCGAAAACTTAAAAACTTCTCAAGCCCAAAGTCATCTGAGTAAGAAAGAGTGAAGAGAGGGCCAAACACTTAATTCCCACACTTTTAAAAGCTGAGGAGGAGAAGTCTTTAAAAGCTTTCAGGCCTAGTGTAATTTAATCGGGGCCTGTACAAATTTTGTTTCCAACTAGAAGAAGGATAGGGGGTGTCTAAATTTTGACGAAACTACCAATTTACCCTCTATTAATTATCAATACTACCAATTTACCCCTATTAAATCCTAATAATAAAAGAATAACAACCTAAATCAAAAGTAAATTCATTTCCATTTCATCTTCATCCACCGATTTTTCTTCTCTTTTTCTCCCTTTTTTTTCATTTTCAAAAGCAAACATCGTCGATTATCGACGATTCAAAGAACGATTAATCTTTTTTTTTTCTTTTATAAAATGTCAAAACCAACAAGATTCAAACAACCAACTAACAGGAATTATCCTAGTTCGCAAGATCCCGGAATCGGTAAATCGATTCGAAACAAACCGAAAAACAAAACGGGTGAGGAAGACGAATCAACTTTGATCGCACTACAAGCATAAGAAATGGAAATGAATTGTTTTTGACTATTGCCTATTGGGTTTTTTTTTGTTTTTTAGGACCACTTTGATGTCGTTCTTCGTATGAAGCCAGGAGCGACAGTGAGTTCCATGAACTTATGTTCGTTGGTATCACATGAATCTACCATAGGAGAAGTACTGTAAGTAATTGAACTAATCACTTCTACGGGGTTGTTCATGTAGTCAACAATTTGGTTGTTGGTTATAACAAACCTCTTGTTTCCACCTTTGTCGAGAGATTTTACGAAGAAACCGATACCTTCCATCTTCTTGTTGGCGAGATGACGATAACTCCAAATGATGCGCAGTTGATTAACGGCCTATGCATAGAAGGTAAAGTCGTGAGGCACAAAGACTACGCCAATGAGCTTAAATGGCACAAGATTTACGAGTTCACCAAGAACGTGTTTGATTGGGATGATAAGAAGACCAAGTCAGAGATGCTAGTAGATAAATCAAAGAAGAGGATATTCCATCTCAAGGGCTTGAGAAATAAATTCATGGGAACAAACATGCTTCATGCAGAGGAAAAAGAGTTGACCCAGCTACGTATCTTCGCTATGTCCAATGCATATGTTCCCTATACATCTTGAGAGTTGTTATCTTCCCCGACGTATCTGATTTTCGTGTGAACGCCAACTATATCCAGTTTTTGCAACCATTTGACAAAATTTGCGAGTACTCTTGGGGCTCTGTCATCCTTACACAGTCGTTCTACGAGTTGAGAAAGACTTCTAGGGCTCAAAGGAACCAAATCGGAGGGAGTATGGCTCTTCTGCAGGCGTGGATATTTGCACTTCCCAGAGTTTTCTAAAAGGGCTTCTGTAAACAACGATTGGGACGAACAATGTTATGGAGACAAGTACAACTTCAACGGTAAGCCGAAAGACCAAGATGATGAATATCTGAAGTTGAGACGCCGATTGGACAAGTTGACGACGAAAGATGTAGTATTTAACCCTTACAAGGAGGATTTGGCTAAAGGACGAAGGTTGGTTGCAAAATCCAACAATATTTAGGTCATTTGTTTCACCAAAAAGGATATATATATAATGTACAACCCGACGAGAGTCGCAAGACAATCCGGATACATACAAAAAATCCTACGTGAGCATAAGGAGTTTGAATTGGATGAGACCGAAAGAAAGTCCTATGATAATGACATTGAGGTTCACAACCCTTTGACATCATCTGATTACTGGGAAGATAAAAAGTACAAAATCAAAGGGATGGATGGTCGTTCGGAAACAGACGATGCGGTAGCTCCGGATTACATGCCATGGTACCTCAACGTTTCGCACATTCTAGTGATACGAGTCGACGAGAGGCCCCAAATCAATGACAAATAAATAGCCCTCTAATACCTGGTGCATATCGTTACTTAATTATCGTTTTGTTAATGGTTTCGTCACAATTTGTTGAATGTTAGTTGTTTAAAATAGAAACAGAGAAGACAAGTCGGGCGTATGATAAAGTTTGCATGGCACTATATTGGGGAAGGAACAAATAATGTGGCGAATAAAAAACTGATTGATCAATTGAACAGCCTGGAAGATGTTGATGTCGGCGCAAAGTTTGGGGAAGAGGAAGCGGTGGAGAAGACAAAGACAAAGAGCAAGAAAAGACTTGCGAGTAAGAACTCTCAAGGTGAATCGAGCACCGCCCAACATGATGTCTGCGAAGAAAGACCTGCTAAACGAGGACGAGGTGGTCGTGGACGTGGACTGGTGGGGATATTGATGTTGAATTACTGAACTTTGTGTGTGTTTAATTATGTATAATTACGGAGTCAAAAAATTATGTATTGAACTTATGTTTGTTGGTCGAATTATGTTAGGTCATGCTCGTCAGTTTATGAACTAATGAATCCGGTTAGTTTATGTATTGTGCCTAAGATGTGACGAAAGTACCACAATTGAGGAAAAAAATATAGGATTCTGGCAGTTTATTCAGCTAGAATCCATTTTTATAGACTATTTTAAAGATCGATTCTGAACAAGTCAAAAATCCAGATTTTGACAACCCTCAGAATAGGTTTATTTAATTAAACTTAGAATCCGATTGTTGACAAAAAAAATGGCACTTTTTATGTATCTTTTTTTTTTACAATAATCGGATCACATAGGGATAGTTAAAGACCGATTCTTGAATTGGAAAAAATCGAAAATTTTGATAACCTTAAGAATCAGTTTATATGTTGACAAGTATAATCCGCTTCTTTTAAGAAAAAACGGGACCTTTTTTATATCTCTTTTTGATAAGAACCTAATTACAATGGCTTCATTATAAACCGATTGTGGCAAGCTAGATTTTACATGATTTTGCAAGGCCTTAATCGGTCTATGTGGTGACTTCTAAAAACCGATTGTGTGGATTGGTTTCGGAAAAAATAGCCGTTGAGCATTCATCTATATAAGGACAACCTCTTTCCCATGCACATTTTGCCCCAAACTTGCAACTTTGAGCTTGAAGAATGGATTGGGAACCGGAAGAAGATATTCAATATTTTGGAAGAGAGTCAAAGAAATCTATTATGAGTGCACCACGAATCCAAACAACCGTATATGGTGAGACTTAGTGCATCGATTCAGATACATAAAGAGCAATTCGAGAGTATGTTAAAGGTAGAAAAATGGTGAACGACCATCATCCACAAACTCCTCTTAGTGAGAAAGTGAGTAATCCAATATTTTTGTACATGTCATCCTTTAACGTTTGCATACTAACATATAATAATTCATTTCATTTCAGGTGGAACGATTCAACGGCTTGTGGCGAGTTTGTAATGGGGAAAGAAAATTCAAACACCACAAGGAATATTGGGTGTTGTACCGTCGTGCTCGGAGGTTCATTGACGATGTATTGATGTGCGAGATTATATAATTTGCTTACTAAATTGCCATATGTAATGCACTAATTAACTATGTAATCTGCCAATGAATAAATATTTTGTTTGACTAAAAACACTCATAATCGGTCTATGTGAGCATTTACAAATTCCGTTTATGATTTTAAGTATAGTTGATTTCTAGTTTAATTTGATTAATCATCAATTAATCACCCAATTAACACTAATTAATCAGGGGTAAATTAGTCATTATGTAAAATAATTGGATAAGGGGTTTTCCCTTTTACTTCTAAATATTTGTTCTTGTCTTTAAGTAAGAGGTCCCAAATAATCACACTAAGCTCCAAACTAGGAAGGTTAATTTAATGTTTGATTTATTTATTTTATCCTTATTTTATTTTATAATAAATGGCAAAAGTTACCCTTAAATTTATATACAACCTATTTATTATTTCTTAGATTCCTATGCTACTCGCTGCTCTCGGGTACCTCCTCCTGCATCTCCGTTATCTCCTCCCTCTCCTCAGCAGTGTCGAAATACTTCTACATCTCTTCTCACAGACGATGCTGCTCCACAGAGTGGGTGCTGCCATTGCCTATTCAAAAATTTCGACGGCTTTCTTGACGGAGTGAAAGGCAGAGGCTATGCCAGAGGTTCCATCGTTCGCCATTTGCAGGACAGGCATTTTCTCACGGAAGATCAGAGGTTCAGTTGCAGAGCCATTGTTTCCAATGATCTGCAGGTTTTCTGCTCTTGCGAAGGAGTTTTACAACAGACGCGTATGTGGTTATGCAGCCAATGCATGAACCTACATGCCTGAAAACCCCCTTGTAAAGGCGTGGAAGGAGCTCGTCACGACACCACTGCTGGTCCTTTCAACGGTGTCACAGCATATTTTCTAATTCACGGGATTGACATGCCTGCAGACTTGCCTGTTCTCAATGATTCGGATGCTTTTAGTGAGGTTGCTTCCTTTGTAGAGAGTGTTGATACATCAGATGAGTCTTTCTCTCTTTCTCCCTATTTGACTGAATTGCAATCTAAACACCCTACAGCCCATTCACCTTATATTCCGGATGATGATGTTGTTTGTGACCCTGTAACGGTTGATTCAAGGGCTGTCTTGGGTGCCATCAAGACCTTTCCTAGAGGTACTTCTTGTGGTTGTGATGGTCTGCGTACACAACATCTAGTCGACGCGTTGAGTGGTGATGCAGCGGTAGTTGCGGATGAGTTGGTGGCTTCGATTACAAGGGTTGTGAACCTTAGGTTGGAAGGCAAGTTCCCTAAGGCTTTGGGTGAGCTCGTCGCTAGTGCACCCCTTACACCATTACTCAAACCCGGAGGTGGACTTAGGCCTATTGCAGTAGGTATTATTTGGCGTCGCTTGGTCTCTAAGGTGGCTGCCTTTTCAGTTGGCAAGGACATGTTATCTTACTTGGGGGATTTTCAATTTGGTGTTGGTGTGCCGGTGGGTGGAGAAGGTATACTTCACGCTGTCAATGGTTTGTTGGAGTTAAAAGGTCATTATGATAGGATGTCAATGTTGCTTATTGATTTTTCGAATGCGTTCAACATGGTGAGCAGGTCTTGTCTTATTCGGGAGGTCCGGCTTCATTGTCCAGGTATTTCTCGTTGCGTAGAATTTTGTTATCCAGGCCTGCTAAACTTTACTACGACCAATACATCTTGTCTTCCGCGCTCGGTGTTCAACAAGGTGATCCTCTTGGTCCCATTTTGTTTGCTCTGACACTTCACCCCCTTGTAAAGTCCATTGCTTCTCGTTGTCAGCTTGATTTGCACGCTTGGTACCTGGATGATGGCACTATCATTGGTGACACGATGGAGGTTGCCAAAGCTTTGAGTATTATAGAATTGAAGGACCGAGTAGGGGTCTACATCTCAATATCAAGAAAACTGAGTTCTTTTGGCCTACACTTGATCCGCGCAGCATTGAGGTAGGCATTTTTCCCTGTGATATTGGCATGCCTAGCAAGGGTGTTAAGCTTTTGGGTGGACCTGTGAGCTTGGATTTGGACTTCATGAGTGACATGATGCTTAGTAGGGTGAATAAGACTATTCATGCTAATGGCTGCAATCAAAAAGCTCAGGGACCCTCAAAGTGAGATGTTGATACTCTGTAACTGCGTCGGTGTACGCAGATTATACTTTGCTATGCGCACCACCAACCCAACAGCTCTGCAACATGCCTCTGACCTTTTTGACGACCACTTACTTAAGTATTTAAGGCTTTTAATCACATGGGATGGAAGAGGGTTTTGGCCTTTGCAACAGAGATTGACCACCTTACCTATCAAAGACGGTGGCCTTGGCATATATACTATGGCAGACACTCGCTCCTATTGTTATCTTGCCACTCTGAGTCAGACTACTTCTGTGCGGAAGGTGATACATGGTAACTCTTTCTCATCAGATAACGGTGTTGCTTATCAGTTGGCTCTTCAGAATTTATTCAGGTATGTGGTTTGTCTTCTACTTATTACGTCGATGACACTGCCCCCCCTTCTATGCACTCCCTGACAGTCACTTATTCTGATGCAGTTAAGAAGCAAATTCATGTCCAATTTACTTTATCTGCAAGAGACTCCATTATGTGGCAATGTAACCAGATCAAACATGCTCAAGATTACCTTTTGGCTGTTCCTATTAGTGGATTAGATCAGTGCCTTGGTCCCAGACAGTTCAGAGCAGTAGTTTGCTATCGCCTTGGTATCCCTTTGTTTGTTGAAGGTGGTTTGTGGTCTTGTTGTAATAGGCCCATGGATATTTTTGCTGACCATGCGCTTCATTGTGCTAAAGACGTTGGGTTAAAGTTCCGCCATGACTTAGTTCGTGATGTAGTTGCGAATATTTGTCATAAAGCTGGTGTTCCTGCATGCAAAGAAGTTGTGTTGGGTTTTTTTGTCAAATAATGACAAGGATTTACGTTCAGCGGACATCCTTGTTCACAACTGGGAAAACAGCCAAGATGTATGTATGGAGAGGAGATCTTGTTTGAAACTGGAGCTACCATATTTCGAACCCCATACTTCTTTGCTACAATTATCAAGTATAGGATCAGCTCAACTAGTATCCAACACTTGCAAGTTATTGTAAAAATAAGCAACAACAAAAAAATGAAATAATTGACAGCTGTGGGATTTGAACCCACGCCCTTTCGGACCAGAGCCTGATTCTGGCGCCTTAGACCACTCGGCCAAACTGTCCCAATTTGTTAATCAAGTAACAGACAATTAATAAAACTAAGAAAATTGAGAAAGAAAATTATGCATGAGTCCCTGTAATGACGCCATTCTTTCCATTCAGGCCAGGTGACTGAACACTTCAAATCTAATTCGTGCTTCTTCTTGCCAGAACATAGTACCTCTGCAAATTTGTGTTGTCCAGCAAAGATGTGTAGAGCCCATGGAATAACAAGAGCTCCAATGCCATGCAATTCGACTTCAATTTTGCCAGAGTACTGCAGCAACATCTCCTAACACACTGAATTCGTGTGAGCTTGATGCCTTGTATTGGAATCCTCCTTTTCGTTTAATTTCACCTGTTTCTGTTGCACAATATCAAACCAACGCCTGAATTAGTTGACTCAGCACTGAACATGATATCACATTCCATGATAGTATTAGGTTAGTAGGATTTCAACGAATCCACAGACTGAGTGGTCAAGTAGATAGCCAGCAAAAATATAGGATTAAGATGATCCATTTATGCACAACCGAAAGAAAAAGAAGAAAAAAAACTAACTCGAGTGATATCATCCACCTTCAGTGTATCCTCGGCTCTTAACAACGTTGTGGTCTTCTGAATTCTAAGCATCCTAATACAGCAAAGAGAAACGCAAGTTATTCATAATTTCATACAATGTGTAATAACGAATATATCACTATATCATCATCAATAGCATATAGAGATCATTCAGATCTTTTACCATTTCAAAGAGCCAGAATGGCATTGCCATGAACTGTTCATGTTCTTTATCTATGTTATAGGAATTGAGAAGATTCTTTTCACAAGATCAAATTAAGCAAGAAAGGAATATACCAGTCAGAACGGGTATCAGATTCCTTGAAAGCATTGGTGAAATTAACCACCACACATACAGACACACTTCGCGTTTTGGTGAGTAATAGAAAAATGTTTGATCAAGTAATTAAGATACAAAGATAATCTATGAACAGTATTAATGGAAACCTTTCTGGCAGAAAACTAAATACTCGAGTGGTGAAAATTCAATTTCAGACAAAAACAAGACTTTTAAAAACTCAGAATCTGTCATGAGATCGGTAAGTAGCGAGTTATCTATTAAAGTTATCCACTGGAAGCAAGCATAGTAACTAATACATCCAGCAACTATAAATTCATGGATGAAACCTATACTACAGATTGATCCAATGTGGTTTTAAGTTAAGCTGCCAATTTCATCCACGATTCACCTAGGAAACAAGCATATGAGGTTTCCAGCAGGAAAAAAACACACAAGTATTCAAATAAGAACCAATCTTGATTACCAGGTCCCATTTTAATTCTTGCCATTGCAAACAAAGAGAGCTTGACTGAAACCTACACACAGTAGTAAAGTTCTTAAACCCGGACAGCAAACTGCGTGCACTTTTTTTATACTGTAGTTTCTTTTGGTTTCCTCCAATACACGTGTTCTAAATAAACTAAGTTACTAGATACCAGAAAACTACTACCTACACTATATATTCTTCTTCATGCCAAGATATAAGAGGAAAGCGACCGGTACATATTTATCGTTGTAGAAAGAACAAAACAAGCATACATACAGCTAAATGCCAAGGAGACGCAGGATTAAACATAAGGGTCAAGTAAGGACTATGTAATTTAGGTTGTAAATTCAGATAATCTACAACATATTTCATGTCACTCACTGAATAAAGGAATACCACTACATGTTCTTCCTTTTTTGCACCACTACATTGCTCTTCCTCTACTTTTTTCTTTGATTTTTTCAAAAGTTTCTTAGCTCTTTTAACTTTCTTTAATTCTTCCACGGTATCTAAAACAAGTTTCCTCTTAAGCACACTTGAATGACTATCCTCCAATATTTTCCCGATGATAGGGACAGTAACAATTTCTTCTTCCTCCTTAGACTCATCCTCCTCTTCCTTTTTCACAACACTACCTTGCCCATCCTCCACTTCTTTCTTTGGCTTTTTTAAAACCTTCCTAGGTTTTTTGACTTTCTTCGTCTCTTCTATCTTCTTCAACTCTTCCTCTTGTTCCACAAGAGCACTCGATGAAGCTTTCTTCTTAGGTTTAACGACTTGACTTTTGTCAACCACCTTTGCCACCTTAGGTAGGGGAGCTACACTCTCTGCATCCCTTTCTGGACAAACAGCTACTTCTTCACTTTGTGAGTTCTCCATGACACGGCTATAAGATTCCTGGTAACAAATCGGATATATATGAGATAACATATTTCAGACCAACTTGAAAGAAGGTTCGGGTAAGAACCAAATATAATATATAAGAGACTAAATATTTCAGACAACTTGAAAGAAGATAAGGATCTAAAGTGAGATGAGGAAACTGCACACTTATTTATTATGTAAGTATTAGAAAAATATGTTTGATTAAGTAATTAAGATACAATGGCAATCTATGAACAGTATTATTTGAAACTTTGATTGAGTAAATAAGATAAGCATAATCTATCAACATTATTCTTTGAAACTCTTTTTGGAATAAAACCAAATAATTAACAGGAGAACTTTCAATTTCTGAAGAAATGCAACTCTGATAAATAAGAGTTATTAGATCTCTTTATCATTCGACGTCGAAAAATAAAATAATTTGAATCATTCGTAAGGTGGATGTACATGTATTGGTTAGACGAATCCGCAAACAGAAGTCTGTGCTATGAAAAAGTCCACATCAGAGCTGAGCGGCCCACAGCCCTCATTTATGCGAGTAATAGAAGACTAAGTTTGAATAAGCAGTGGGTTATCAATTACAGGTGTCCATAGAGAATGAGTTGTAAATTACGCTGCCAATTTCCTCAACAATTTACCAAGCGGAAACGCGCATAAAATTTTCCCAGCAAAAACAAACATAAGTATTCAAAGTTCTCTTGTTTGGTCATCCCATACACATGTTGTAGACAAACTCAATTATTTAAAACCTAACCAGATAACTACTACCTATATGCATTCTTCTTCTAGTCAACATGTATAAGGCAAGTGACCATACGGTCAAACTTTTCATTTTTGGAGAGAATAAAACAAGCATGCTAATGTAGCAGGAATAAACGAACGCGCCAAGTAAAGACTGTGCGAACTAAGTTGTAATTTCAGATAATCTACAGCACATTTCATGTCACAAATCAAGTGGAAAACATTCAATTCCTGATAAAACAAGAATTTATAAAACTCAAAATATCTCATAAGATGGATAATTAGCAGGTTATCGATTACAAAATTTATCCATGGATGCAAACATAGCAGCTACGATATCCAGCAACCAGAAATTCATGGATGAAATTTGTACCGCAGGGAATGATCTAATGTAGTTTTAAGTTAAGCTGCCAATTACCTCAACGATTCACCCAGTCAAAACAAGAATATAAGCTTCCAAGAACAAAAAAGACATGGGTATTCAAACAGGCACCTATCTTGATTACTCGATCCCATCTTGATTCTTGCAACCTATCACTTCTTAAAACAGAATAGCAAACCACACACTTTTCCTAAATTGTACTTCCTTTTGTTTTATAACCAAATTTGTCATCCGATACACATGTTCTAGATAAACTGAATTGCTGGACACCAGAAAACTACTACCTACACTATGTAATCTTCTTCTCCTTGTCTACATGTATGAAGCAAGTGACCGAAACACACAAACTTTTCGTTTTGGAGTGAAGAAACCAAGCATACAAATAGCTAATATGCCAAGGAGAAGCAGAAATAAACAAAAGGGCCAAGTAAAGACTATGTGAACTAAGTTGTAAATTCAGAAATCTACAGCACATTTCATGTCACTAACTGAATAAAGGAATAATAAGAAGTGAAAAATGCTACCTGCAACAGCCCAGGAGCTCCTGCGACATACTTGATCGCTCCACTATCTTGCACTTCTGCTACTTTTTTCTTTAACTTTTTTTTAAAAGCCTCCTTAGGCCCTTTGGCTTTCTTCGACACTTGCACCTTATCTATACCAACTTCCCTCTTGGGCACACTTGATTTCACTATCTTCTAACTCTTTCCCAGCCATACAGACAACAGCCATCTCTTCTTCTTCTTTTTTAGCCTTATCCTTCTCTTTCTTCTTTGCACTAAATTGGTCGTCCTCTAATTCTTCTAATTTTTTCTTTAACTTTTTAATAACCTTCTTTTTCTTTATCTTTTTCATAACCTTCTTAGGACTTTTGGCTTTCTTCGATTCTTCCACCGCATCTAAACCAACTTTCTTCTGGAGCACACTTGCTTGACTATCATCTAATACTTTCTCATTCAAGGGGGCGGCAGCAATCTCTTCTTCCTCCTCAGACTTATCCTCCTCTTCATTCTTCACAGGACTACCTTCCACGCCTTCATCCATGACACGCCTATTAAATGCTTGCTTATAAATCTGAACACAAAAGAGATTAAATATTTCAGACCAATTTGAGAGAAGATAAGAGCCAATAAGTGAGAATAGGAGGAGAACACACCCTCATTTATGTAAGTAATAGAAACTTGTGTATAATACTTTGACAAAGTAATTAAGAGCAATGGTGATCTATAAATAGGTGGAGCACATTCAATTTCCGAAGAACATTCAATTCTGATAAATAACAGTTACTAAAACTCTTGGTCGTGCAGAAGATGTATATAATGGTTAGACTAATCTGCAAACACAAGTCTGAGAAATGAAAGAGTCCACATCAGAGCTGAGCGGTCCACATACCTCGTTTATGTGAGTAATAGAATACTACAGTTAGCCGGAAACACAATGTAAACTAAAAACTGTCAAGAGATTATGACAATCAACATCCCGTTGATCATTTATCACTAAATGTTTACAATATAGTAAAAAGGCAACAATGGTATACCTTCATTAGTTCCGGAGCTTCTTCCTCATACTTGATCACATACTTATCGAAGAACGATTCATCGGTCATGGCTAGAAATGGATATATATGAAATTGATCACCATTTGTGAGACCCTTACAGACTAAACTTCGATAGACAGAACATCTAGGTATGATCCTCTTCTCCAAGCTATAGGTCAAAACAGTTGGGACTTTGGCAATAAGCGATGAACTAATACCCATTCGATTCACAAGATAATCCATGATGGAGCTTATCTTATTCACAGAGTGCATCATACAAAAAGGACTCAACATAAATGCATGCTGAATTTGTTCTTCTGACAAACCCCATTTCCTGTAAGCATTCAATTTTGTTTCCCCGGTTGATTTAGTCATAGCTGTGATTGCATGAATAGCAACCATAAATGCATATTTGGAAGGATCAAAACCCCCATACCTTTAATCTCTTGCAGAATCTCCTTAAATCTAACAGTGCTAGTCATTAGTGTCGTCGGTCTGTTGATCAGTAAACAATATTTGGTTGAGGTACACCTTCATCTCTCAAAACCTGTATGTTGAGCATCGCTTTCTCAATTAATTCTACAGAATTCTTTGAGCGTCTGAAAACCGGAAACACGTATTTGTCAGCACACACAATGTTCTTGATGCAATCGAAAAAAGGAATGATATGGTTTTCTAAATCTCTAGTTAGGAGTACTGGGTTATTGGACAAAGTCTTGACAAGTTCAAGTCTAGAGACCTCTTTAGAATTGAAATAATCGAATTTGGGTTTAAGGGTTTTATGAGGATTACACATTAGAAGTAGTGGCTTCTTACTGATGAGTTTGGAGATGTCTGATTTAGTGAACCCGTAATCCTGAAAGAAATTAAGAACAGCGTCTGGGTTTGATGCCGTTTTAAAATTAACAAGTTTCTTAGAAGCAGATAGAGCTTGTTTTTCAGTTAACCCACATGAATTCATCAAGTAAGAAACCACAAATGAAGAAGAAGAAGAAGGGTTTTGTGATAGAGACATTGTTGAACAAATCGAACAAAGGATTAGAGAAATTAGGGTTTTGGAATTTATCTATTTGGGGTTCGACTCCACCTCCTGAGGAAGTCAAAGGTTCGACTCCTTGCAGGGGGACAAAACATTTACTATGGGTGGGTTGGTAAGAACTTGAAATTGGACTAGAAGTTCATAGACTAAAAATTTACTGGAGAAAAAATAAAATTCAGCGTTGATTAAAATTCTTACTAAAATGATGGCCAAGATAAATAAGAGTACTGGAGCACATTTCTGATTTGGGTATAATGAATCCCTCAGTACATCATCAGATAAAATTTGGGAAGACTAATTAATTTGTACACAGGTTACAACAATAGGAATTAACAGAGTCTTCCATTTCGTCTCCACGAGGATTTTAAGGAGTGCTTAAGTTGATACAGTTTGAGGCAGGACAACCAAGCTTGCAGTAGTAATTGTGAGACGAGATCTTGTTTGAAAGAGTTGCTATAGAATTACGTTTTCCAGAACGGGTAGCTGGTTTTGACAAATGCTGAACTCTTCTCTGCGAACATTCCCGACATTACTATCACAACCGAAGAAATCATCTTCATATTTTTCCACTCCATCTCTGACCGACTAAATTCTAAATCTAACAGGCTCTTGTCTTTCTCTTTCTCTCTAACACACACACACTGTTTCTTTCAAAATTCTGATGGAAGGACTTCCTCTCAGATAATCAATTTACGGTTTCTGCACTGCCTAGCACATGACGCATTGGCATTCATTCTATACAGCTCTGAGTCATAATTTCGGACCAAATTGAGAAAGAAACGTCTCTGAAAGAGCCATGAATATGGAAATGAATCTTTGAAATAAGGACCAATAACTGCCGTCATACATTCGCCAAATCCAAAACATGCTTCTTTCTGCCAGAACAGAGAACCTCTGTGAATTCAAGTTTTCCAGCAAAGAGATGCGTAATACAGATGGAATAACAAGTGCTCTGCTGCCAGAGCACTTCGGCTTCAATTTTGCTGCCCAGAGTACTTCAGCAACATCTCCTAACACACTACACTCCTGTGAGTTTGCTGTGTTGTACTAGAATCCTCCTCTTTGTTTAATTTCACCTGTTTCATTGCATAACATTGAACCAACACCTGCATTAGTTGACTCAGCACTGAACATAATACAACGTTCTATGATAGTCTTAGGATTTCAATGAATCTGCACGCTTAGTGGTAAAGTAGATAGCAAGCCATATCTAATCTATTTATGCACAGTGAAATAAAATACCTAACTCGAGTAATATCATCCACCTCGCATTCATCCGCCTTCAGTGACTCTTCACAACATTGTGGTCTTCTAAACATCCTAACACAGCAAAGAGAAAGTAACCTATTAACACAGAGTGCAATTTGGAATCTAGCACCATATCATCGTCGATAGCATACAGAGATCATTTAGATCTTTTACTATTTCAATGTGACAGAACGGCATTTGCCATGAACTGTTAACATGTTCTTTATTCTATGTTACAGGGACTGAGAAGATTCTTTAAAGCATTAAACCAAAATCAAATTAAGAAAGAAACAAAGAAACAAAGCAGTCGGGACAGGGTTTCAGATTCAGCACTGGTGATACTATCCAGTTACCAGTATCTTATGCATCCATTATAGCAGCCAAATCCTTATTGTTAGAGAGTAACCCATGGATAAACAACATTGGGATTTGGCCTTGCCAGTGCCCCTATACTACAGTACATGTCAAACTCTCAACGAGATATTTGGATGAGAGCATTTTGTAAAAGGTTTTAGAACTCAATTAAGTTGCACCATATGGGAATATTTACATGTAAGCAAGAATGCAGAAAGTACGACTGCGCACCACCAACAGATGCTATTGTGTAAATCATAAATTATCAGAAAAACAGGTCTCATTAGAAAGCTCCTAAGCAGGGGAAATGCAATGCCAACTTGTAATCCTCGTGTTAGGAATTAGCATACAGGCCACAGCTAATCATTTCAAAGAGAAGCTAAAGTGGCAAACACAATGCAAATTAAAACTGTCAAGAGATTCAGATAATCTACATCATGCTAATCATGTCTAACTTAATGATTACAAAACAGTAAATAGATCACAATGGTATACCTTCATTAGCTCCGGAGCTTCTTCCTCGTATTTGATCACAACCTTATCCAAGAACGACTCCTCTGACATGCCTATAAGCGAAGATATGTGAATTTGATCCTCATCAATGAGACCCTTAGAGACTAAACTTCGATAAATAGAACATCTACGCATAATCCTCTTCTCCAGGCTATAATTCAAAATCACAGGGCATCTAGCAAGAAGCAATGAGCTAATCCCCATTTGGTTGACAAGGTAATCCATAGTCCCCGAAATCTTCTTCTCAGAGTGCATCATACAATAAGGATTCAACATAAATGCAAATTGAATCTGTTCTTCTGACCAACCCCATTTCCTATAAGCATTCAACTTCTTTTCCCACGTCGATTTACTCATTGATGCGGTTACATGAATAGCACTAAGAAACGCATATTTTCTAGGATTAAAACCCATACCCTTAACCTTTTCCACAATCCCCTTAAATTTTTCAGTCTCCATCATATAAGTCCTTGGTTGGTTGATTAAAGCCTTGACAATTTGTGATTGAGCAACACCTTCATCTCTCAAAACCTGTATGTTGATCCTCAATTTATCGTCTACGTCCGCGGGAATACACGTTCGTTGTAGAATGCGGAATACATGTCTGTCAGTACCTACAATTTCCTTGGCGAATTTGAAAAATGGAATGAAATGTCTATCAATACTTCTATTTAAAATCTGTGGGTTGGTAGATAAGACATTTGCAAGTTCAATAGCAGTAATATCTCTAGATAACAAATAATCAAATCTGGGTTTTAGGGTTTTGTGAGGATCAGATAAAAGGATTACTGGATTCTTAGTGATTAGTTTTGCAATGTGGGTTTTACTGAATCCGTGAGATTCAAGGAAGGTAAGAACTGAGTTTGGATTCGATGTGGGTTCGAATTGGAGTTTCTTTGATGCGGATTTTGCTTGGGTTTCTGATAATCCACAGCAATTTATCAAGTAAGAAACTTCAATCGAAGAAGAAGATGAAGAAATGGATCTAACCTTTATATGAAGCACGCACAGAGAAAGTGGCTTTGAATCTCCTCCACCACGAACCCTGTTTCGGATCAGTGTATTGCAGAGAGAACGAAACATTTTTATTTTATTTTTGAACAAATCGGAAGAAACTAGGGTTTTGGTAGGATTTAGACGTTTTGGCGAAAATGGTTAATTATTCTGAAAGTGGTGTAAACATCTACGGTTCAAATAGTAAATGTTTGCGGTGGTAAGATGTAAATTAGAAAAACACAGGTCGGGGGGGCTTTTGAAAATAAGTGTCTGTGTGTCTGACTATGCATAACTGTTTTTCCAAAACAAGTGTCCCAATTTTTCTTAGGCCTATTTTTCTTCCATCAATCTTCTTATTTTATCTGGATTTATTCGGTTTTGGATCTTAGATTTTCACCAAGTGAATCTAGGAAATAGTAGTCTGTTGTTTTATTTTTCAATAAAAAATATTGTGTTCTTACAATATTTAGGTTTTAGATTTTTGTTTTTTTCAATAAATTTTATCAATGGCTACTACATGCCATATGTTATCTCATTACTCTTAGATCCAGAGCTATGGGGGTTGAGAGTCTCTTTCAAAATGAAAGAGTCGATCAAATTTGATCAAATTAGGTCAAACTATGGATAGAGGGAAACACCCTTTCACCCAAAACTCTATCACTGTCTCTTTCATCCGAATGAGTCAGTGAAAGTCTCCACTGTGCGGCTATTAATTAGCCGTTTGAAAGAAACATATATAAAAACGGCTCTTTATTTGCCGTGCAAAATGGAAGTGAAAACATACGGCTCCTTATTTGTCGTTTCTGCTTTCAAATTTATAGGGCCCACGGCCACCTTTCACTTTTAATTAAATAAAAGTTCGAAAAACACTCCTCCCAGTATCAAACTTTAGTTTTTTTATTATTAAACTTTAACCTATTTTGCTTGACGGCATATCATCAGCCGTATAGTCTCTTTTCATTCTCTATCCCATGGTAGCAAACATAGTCTATCAGCTATATTCTCACCCATGTTGAAAGGGATAGAGTGCTAAAACACTCTATCCCATAGCCCTTGCTCTTATACTACAGTTTTTTATTGTCATTGGGGATTTCTAATGAGATCTATGATATAATCAATATATGGATTTGTTACAACAGAGTTTTTCTTCAGATATTGTCACTACAATCTTATCAATCCAGACCAGTGGAAGGAAGAACATAGAAAATGTGTTATGTTGGACGAAATCTGATTTTGATATTCGTGTGGAAGATTATTCAGGCTTTTCCGTTATAAAAATTCGAATATCAGTTTGATTTTGATACAACTTCTACTCTGATGGACGAGACAAAGGTATGTGATTTGGAAATTAAATTGAAGAAAAATCTTAATCTTACAGATGTGATAATCGAGGAGTATGCAATAAATGGGCAACAAGCCGATTTGGGGAATGATCAAGTTATTATTTGGAGCATCTTCTTTCTCACTTATAGGATCAAGACCCATGTTAGTCTCTTTCATATTATTGGGTTTTATGTAATCTCAACAAAAGTAAACCACATTGCATGCTTGTTGTGTCAATATACAATGTATAATGATGAAACAAGATGGTGTATTTATGTAACACCTCTTCTATGTAATCCTCAAACCTCAATTTGAATGAGGTAGTCAAACAAATAAATTCTTGGGGCTCTTCAAAGCCCCTCCTTCCTTCAAAAAAAGAACAAAGAAAATAAGTGATGTTAGATTGACCTGGTTTTATCCCGTGGAATGTACCGAGAAAGATCCAATGGAGAATTTCGCTGAGATTCTAGCATTATGATGGGTGAGTGTCGGAATGGGTCCCACACTCTCTCACACACTGAAAGCATTGTTCGGGATAAATACCCCGATACACCAAGCATATTCGTTTAAAAAATTTAGATTCAATTCCTACGTGGAATAAGACTTTTGATCTTTACAACAATAACTCTCGACTCACTTAGGGAATCTCCCGAAGTTTTAACCGAAACACACAAAAACCATGGCCCAACTTTACATGCACTAATCCCAATACTCGAACCACGAAGTGACTACCACGCGATGTCGGATGTCTTTGGGACCTTCGGTGGAAAGCTTTGGTGTATCTATCACCACAATTCTCTTTCTTTTTCATTGGTTAAGGTCTTAGTTCAGTCAACCGCTTGAGATTTTAATGGTTATCTGGTTAAGCAACTGAGAAGAAACGTGACCCCCAGTACTAGCCCACCTCAACCAACATAAACACAGTTGAGGACTACACATGAACCGTTCAAACCGTAAAAACAACAAAACTGAAATGAATCGAACCGAATCATTAATCCAACCGCTTCAAAACGGTTTTGGGATGTTCCAAGACCTAAACTATTTTATTTTTTGGAAGCATGATTTTATTAATAAACTAGAAGAGCATTACACTTGTGTACGTGGTATCCATATAGTCATTTATATCTGGTCTAGGATTTTTGGTAGATTTCTCGTTTGACTGCTATCTGATGCGTGATTGGCTAGGCCATCCGCTACATGATTTCCTTCCATATATTTTATGTTGGATGGTGCAATGTAGTATTTTGGCGCGATCTCTATTTTATTTCACTGATCATTCTCGATATATAACAAGGTGTTGTAGTGGGAGAGGCTATGAATCGCATAAGGTTAATTTTCTGAAATCTGTCTCAAAAAGGATTTTTGGTCATTATCTTTCTCGTTTATTGAAGCTGGTAGCATCACCCAAGTTTTAGCTGATAAAGCAGTCGTACGTAATTCCTAGTGGTTGTGATGAAGTCATTAATTTTCTCACCTCTGAATCCCTGTAGATAACACATGTGATTTCTGGGTGTCCCTTGGCAGCCTAATTCGTGTTGATCTTAATTTATTCCATGTTAGAGCTGGACCAGCCTATCGAGATTATTCTTGTTGATCTTGTGCCACTTGCTTGGATAATAGTTGGTGAAACATCAAGTATCACAGGAGGTAGGGTATCCTTTCCCAAAGAATACTCCTGTTGTTGATTTAGATCCCATATTAAAATTATAACGTATATTAGCTCGTTTCTGGCTATCTATAAAGACCAGAAGAGAAAGCATAAGGAGGTAATACTTGAGGTTGGGGTTGTCTGTTGTAAAAGTTGTAGGATGGTTGTTCGGGGAGTTATAATATTTGCAGGGATATGGGTGGCATTTGGCTGTTCGAGAGACGAGTGAGAAGGGTGTTTCAGGATATAGTTGTTATTGGGCAGTGGAAGAGAAAATGATTTAGAAAATCTTGATCAAAATTGCATTGGAGCACATGTCGGAATTGGTGAGTTTTATACGGTTTAGGATAGAGAAGGTCGATAAACCCTCGTTAATTGCTTTCCACAAGAAAATATGAATTTTTAGTGGACATGGTAAGGTCCACATGAATTCGGTGACTGAGAGGGGGTTCTGATGAGATTGATTAACCTCTAGGGTTAAACATTTGTATCCATACGCAATTGTGTACTTTCTAAATTTCGAATGTGCCGAAATATTGTGAGAAAGGGGATCAATGATATCTGTTATTATCTGGAAATAGTAGCATTACGCAGGATCAAGGTTCGAAAAATGTAGGATCTAGTTTGTCTGGATATGGGTTGTTAAACCATTTACTATGCGATGAAAGATAGGTTGTTGGAAGGCAAGTATGAGGGATGTCAATTGCTACCATTATGAAGTGGAAGAGCATATGCTGGTAGGAATGCCATGCAAAATTGGTTGTTGCTTGAGATATATTTCTCTTTACAAAGGCTGGCTCAAATATAGTCAGATCGATCATGAAACTCCATATTCTTCTCATGAACAGCTCCTTATTACGTTCGCCAATTTTCCTTATGAACCCCCCTTCCCCCTCTCAAGATTCATTTTTAATTTATCTCAGCCTAGTTAAGGGATGAAATTTTTTAGTTGAGGATTCATGCCCCAAAAAAAACTCCCGGGTGATACGATCTATCTGTTTGTAATGGATGGAAAAAAATTGTGTTTCCATAAGGTGGTTAGAGGCGGGTGTAAAGGAAGTTTTGATGAGAACTAACCTTCCAGCATGCGTTAGCCATTCAATCAACCATAATTTGACTTTTCGCGCTAGTCAAAGTGCAAAGATGCGGCAACATAATCTTCCTAGCCTGAAGTGGACCCCAAGGTAAATAGGGGGTTTGAAGTGGTTAGCAAGCTGAATAGTTAGTGTATATTGTCCACATCGTGATGTTCAAGTCTTGGATGATGTATAATTGTGGATTTGAATATATTAATTACCTAGCCTACTAAGGAGCTGTATGATGAGAGAAAATTCTTGAGACGATTGCTTCTATTTAAAGATGCCTTATATGTGATGAAGAGGTCATCTACATACATCAAGACTAACTCCTTCATTTTGAATGAGCTCCGGCTATGGGTAATCTACAAACAAGACTGACTCTTTCATTTTGTAGGAGCTCTAGTTCATTCAAATGAGCGACTGCACTATGTGCAATTTTAAAAGAAGCACTACACGGCAGTGTGATCAATTATTTATAGCACATATTCGATTTTCTGAGCTTTTGTTGCCTCTATCATTTGGATTACCTTGCATTTTCTTGAAAAACAGTGGAACAATTCGATCACAATAATTGGTTTTGCCTTGACTCACACTAACACTACCATTACCCGTAATTGCCATATGTGCTTCTCAGACAGCTACACCTTCTACCTCAGTAATTTCAATTTATTGCTACCTACGTGTTCTTCGTGTTGAAGTAACTGGTGTTGATGTTGAAGAAGACATGGAGACGTTGTTGAATCAAAAACAAGAGAAAAAACTTAATCATAAGAAAATGAAGAAGAAAAAAAAAACAGAGAAGGAATGAAATTTGTATAGAGAACCACTAAAAGGGCGGTTTTTTTGTTGGTGTTCTTGTTTAGAGTGTCAGGTGAAAAGAACATAGGAACTGCCCTCATATGAGAGGGCGGTTTTTAGATAGTTTCTTTGAGTGGTTCATAGAGAACCATTGTTCTTTTTCAGAAACTCTAAAGTCTAAACGGATCGCCAAAAATAACCATATTGTTTCATAATTTTTTTTATGATGGGGCCCTGCTAGTCTCCAAATAGGATGGGACCCGCCTTCATGTGGGAGGGCGATTTTTAGATAGTTTCTTTGAGTGGTCCATAGAGAACCATTATTCTTTTTTCAGAAACTCTAAACGAACCACTAAAAAGAACTACCTAAAAACCGTTGTCTCACAGTTTTCTCATGAGGGCTCTAAAATGGCCCCTGCTAGTCTCCAAATAAGATGAAACCCGTCCTCGAGTGAGAGGGCGGTTTTTATATAGTTTTCTTGAGTGGTCCATAGACAACCATTGTTTATTTTCTTCTTTTTGAAGCAAGTTTTTCTTCTTTTCTGCTAATTATGCCAACCTGAAATATTCTAGTACATATTCAGTAAGATTTTACATTTTACAATTTTGGACTTAGACACCAGTTATAGATCGTTGGATATGAATCCAGGAGGAGGTTTGACGGAGTGAATAAAATGACAGGCTACTCCAGTCTGGCAGAGGGGAACAAGAGAAGGGTATGGCCAGGACTGGGTATGATAAGGAAGCACTATTAACAAGAGAAGGGTATGGCCTGAATCTCAAAATCAGGCAGAGATTTAGGGAAAGTGTTTTGATGTCTTTTGATGGTTCACCAGTTCCTTCAAGTTTGGAAGCAAGATTTAACGCTACTACAATGCCTGTTTATAAACAACACCAACATAACAGAAGCATATCAGATTATTAATCTTCTCATCCTGCTAGTGTTGCCATACAAAGATAGGTTCATGCATATCAGAACATTGTGATAAACATACCGGAATGCAGACTTCTGCACCATCGGACATAGTAATTGTCCTTATGACAGTCTCAGGAAGCTCATCATCTTTGACAACAACAAGCTCTCTTACACCCCCGTCTTTGTCTTATCAGCCTCCAGCTCTGTTACAGTTAGAGTATTACAAATTAAATGGAATGTCAAAGAGTCATCTACTTCACTCAATTATGTTTCTGCTGGGCAATAGATACGGCGATAATACATGAACATGGTCGTATCATCGAAGAGAATTTTATCTTTTGGGTTCCAGATCTGGCATTCCTACCGTTTCTTTCTGAAGATGAGAAATGGTGTGCACAATCTTATGCAGTTTAACCATAATTCTATACAGGATATAAAACATTGTTTCGAACCTACAATATCAGCATGTTTAGCAGGCTCAACAGATAAAAGTAGGCAGGAAGGGTTTACCTGGTAATTGTGTAAGGTATACCAGAGTCAGCCAGGTACTGCTCTGCCTTTCTCTTCCAAACTTGCGTTGTAGTGAATTTCATTACTCAGTATGACCTCCAGGGAAAAAAAGTCAGCAACATAAAATGATTTACCCACCAATATGTTTCCGTTCCCAAAGTTGTTCATGGGATGATTCTTCCAACCAGAGACTCGACCAAAACGATCTGTTTCAATCCCACAGCTTTTGCTGTATAAAAAATTCAACTGATTACAGATCACAACCTTCTTAAGTCTTGAGAACAAACAAAGAGAAAAAAATTCAACAAACAACGAGTCTTACAAGAAACTGTTTGATTCTTCTGCCCAATCCAATCAAACAAAAAACACCGGATGTCAATAACCAACATTCAGTAACGACTTTTACATTACGAAAGAAATTTAACAGAAAAATAGCAAACGCCTTAAGGATTAGCCCCGTCTTCAAAAAGAACTCGTTTCTTCCAGACTTCCACCTTTAGTAGGATCAAACCCGAATTTGAATTTGGGCACAGCATTAGTATCAACTCGTTGAATTGCAGTAGAGAACTCTCAGCATTCCTAATATCCAAAACAAATAAATCGTCAGCTCATCCAGTTTTCTCTTTGCTTTATTCTGTTCCCATGAAAGCCCTAGCTACAAAGTCGTCTATCTCTATTTCAGTTTTTACACACAATTTGCCCAGCGAAACCCATCCAAAGAAAAAAATTCCCATTCCCATTTATTAGGGTACCACTACGTACCATCACTATAGTGCATGTCCAATTTTCAACAAGAAATTCGGATGAGAATGTTCCAGTAAGAGATTTCAGAACTCAACGAACTTGCACCAGTTTGAAAGTATGAAGGACATTTACTCGTATGGGAATATTTGGATGTAATTTAAATGCACAAAGTACAACTGCACACCACCAACAGATACTATTATGCAAATCAAGTGATTTAGAAAACAGCTCACGTCCTATAGAATGCTTCTAAGCAGGGGAAATGCAATGCAAGGGAAGCAAAAGCAGGAAACACAATGTAAACTAAAAACCATCAATCACGTTGATCATGTCTCGATAAATGATTACCAAAAGCTCTGGAGCTTCTTCCTCATATTTGATCACACGCTTATCCAAGAACGACTCCTATGACATGCACAAACTTGTTCAAGAAAGACTCCTTGGACATGCATATAAACAGTTAATATCTGACCACTAGTAGCCTAATAGGATTTCTATGAATCTGCAAGCTTAGCAGTAAAGTAGATAGCAAGATGTATCTAGAATTACAAAGATGTTCTATTTACGCACAATCAAATACAAACCTAACTCGAGTAATATCATCCACCTCTAATTCGTCCGCTTTCAGTGTATCCTTGACTCTTAACAACATTGTGGTCTTCTAACCATCCTAACATAGCAGAGGAAAGTCACCTATTAACACAGTGTGCAATTTGGAATCTAGCACTATATCATCGTCGATAGCATACAGAGATCATTCACATCTTTTACTACTTCAAAGAGACAGAATGGCATTGCCATGAACTGTTCTCATGTTCTTTATTCTATGTTACAGGAATTGAGAAGATTCTTTAAAGAATTAAAACAAAACCAAATTAAGAAAGAAAGAAACATAGCAGTCGGGATAGGGAATCAGATTCAGCACTGGTGATATTATCCAGTATCTTATACATCCATTATAGCAGCCAAATCCTTCCATACGAACATATATTTATTGTTAGAGAGTAAACCCATTGGGTTTTGCCCTTACCGGTCCGCCCGACATTACAGTACATGTCAAATTTTCAACAAGATATTTGGATGAGAACATTCTATAAAAGGTTTTAGAACTCAATGGAGTTGCACCAGCTTGAAAATATGAAGGAACATTCACTCATATGGGAATATTTAGATGTAAGCTAGAATGCACAGAGTATGACTGTGCACAACCAACAGGTCTCGTTAGAAAACTCCTATGCAGGAGAAATGCAATGCCAATTTGTTATCCTCATGTTAGGAATTACCATACAGATACAGGCTACAGCTAATCATTTCAAAGAGAAGTTAGCAAACATAATGCAAACTAAAACTGTCAAGAGACTCTGATAATCTACATCATGCTGAAAAGGGGAGAACAGGTATTCAGGGGAATACCAGAATCCTACTTTTATGGCGTTCGAAAATCAAGGGGAGTTTTGATATCCCAATCCATGACAAGAATATGTGTGAAACAAACACAAAATAACGGTTTTTATAGGGATAACCCAACCTAGGTTGGGATATCCAGGTTGCCAAACTCGCCCTTAATGATTACAAAACAGTAAATAGCTCAAATGGTATACCTTCATTCGCTCCGGAGCTTCTTCCACGTATTTGTTCACAACCTTATCCAAGAACGACTCCTCTGACATGCCTATAAGTGAAGATATGTGAATTTGATCCTCATCAATGAGACCCTTAGAGACTAAACTTCGATAAATAGAACATCTACGCATAATCCTCTTCTCCAGGCTATAATTCAAAATCACAGGCCATCTGGCAATATGCGATGAACTAATACCCATTTGATTCACAAGGTAATCCATAGTCCCCGATATCTTCTTCTCCGAATGCCTCATACAGATAGGATAAATCTTAAATGCATTTTCAGTTTGTTCTTCTGACCAACCCCATTTTCTATAAGCATTCAACTTCTTTTCCCACGTGGATTTACTCATTGCTGAGGTTACATGAATAGCACTAAGAAATGCATATTTCTTAGGATCAAAACCCATACCCTTAACCTCTTTTACAATGCCCTTAAATTTTTCAGTCCCCATCATAAATGTCCTCGGTTGGTTGATTAAATACTTAACAATATTTGATTGAGGGACGCCTTCATCTCTCAAAACCTGTATGTTGTGCATCAATTTATCGTCTACGTCCGCAGGAATACACGTTCGTTGTAGAATGCGGAATATATCTCTGTCAGAACCTACAATCTTCCTGGCGAATTTGAAAAATGGAATGAAATGTCTTTCAATACTCCTATTTAAAATCTGTGGGTTGGTAGACAGGACATTGGCAAGTTCAATGGCAGTAATATCTCTAGATAATAAATAATCAAATCTGGGTTTAAGGGTTTTGTGAGGATCTGATAAAAGGATTGCTGGATTTTTGGTGATTAATTTCGCGATGTGGGGTTTAGTGAACCCGTAAGATTCAAGGAAAGTAAGAACTGAGTTTGGATTTGATGTGGGTTCGAATTGTAGTTTCTTTGATGCGGATTTTGCTTGGGTTTCTGATAATCCACAGGAATTTATCAAGTAAGAAACTTCAATCGAAGAAGAAGATGAAGAAATGGATCTAACCTTTATATGAAGCACGCACAGAGAAAGTGGCTTTGAATCTCCTCCACTACGAACCCTGTTTCTGATCAGTGTATTACAGAGAGAACGAAACATTTTTGAAGAAATCAGATGAAACTAGGGTTTGGATTTAGACGATTTTGGGAAAATGGCTAACCAGGGAAAATGGCTTTGTTATAGGGCTTACCGCCCAAAGATGTGCGGCCTAAAACAGATGTCTTTTGGTTCCCATCTCCATGTATATACATGTATTATATCCATGTAACCTAAGAACTCTCTTATTAATTGTATTTTCTCTTTTCCTTGCCTCTTCTCTTTCCCTAATATTATACTGCAACACGTTATTATGCACGAAGCTATACCGCAGAGCTAGATAGGGTTGATTTTTTTTTCTCTACATGGATGATTTAGATCAACACAATTATGGGATGATGGTTAATCTATTGTTGAAATCGCTGGAATAAATCAGCTAAGTTGGATCTGTTTTTTCCTATATATATATATATATATATATATTTCTCCCTGTTTTTGATTTTATGCATTGGGTATTTTAAATATGGGGGCAAAATTGATTTGATGAGAAATCAGGGATTGGCTTGATTAATCATACTGATTATAATTAAGGATTATTGTCACAGAGTGCTTTATTTCGATTATTTTATTGTGGTACTGTGTTTGTACTAACCATCGGGAATTATTTAATAGTTCACCGAATTTTTAATTTTGGTTGGATGTAGATTTTAGGTCGGTGGGAAATCATGGAAGGGAACCTGTTCGTTCGCATTTTGTGGAGAAGAAAAGTCGATCCAGAGGCTGTCCTTTCCAGTCCCGTTCCGATCCAGAGGTTGTCCTGTCCAGTCCCATTCCGATCCAGAGGCTGTCCTTTCCAGTCCCATTCCGATCTAGAGGCTGTCCTGTCCAGTCCCATTCCGATCCAGAGGCTGTCCTTTCCAGTCCCATTCCGATCCAGAGGATGTCTAGTCCCGTTCCGATCTAGAGGTTGTCCTGTCCTGTCCTGTTCGTTTTTTGCTGCTCGGGACGTGCATGACCAAGGCCATCCCGGTTTTGCATATGTACAAGGGGAACTAAACAAAAGTATATGCACAGGAGTTTGGTTCTGTATCTGCACTGTACAGTGGCAACTAAAGTTCGTCTCGAGGTATGTAACTAATGTTAATGTGTGTTTTAATATTGAATATTTGTTGGGCTTATTTATTTATTTTAAGAATATGCCTAGTTCTGTTTTTTTTTCTTGTTAAAATAAGTCCATAAGCGGTCAATTTAAATTATGGGTGCCGATCTCGTTCATTAAGAATTTCGGTTAATTTATTTAGTTCTCTTGAATATGATATTGGCTATAGTTGAATGGTGTCTTTTGTTCAATTGGTTGTACCAACTCGATTCTAATGTATTTATTTGGGATTTTGAAGTACTTGGACCATTATTGCGTACTTGAAATTGTCTCCCCAAATTGGAAACGTTCCGTGGGATGTAATCCACTAGCTCGACTATTAAAGAGTCGATATTTCCAACAACAAAAAACATTGCGAAATAAAATCATATGTATTCTAATTTTTGTGGAAGAACTCACAAAAGGCGATATGAGTCAAAAAAAACAAAAATTCCATTTCTCTACTTCATCCATGATACTAACGAACCTGAATATGTTGAAGTATGAAAACAAGAGAACTATCTTTAATAATATATTCAACCTAAAGTAAGTGGTTGACATGTGTAGTGAGATTCTCTTGGCTTGTTGAGATAAATAAATTTCTCAACTTAAGCTAAATGTAGCAAAATTGAAAACGGAAAGAACCCCGAAGTAATGAGGGTTAGACGCACTGACTCATATAAAGCATGTGAAAAGGGCCATATATATATCATGAGACAAAGATGTATTCCCCCCC